>JAWNPH010000044.1:0-600000 GCA_035047645.1 Drosophila merina
AGATAGACAGATAGACAGATAGACAGATAGACAGATAGACAGATAGACAGATAGACAGATAGACAGATAGACAGATAGACAGATAGACAGATAGACAGATAGACAGATAGACAGATAGACAGATAGACAGATAGACAGATAGACAGATAGACAGATAGACAGATAGACAGATAGACAGATAGACAGATAGACAGATAGACAGATAGACAGATAGACAGATAGACAGATAGACAGATAGACAGATAGACAGATAGACAGATAGACAGATAGACAGATAGACAGATAGACAGATAGACAGATAGACAGATAGACAGATAGACAGATAGACAGATAGACAGATAGACAGATAGACAGATATACAGATAGACAGATAGACAGATAGACAGATAGACAGATAGACAGATAGACAGATAGACAGATAGACAGATAGACAGATAGACAGATAGACAGATAGACAGATAGACAGATAGACAGATAGACAGATAGACAGATAGACAGATAGACAGATAGACAGATAGACAGATAGACAGATAGACAGATAGACAGATAGACAGATAGACAGATAGACAGATAGACAGATAGACAGATAGACAGATAGACAGATATACAGATAGACAGATATACAGATAGACAGATAGACAGATAGACAGATAGACAGATAGACAGATAGACAGATAGACAGATAGACAGATAGACAGATAGACAGATAGACAGATAGACAGATAGACAGATAGACAGATAGACAGATAGACAGATAGACAGATAGACAGATAGACAGATAGACAGATAGACAGATAGACAGATAGACAGATAGACAGATAGACAGATAGACAGATAGACAGATAGACAGATAGACAGATAGACAGATAGACAGATAGACAGATAGACAGATAGACAGATAGACAGATAGACAGATAGACAGATAGACAGATAGACAGATAGACAGATAGACAGATAGACAGATAGACAGATAGACAGATAGACAGATAGACAGATAGACAGATAGACAGATAGACAGATAGACAGATAGACAGATAGACAGATAGACAGATAGACAGATAGACAGATAGACAGATAGACAGATAGACAGATAGACAGATAGACAGATAGACAGATAGACAGATAGACAGATAGACAGATAGACAGATAGACAGATAGACAGATAGACAGATAGACAGATAGACAGATAGACAGATAGACAGATAGACAGATAGAAGTAGACAGATAGACAGATAGACAGATAGACAGATAGACAGATAGACAGATAGACAGATAGACAGATAGACAGATAGACAGATAGACAGATAGACAGATAGACAGATATACAGATAGACAGATAGACAGATAGACAGATAGACAGATAGACAGATAGACAGATAGACAGATAGACAGATAGACAGATAGACAGATAGACAGATAGACAGATAGACAGATAGACAGATAGACAGATAGACAGATAGACAGATAGACAGATAGACAGATAGACAGATAGACAGATAGACAGATAGACAGATAGACAGATAGACAGATAGACAGATAGACAGATAGACAGATATACAGATATACAGATATACAGATATACAGATATACAGATATACAGATAGACAGATAGACAGATAGACAGATAGACAGATAGACAGATAGACAGATAGACAGATAGACAGATAGACAGATAGACAGATAGACAGATAGACAGATAGACAGATAGACAGATAGACAGATAGACAGATAGACAGATAGACAGATAGACAGATAGACAGATAGACAGATAGACAGATAGACAGATAGACAGATAGACAGATAGACAGATAGACAGATAGACAGATAGACAGATAGACAGATAGACAGATAGACAGATAGACAGATAGACAGATAGACAGATAGACAGATAGACAGATAGACAGATAGACAGATAGACAGATAGACAGATAGACAGATAGACAGATAGACAGATAGACAGATAGACAGATAGACAGATAGACAGATAGACAGATAGACAGATAGACAGATAGACAGATAGACAGATAGACAGATAGACAGATAGACAGATAGACAGATAGACAGATAGACAGATAGACAGATAGACAGATAGACAGATAGACAGATAGACAGATAGACAGATAGACAGATAGACAGATAGACAGATAGACAGATAGACAGATAGACAGATAGACAGATAGACAGATAGACAGATAGACAGATAGACAGATAAACAGATAGACAGATAGACAGATAAACAGATAGACAGATAGACAGATAGACAGATAGACAGATAGACAGATAGACAGATAGACAGATAGACAGATAGACAGATAGACAGATAGACAGATAGACAGATAGACAGATAGACAGATAGACAGATAGACAGATAGACATATAGACAGATAGACAGATAGACAGATAGACAGATAGACAGATAGACAGATAGACAGATAGACAGATAGACAGATAGACAGATAGACAGATAGACAGATAGACAGATAGACAGATAGACAGATAGACAGATAGACAGATAGACAGATAGACAGATAGACAGATAGACAGATAGACAGATAGACAGATAGACAGATAGACAGATAGACAGATAGACAGATAGACAGATAGACAGATAGACAGATAGACAGATAGACAGATAGACAGATAGACAGATAGACAGATAGACAGATAGACAGATAGACAGATAGACAGATAGACAGATAGACAGATAGACAGATAGACAGATAGACAGATAGACAGATAGACAGATAGACAGATAGACAGATAGACAGATAGACAGATAGACAGATAGACAGATAGACAGATAGACAGATAGACAGATAGACAGATAGACAGATAGACAAATAGACAGATAGACAGATAGACAGATAGACAGATAGACAGATAGACAGATAGACAGATAGACAGATAGACAGATAGACAGATAGACAGATAGACAGATAGACAGATAGACAGATAGACAGATAGACAGATAGACAGATAGACAGATAGACAGATATACAGATATACAGATATACAGATATACAGATAGACAGATAGACAGATAGACAGATAGACAGATAGACAGATAGACAGATAGACAGATAGACAGATAGACAGATAGACAGATAGACAGATAGACAGATAGACAGATAGACAGATAGACAGATAGACAGATAGACAGATAGACAGATAGACAGATAGACAGATAGACAGATAGACAGATAGACAGATAGACAGATAGACAGATAGACAGATAGACAGATAGACAGATAGACAGATAGACAGATAGACAGATAGACAGATAGACAGATAGACAGATAGACAGATAGACAGATAGACAGATAGACAGATAGACAGATAGACAGATAGATAGACAGATAGACAGATAGACAGATAGACAGATAGACAGATAGACAGATAGACAGATAGACAGATAGACAGATAGACAGATAGACAGGTAGACAGATAGACAGATAGACAGATAGACAGATAGACAGATAGACAGGTAGACAGATAGACAGATAGACAGATAGACAGATAGACAGATAGACAGATAGACAGATAGACAGATAGACAGATAGACAGATAGACAGATAGACAGATAGACAGATAGACAGATAGACAGATAGACAGATAGACAGATAGACAGATAGACAGATAGACAGATAGACAGATAGACAGATATAGACAGATAGACAGATAGACAGATAGACAGATAGACAGATAGACAGATAGACAGATAAACAGATAGACAGATAGACAGATAGACAGATAGACAGATAGACAGATAGACAGATAGACAGATAGACAGATAGACAGATAGACAGATAGACAGATAGACAGATAGACAGATAGACAGATAGACAGATAGACAGATAGACAGATAGACAGATAGACAGATAGACAGATAGACAGATAGACAGATAGATAGATAGACAGAGAGACAGATAGACAGATAGACAGATAGACAGATAGACAGATAGATAGATAGACAGAGAGACAGATAGACTCTTTCTCGTTGGTGAATATACTCTATAAGAAATTCAGTCGCGGCACCAAACAAAAGTCTAAGATTATTCCGTTTTGGAGGCAAAATCATGTTTTATTGTATTAAAATGATTTGAAACTCATAATTCAAAATTTGAAAAACAAGTCTCCTCTTGGATGTAGGTAGTGGCATAAGAATATGCCACTAAAGACACGGTCTGTTGCTCGCTAAAAAAACGATGTCATTCTTGAAGCCAAACGGCATGGCTATAAATTCGTACTGACCCTCGATTATGACGAACGTTCTGCTTCCAACCGATTCATGTTTAATTAATATTTGATAAGCACTGCTGTCATGTCAATACTTGTAAAATTCTTGCTACTGCGGAGAGTATTAATATGATTCGACATCGAGTTAAGCGGGTATAGTATGTATTGGAGTCTATTTCTCGATAGTCGATACAAAAGAGAGCGGTGCTATGCTTACATTTTACCATTCTTTCCATTTACAGCATGATTTCGCGAAGGGAAAACAGCTTAGACGTACAACATTGGATGGCAAGAGGTCCCTTATTTTTCCTTATTACTTTGCTTTGGAAAGTAAACAGGACTTTAAAAAAAAAAGAACAAATGCTTTTATCGGCAAAATCAATTAATTTTTTTCCAAAATAGTCTCCTGCTTTAATACAGCTTTTTGCACGGTCCAAAAGCATGTCGAACGAGTGTTTTAGCTCGTTACCCTGTATAACCGCCAGTGTGTATAAGTCGCACGGTGCCATATCAGGTGAATACGGGAAGTGGTTGATTGTTAAAATATGATTTTTGGTCAAATAATCGGCCACAAGTGTCGATCGATGAGACATCGCATTATCGTGCAACTCTTTGTTCGAAGCTCATTTTCGCACCAATGACAAATGCATACTGACCCTAAAAACATAATAACTTCACTTCCAAAAGATAAAATGTCATGAAATGAAATTTTTACTGGTAGTCAAGGGCGTAGTCAATAAGTTAACTCTGGAACGCCCCTTGTAAAGGAGTGTTTTTTTAGGAGGACTTTGTTTTTAAATTGAAAAAGAAAATGCGCAGGTGGCGGTAGAGAGCTGATTTTGTTTTTTTATTTGAAACAGATAGACAGATAGACAGATAGACAGATAGACAGATAGACAGATAGACAGATAGACAGATAGACAGATAGACAGATAGACAAATAGACAGATAGACAGATAGACAGATAGACAGATAGACAGATAGACAGATAGACAGATAGACAGATAGACAGATAGACAGATAGACAGATAGACAGATAGACAGATAGACAGATAGACAGATAGACAGATAGACAGATAGACAGATAGACAGATAGACAGATAGACAGATAGACAGATAGACAGATAGACAGATAGACAGATAGACAGATAGACAGATAGACAGATAGACAGATAGACAGATAGACAGATAGACAGATAGACAGATAGACAGATAGACAGATAGACAGATAGACAGATAGACAGATAGACAGATAGACAGATAGACAGGTAGACAGATAGACAGATAGACAGATAGACAGATAGACAGATAGACAGATAGACAGATAGACAGATAGACAGATAGACAGATAGACAGATAGACAGATAGACAGATAGACAGATAGACAGATAGACAGATAGACAGATAGACAGATAGACAGATAGACAGATAGACAGATAGACAGATAGACAGATAGACAGATAGACAGATAGACAGATAGACAGATAGACAGATAGACAGATAGACAGATAGACAGATAGACAGATAGACAGATAGACAGATAGACAGATAGACAGATAGACAGATAAACAGATAGACAGATAGACAGATAAACAGATAGACAGATAGACAGATAGACAGATAGACAGATAGACAGATAGACAGATAGACAGATAGACAGATAGACAGATAGACAGATAGACAGATAGACAGATAGACAGATAGACAGATAGACAGATAGACAGATAGACAGATAGACAGATAGACATATAGACATATAGACAGATAGACAGATAGACAGATAGACAGATAGACAGATAGACAGATAGACAGATAGACAGATAGACAGATAGACAGATAGACAGATAGACAGATAGACAGATAGACAGATAGACAGATAGACAGATAGACAGATAGACAGATAGACAGATAGACAGATAGACAGATAGACAGATAGACAGATAGACAGATAGACAGATAGACAGATAGACAGATAGACAGATAGACAGATAGACAGATAGACAGATAGACAGATAGACAGATAGACAGATAGACAGATAGACAGATAGACAGATAGACAGATAGACAGATAGACAGATAGACAGATAGACAGATAGACAGATAGACAGATAGACAGATAGACAGATAGACAGATAGACAGATAGACAGATAGACAGATAGACAGATAGACAGATAGACAGATAGACAGATAGACAGATAGACAGATAGACAAATAGACAGATAGACAGATAGACAAATAGACAGATAGACAGATAGACAGATAGACAGATAGACAGATAGACAGATAGACAGATAGACAGATAGACAGATAGACAGATAGACAGATAGACAGATAGACAGATAGACAGATAGACAGATAGACAGATAGACAGATAGACAGATAGACAGATAGACAGATAGACAGATAGACAGATAGACAGATAGACAGATAGACAGATAGACAGATAGACAGATAGACAGATAGACAGATAGACAGATAGACAGATAGACAGATAGACAGATAGACAGATAGACAGATAGACAGATAGACAGATAGACAGATAGATAGATAGATAGATAGAGAGACAGATAGACTCTTTCTCGTTGGTGAAAATACTCTATAAGAAATTCAGTCGCGGCACCAAACAAAAGTCTAAGATTATTCCGTTTTGGAGGCAAAATCATGTTTTATTGTATTAAAATGATTTGAAACTCATAATTCAAAATTTGAAAAACAAATCTCCTCTTGGATGTAGGTAATGGCATAAGAATATGCCACTAAAGACACGGTCTGTTGCTCGCTAAAAAACCGATGTCATTCTTGAAGCCAAACGGCATGGCTATAAATTCGTAGTGACCCTCGATTATGACGAACGTTCTGCTTCCAACCGATTCATGTTTAATTAATATTTGATAAGCACTGCTGTCATGTCAATACTTGTAAAATTCTTGCTACTGCGGAGACTATTAATTTGATTCGACCTCGAGTTAAGCGGGTATAGTATGTATTGGAGTCTATTTCTCGATAGTCGATACAAAAGAGAGCGGTGCTATGCTTACATTTTACCATTCTTTCCATTTACAACATTGGATGGCAAGAGGTCCCTTATTTTTCCTTATTACTTTGCTTTGGAAAGTAAACAGGACTTTTAAAAAAAAAGAACAAATGCTTTTATCGGCAAAATCAATTAATTTTTTTCCAAAATAGTCTCCTGCTTTAATACAGCTTTTTGCACGGTCCAAAAGCATGTCGAACGAGTGTTTTAGCTCGTTACCCTGTATAACCGCCAGTGTGCCGGTGCAAGCAAATGCATCGGCAAATGCATTTTTCCGAAAATGTAAAAGTCGCACGGTGCCATATCAGGTGAATACGGGAAGTGGTTGATTGTTAAAATATGATTTTTGGTCAAATAATCGGCCACAAGTGTCGATCGATGAGACATCGCATTATCGTGCAACTCTTTGTTCGAAGCTCATTTTCGCACCAATGACAAAAACATACTGACCCTAAAAACATAATAACTTCACTTCCAAAAGATGAAATGTCATGAAATGAAATTTTTACTGGTAGTCAAGGGCGTAGTCAATAAGTTAACTCTGGAACGCCCCTTGTAAAGGAGTGTTTTTTTAGGAGGACTTTGTTTTTAAATTGAAAAAGAAAATGCGCAGGTGGCGGTAGAGAGCTGATTTTGTTTTTTTATTTGAAAGATAATTCGATGTTATTAATGATGGAATATTACTTCGGGCAAGTGGCCACCACTTGAGTTTTTCAGAAGCTGCATCCTGAAAGTCCAATTCTCGACCACTTTTTCAAGCATCTTGGGCCGTATGTCGGCAATAGCTCGTTCAATGTTGGCTTCTGGGCCATAATCAGGGTGGGCTTGTTCGCATAGACCAACGACTTCAAATACCCCCGCAAAAAATAATCCAATGGTGTAATATCAGACGATCTTGACACAAGATCATTTCTGGAGATACCGCTCTTGACGAACACTTCGCCCAATGAGTCAAAGCAAACGGTGCACTTTCACAAACGAGCTCCGATTTTCGAAATAAAATTTAACGATTTGGTATCGCTGCTCAGCTGTCCTATTGAAGAAAATATCTTTAAAAAAACCATCCTATATTTATTATATTAACACTCGCTTAGTTGTACAGCATTTTCACTACAGTTTTATCGGTATCTATCGGACGGATTTTCAATTTACCTGTAACTCGTCTGTTTGACGAGTTTACCTTTAATGAATGTTGTTGCGCGTCTTTACCATTTCAGCAAGCTCGTTGTTATCGGATAAATGTGAAGCATTTCAAAATACAGCTGGTGCAAGAACTAAAGCCGAACGACCTACTGGAAGCACGAAAGTCATTTTTGGCTTAATGGGTGCGTAAAAAGGCAGAATTGTCGATTTTGAAGTGAAGATCAGCAAAAAGCATTGCGAGAGCTACTAATGCGTCTAGAACAATTGGTGGCATCATTGGACCCTCCTTCTTCAAAGATGATGCGAATATTAACGTAACTGTGAATGGTGAGCGCTACCGTGAGATGATATCGAACTTTATTTGGCCCAAAATTCAAGAGCTTGACTATCATTTGGTCATTTAGTCGCCTAGATCGTGCCATTTAACGCCTTTAGCCAATTTTTTGGGTGGCTATGTTAAATTTAATGTCTACAGGGTGCGTTATGAAAGTAATGCGCATTTTCTAAGAAAAATATATTGGTTGATCCAATCAGTACAAATTATTAAAATTCTTCAAAATAGTCCCCTCCTGCGTCAATACACTTGCGGAGACGTGTATGCCACGCCTGGAAAGCACCATGAAACTCCTTGACAGAAATGCCTTTCAGGAACCTTGTTACGCGAGCTTGGATGTTCTCCACCGACTCCCAGTGTTTTCCCTTTAGCTTTCTCTTCAGTAGGTGGAACAAAAAAAAGTCGCACGGAGCTAAGTCAGGGCTGTAAGGAGGCTGGGGCACAACTGAGATCTTCATCTGGGTCAAGAAGTTGGTGACGACGAAGGCCGTGTGGCTGGGGGCGTTATCGTGGTGGAGCATGAAAACGTCTTTGATGTCTGGCCTGACGCGTACGACTCGGCGTTTCAGTCTCTTGAGTACCTCTTGGTAAAAGGCTCCGTTGACAGTTTGTCCTTGCGGTACAAACTCAAAATGGACGATTCCTCGGACGTCAAAGAAGACAATCAGCATTGTTTTGATACGAGATTTGCTCATGCGCGCCTTCTTGGGTCTGGAAGAAAATTGTGTGTGCCACTCGGAGCTCTGTCGTTTGAATTCTGGATCGTACTCGAACATCCAGGATTCATCCCCAGTTACAGTAAAATTTAAAAAACCTGGATCATTTCTAATCGATTCCAACAATTCTTCACAGCGCAAAAATCGAACGTTTTTCTGCTCCTCCGCACCGTGACACAACAGAAAAAATGACTTCGCTCTACGACACGTCCACTTCTATTGCTCAGAGCGAACTGAGACCGAGCGCGTTGGAAAGGAGAGACTCCGCCCCAAATTTTCAGACAGGTCCGAGCGTGCTACGACAGGTAGTTACGTGACAATGAAACCATGCGCATTACTTTCATAACGCACCCTGTATACAGACATGCCCGCTTTAACTGAAGTATTGAAGGACAGCATTAAAACATTTATTCGTGAGAGAAAGGGCGAAATATTGGAAAGAATGATTTAAAATAATGATTTCATGCATTTTTCTGAATTTCCAAGAAAGGTATCCATGACCGAACTCCTATTCCGCATATAAAGTCTTGCGCAACTTTTAACACTCATTTTAAGGCAATCGGTTAATTAAATTAGAAGTAATGGCTCTTATATTTTTCCCTTATACGAGGAATCGTATCAGCGGTAAGTTTTTACAAAAGCGTTTTTTTTTTTTGCAAAAATATGATTACATAATATGATATATTAAAAATATATATACTTGTATATATAAAATATATAAATATAAAAATTAATAATATATAAAAATAAATTAAATATGTGCAAAAAATAGTTGCACCACGGAAAATCGTTCATTACGCTATTTTTGCAGTGAACTAAACAAGCGCCAGAGAAAAACGTGCTTTTACTGCTACGATTGTAACAAAGCGGTTTTTATGGAACATTCTGAACAAATGCAGCGCTGCGAAACTTGTACAGCACACGTTTAAACTTAAATTATTGTGATTAACTACAATTTTCACTTTTTAAATAAAAAATATATTAAATAATATAATAAATAATTAATTTTGTCTATTTATTTAACTTTGACTTGTGGGTAACGCTTAGCATGCGAAAATTCGCTTTTGTATGAAAATTCCATACAAATTGCTCTGAAGCCCGTACGGACCTTACCGCCGAAATAAGGGTGAAAAGTGCCACTACGAATTATTTAAGAATATGCGTAAAAAATTAAATTTTTAATTTACCTGGAAATAAGTGAATAAACCTGTTACTATAACTAGTACTGCCAGCGCAATTCCGAGATATAAGTTGTCATCTGGAGGCTCATGTTGTGTTTTTAATTGTATCAAATAACCGACAAAACAAAGACAAGCTCCAGTCCAAAGAAGTATAGCGAATCCACCAAACATAATTTTTAGAAATACTATCCATTTTGGCGTTGGAGGAGGTGGCGTAAGAGTGTTGGGTCCATGCATATCCAGCCTTATTTTTGCTTCAGAGTGCGAAAGACCCTATTTCGGATAAAATAATTAATAATACCTATGCAGCTGAATTTTTGTACCATGTTTTTGTCAGTTTTAAGTTTTTGCAATAGATCTTCCACAGGTATTTTATGGTTATCGGTCTCGACATCCTTTTTAAATGATTGAATATCCTTCTTAGTTTTTTTCTGTTTTGTTTTTTTTTTCCAGCTAAATTTTTTTTCGTACAGGCATTTTTTCGGTTGATTTTTCCTTAAAAATCAAACACATTAAAGGCAAGGATGGATTGATTCAGATGACAATTTGTTGAATGCCGTCGAAAAGTGGCAAAGCCACTTGCTGGTTTGTCCATATTATGATCATTTATAATGATTTTATTAGGCTGCGCGAGTTAAGTCATCATCGAGCGGCTTGAAGAAAGGCTCCACAAGGTTCGCCATCTAACCTTGGTGGTTAAGAAGAGACTGAACCTTTTTTTTTGTTCAAGAATTTTTTTTAAGGAAATACCAATTACGCAGAAATGATGATAGAGATATATATAGAGATGGGTATTTTCCGATATTTTCTGTTTGGTGTTTTTTGACTTTTCTGTATACTCTGAATATGCTGCTATGCTGCCGGGTTAAATGCTCTATGTAGAAATCATTGGCTGGGGGGTTTTGGGGGATGGTGCTGGTCTAAGCATTCCATTTTCATAATTCCTCCCCCTCAAGATGCTCATAAGAATGATGCTCATAAGAACGGTATGACAGGTTTCCAATGCGTGCAACGGTGGGGACATGGAAGCCATCTTTACGTATCTCTTAAGGGTCCAGGGGGCGATTGCTAAGACGATAGAGATGATAATTATTATGCCGCTTGTCGCCAGATGTGTTGCACTCGTTTCTTATTGTTGGTACTTATTCTTTTTGTATGTAACACCGTAGTAACGCTATCAGCGAATTTGCTCGGATTAGTAAAAATAGAGAAATTGTCTTATTATTATGATCTTTTTTTTTTTTCTTTAATGATGTTATGTCCCCGCTCCCAAGAGTCGCTGTTCCCCATCATGGCAGCGATCAAGCCGCTAGGGCTGAGCGGGGCACCAATCAGCGCCCTTAGCTCTCATTCGTGAACCTGGAGCAGTGCATGAATACATGCTCCGCTGTTTCCTCAGCATCGGGTCAGTAGACGCATTGAGCTGACTCTACGTGGTGGAACCGAAGTAGATATGCCCGAAAGCAACCAGGATCCGTGAGGAAGTGTCCAGTCTTTTGTGGCGGCAATCGGCCCATACCGTTAAATCGGGTATGAGTTGGTAGGACCACCTCCCCCGTTACGATGTCAGCCATCTGCTCTGCCACTCTCGCATCAGTCGCTCGTGAGCCTCCAGCCAGGTAGCACCTTCTCGGACAAGAAAAATAGCCTTTATCTCTAGTTCGATTGGCGGCAAGCCTGCCAGTGCTAGTGCAGCGTCTCCGGATATAGTCCTGAAGCCTCTAATGAGCCTAAGGGCCGTACCACCGAGCGTGCTCCTTTCATGTAAGAGCCTTTCTTGGCGTTGCTCCATATTGGTGCAGCATAGAGCAGCGTTGCCTTGGGTACCGCCACCAGTAATTTCCTTGCCGGGTAATTGGGGCCTCCTATGTTGGGCATGAGCCTGAACAAGGACGCAGTTGTTATTGCTGCTTCCTACTGCTGTTGGCCGCTATAGATTGGTCTGCCTTGGGAATAATTCTGGTACGATGCTAGCCAGGACATCAGGGTCAGTTGGAGTTGCCTCTCTTCCTTAGCTTGTTAGCTACGAGTTTGTAGGAAAGTCCCCGGGGATCTCTATCAACGGTATCTTGTAGTTCCTTATAGGCCCGCGATTTGGCAGCCAATACGCCGTGCTCAAACTCAGACCGTTTGCTTCTAAAAGCCTCCATGAGTTCTGCGTGCTGGGTGCTGCGTCTGGCACGTTGCGCTTTTCTTCCTGCTCTTAGGCATTCCGAGCGTAAGTTGCTTAAGGTGGCGTTCCACCAGTATACTGGGGGCTTGCGCTGCTCTTTTTTCCTACTTGGTATGGTTGCATCACACATTGCCTCAAGCATCTTCATGGGGTCGGCTGCCATTGAATCTGCGTGTCCATTTGAGATTCGAAGAGGGTCGATTTGGTATGCCAGCATATCTTCATCGATCTTCCTCGAGTCCCAGGCTTGCCCGACTGATCTTCTCTGCCGCCTCCAAGTCGTGCCCTTCGGTAGGATGCAGAAGGAAATTAGTGCGTGGTCACTCAGCGTTACCACGTCGTGGACCGTCCAGCTCGCTTTAGCCACTAACCCTCTGCTGATGTAGGTGATGTCGATATAGGACGAGCCCCTATCGTTGTTGAACGTTGGTTTGCAGCCGTCGTTCAGCAGTACCAGGTCCAACATAAGCATTGTGTTTATTACTGCTCGGCCTCTGGGATTCGATATCCTGCGGCCCCATTCTACTGCCCATGCATTGAAGTCGCCCGCGATGATCTTCGGGCCGCGCCCTCTCGCATGGCTGCCCAGCACCTCCAGCATCTCCTCGAACTGGTCTGGGGTGTCGCTAGGGGGGGCGTAGCAGCTGTAAAAATGCACTCCTTTTATTCTTGCATATGCTATTCCGCGCATTAGCAAGGCCGCCAATCCTGTATGTGCAGGTTGCTGATACACTTGATGGGTGCTTTACCGGTCTCGTCAAATATCAATGTGGGGTTGCCACGGACAGGGTAATAGGGTTCGCTCAAAAGCATGATGTCTACCTTGCGCTCCGCCCCAGTTTGAGTCAGGAGGCTCTGAGCAGCTGCGCAATGGTTAACATTCAGCTGAACAATCCTAATTTGCTCCTGCATTATGCTGGGACTTTGCCTCTCTAAGGCTGGCTCTGTATGTCGGGCACGCAAAACAGCCCGTCGGGTGGTTTTTGTACACTTCGTCGCTGCATAATAGGCAATTTGGTGGTGCAGCACATCTCCTTGCCTTGTGCCCTCGTTCGCCGCATCGCAGGCAGCAGTCTGACCGATCGATCGCCTTGCAGGTGGTCGCTCGATGACAGTAGCCTAGGCACTTGTAACGTCTCGTGGGCCGGACGTCCTGGAGGATGCGGCACCTTGATCACCCAACGGTTGCCGTGCCCTTCTCTAAGACCGAAATTGCATCATTCGTGTTCATCAGGACAGAGGCGATCTGAGTTGGGACTCGGATCTGGGATGGGTCCCACATCCTACGAAGGCCTTTGATGTCTTCTGGTTTCAGTAGAATGCCTGAAATTGGGAGACCAGGCAGCTATGGAGATGATCTGCTGTCGTGGCCTCGCCCAATCCACTGCAGGATAGTGCTATTCTTTGTGTCCCCGTACGTACCGAAGCCATGTCTTTTAGAGTTGCTTCCAGCTCGGTCTTAAATTTGGGGACGCTGTCGGAGGCTTTCCCCTCTACTTCCAGCAGTAATTCCCCTTGGTTAGTTCTGCGGTTTTGCGAACATGTTTGCCCAGTTCGCTGAGGTTTAGGTCCGCTTTTACTTTTCGGATCATTTCCGCATACGAGGCCTCTCCCGTCTTTTTCAGTATAAGTGCCTCTGGCGTCAAAAACTTAAAGTTTTTACAAAAATGTATCAAGTTATTGTAGTTATTAATGTATCTGTAAGTATTCAGTCATGATTTAATGAAAAATGCATTTCTTTCCTTTTGGTTAGGATAATTCTGTAGATTTCTGGTAGGTTTCTGGTCGAACGATCCCGACAGTAGAGTTGCTGCTCGACTGTTGGAAAGAATTTATATGCTATAAATTTATACTTTTTTTTTTTTATAACATTCTTAATTTGTATTTAAAATATATCTTCCTCATGCGCGACCTTCATCCGCCTACGCATCGGGCACACCCAATCCACACACCAACACTTACTGAAGAGAACGGCGCGACCAACATGCCATCTATGCGGGGACGAGCTCACCGTGGACCATATTCTCGACGCCTGCAGTCGATTGCACTCAATCAGATCTCAATTATTTGGTACACATAGTCTTTCGAATTGTTTAAGTAACCCATCTTGTGTAAATATCTCAAAAATCTACAAATTTGTCCAAAAAGCTCAGTTTATTATATAAGGAAATAACACTTAAGTCTCGAGTCGAAGGCCCCCGTCGCTAGTACTCATTAAGTTTATTAGGTTTATATAAAATAAATAAATAAAAATAATATCTTCCTCAGTTGTTTAGGCTTAACTTTGTTCCACTCGTCTGCAGTGCTAGCATCCTTGGCGACGGATGCATAGCTGCGCGGCTTGGACGTATTTTCATTGGGTTTAGGTATACCTTCTAGCTTTTAGTTCTACCTTTCCCATCCTGGCAAGGGTGTTCCGTAGTTTCATAGTCTTCATTTTGGAATCACGCGGCTAAGTCTAAGGGCCTTATAGGCGATCCCGTTGGTGATTTCCTTCAGTTCCTGTGCGACGGCACGCTGATAACGTCCATTGCCTTCAGGTTGCTCATATTGCTAGCGCTGTGGGCTACAGGGGCCGAGTTGTCCAGCGCTGCAGCACTGCGGCGGCTAGTCGGTATATCCTCCAACACAACCGCCGGCGCAGGGGTGCCGGCTTCCTGCTTCGTAATTCCTGCTCCTTTTGTTGGGGACCTCGACATTCTGGAGCTTCTCCTGAATGGGTCATCGTCGGTGTGGGCAAGGGCCCCCCCCCCCTGCTCTGTCCATTTAATTCCCGATCTCCAGATCTGGCAGCACTGTTGGTCTGCGATGAGTTGTCAGCTCCACCGGCTGATTTTACAGCTGGGCCTCTCACCGCAAATATTGCAAACGAGAAAGAACAAAATGTTTATCTTCTATATATATAAAATTCAGCTGTCACGGTGTTTGTATCCAAACTCTTCCGAAACTACTTGACCGATTTGGATGAAATTTTGAGGGGATATTCTGTAGGCCTGAGAATCGGCTAACATCTATTTTTCGTACCACTAACCGATAAGGGTTGTCCACCCCTAACATTTTTTTATTTTGCCAAGTTTTTTTTGTTAAAATTTTTTTGATTTCAATTTTTTTTTCAATATGGCATTAGAAAATACGTTTAACCCTAAATTTTCACCCTGACATTAAGAAACCCTATTTTTTACCGCGAGTGGGTAAACCCTCCATTTTTTTTGTCCTAGCGAAAAATGGTCTAACCAAGAATATTGTGCACGCCATAGCATTGAGAGAATAAATTTAAATGAATTTAACAAATTATTGTTCAGTGTTATGTTATTTGCACATTTCATTTTCGTGAACAGCGCTCCACGCCTCTCACTCATATACCACATCCTTGCATACTTGCAATAATAGTTGTTTTCATCCTAGACAGAGATAAAATTGTTTTTGTTTATACAGCAAGACGGATAGGTGGGACGAAGTCCACCGGTCAGCTAGTATGCTATAAATTTATACTTTTCTTTTTTTATAACATTCTTAATTTGTATTTAAAATCTATACGAGTGGACAATCATTAAATTATTTGGGGAGACCTTGACTTAAGGGAGGTACATGGAATGTATATCTTATGAGGTTGACTTAGGTGTCTATTGGTTGGGGAGGTCAAGCGGGTGTTTCCTTTTCAGGCGTCTTGGGGATTGCCTATTATCTAGGAGGTTGATGGCCAGGTGGTTGGGTGGTTATCCAGTCTTTTTATGTATCTTCCGCTGAGACGGGTGATCTCCTCTGCTACACATCTAATTCCAAGCTCTTTATGGATTATTGAGTTTTCGTGGTACGGATGGGCGTTCGAAACTGTTCTCAGGCATTTATTCTGAAACCGCTGGCTTTTGATGCGGTTAGAACAGCTTGCCGTGCCCCACAAGTGTATCCCATATGTCCAGATTGGCTTCAGCACTACCTTGTAATTAAGCAGTTTGAATTTTACTTTGAGCTTGGACCTTCTTCCCAGGAGCCAGTGCAGTTGCTTAAGCCGTAGGTTGGCCTGGTTGCGCTTGTTGATTAGGTGTGGACGCCATGTGAGCCTGCGATCCAGGGTCATCCAGGGTCCTAGATACTTGGGAGTGTTATTCGTTGGGATGGTTTCCCCGTTGAGTGTAACGGGGGGGCCATTCTTCCCTGCGTAGTGCGAAGGTTGTGTGGGAGAATTTCTCCGCGTTGACCACGATGTTACACCGTTTCAGCCATGGATCGAAAGCATCCAGTTGTCTCTGGATGATGGCTGATGCTTCCTGAGGATCTGTGGCGGAGGCTAGGAAGGCGGTGTCATATGCATATGTGGCTACTGTGAGGTTCCGAGAAGGGGTGATGGGAAGGTACGCTGTGTAGAGTGTGTACAAGATGGGCCCAAGAACGCTGCCCCGTAGGTATTCCTGCTCTCATGGGCCTAGGCGTGGTGGTTGATGATCCGCAGCTCAATTGGAATTCTCTTCCCTCCGTGTACGAGTTGAGGATGGCGAAATTGGAACTGGGAAGGTGGGACATGATTTTAAAAAGGATTCCAGGGTGCCAGACTCATCAAACGCCTGTTTGCCATCCAGCATAATGGCGCAGCAGTACTCCTTCTTTTCGAAGGCCTTAAGTATCTTCTTAGCCAGTGGCATTGCTGAGCCAGTAATCTTTAAAGACAGCCCCTGCGCACTCGCCACCCTGGTCAAGGACAACTTTCCTATATATTCCGAATTGTCAGAAGTATGTCTTAACAGCTTAAGTGACATTGTTTTTTGTATGGTGGTTCCTGATTTTGTCCTTGTTTGATGGTTTGGGCAAGATTATTCAACATCTATTGATTTTATAAAGTTGAGTACTTGCGAAATATTTGGAATAAGCTTCTTGTATTATTTTAGTATTGCTTTTAAAACATCGGTGATTTTCTCTAAATTAAAGAAAAGTTTGTATATCTAACTTATAATTTTATTTATGAATGGTGTGCTAACTATTCTTGGCCTAGCATAACAAGCTAAAATGCTGGCAATGAGTTTTGTGCCGGTTCCATTTCCTTTTTTTTTCTATAACTATTTATTGAGGCATACAGGGTATCTTAAAACCCCTTGGTGACCTTGGCATCTATTAATACTGCCCGAGAGGCTCGTCGGCTAAGTGTGCTTAGCGTTACCATTATTACTAAATTTAAACTTACAAACTAACAATATTTACAAAACTTAAAAACAAAAAATATAAAAGAAAGAAAGACGATGGGGAGTATATCGTTTGGCTTATCATCATCTTGCTGTGCGTCTTGTTGGCAGCCGGTCAATTAGATCCCTAGGAAGTCGCCTCCTCCTTTGTGGGCGAGGTCTGGTGAGACCCTTAGCAAGTCGGTTGCGATGGCGCTCCAGTCGGTCGTTGTAGCGGCTGGACTGTCAGCCAGGATGCCACACACGGTCAAACGCCTCCCGGACATCGAGGAAAAGAGCGTTGGAGTATTCGTCGCATTTGAATGCCGTTAAAATTTGCTCGACCACTCGATGCAGTTGCTTCACCGAGCAGTGACCAGCACGGAATCCGAACTGCTGTTCTGGCATTATTCCCTGGGCATCTATAAACCTGACCATCCGGGCGGCAATCAGCCTCTCAAGCACCTTTGAGATCGATGGGAGGAGACTAATCGGCCGGTAGGATCCAGGGTCCTTCTCCGGCTTGCCAGATTTATGTATCATAGAGATGATTCACAGTTTCCACTGAGGAGGGAAGTACTGCAGCCTCACAATAGCATTGAAAACCATCGCTACGTAGCGGATCGCTCTGCTCGGTAGGGCCTTTAGAGTGGCGTTACATTTTGCATCATGGCCTGGTGCTTTTTTAGAGTTTTTCTGGGCGATAACATCAGCTATTTCAACAGGATCGAACGGTTGGATCGGCATGTCCATTTGGAGAGCTTGAGACAGCTTATCGTGAGTCTCTATAACCTGCTGCCGACTGGCGAGATTAAAAGGTTGGAACTGCTCGGCCAGGTGCGCGGCAAACGCTTCTGATTGCTCCAAATCAGTTCGGCACCATGCCCCGTAGCTGTTCACCAATGGTGCTTTCCTTAGGCAACGTCTTTTAATCGCACGTGTGGCCTTCCAGAGCGAGTGCGTCGCGTCGGCTTCGGTACCCATATTGGTTAACCTGTCATCGAACCATGCTGCTTTGTGTTCCACCAGTGCACGATGGAGGATAGACTTCGCCCTGTAAAAATCAGCTTTGTCCAGCGGGTGGCGCGATCTCATCCATCTGGAGCGTAAACGCCTCTTCTCTGCAATGAGCATCAGAATCCCTCTAGGGACCGGTTCTGGCTGCTGCGGGTCTCAGTCCTGGGAAATGAGTGGCCAATCTAGCTACTACTTGGATGCTGTGGTTGAGAGAGTCGATTGCAACTTCAATGTCCCGCTCGGAATTCAGCGCCATGTCAAGGTTCAGTGACGACTCGAGGTGCTCTTGAAAACGTTCCATGTTAGTGCGCCTGCTGATAAGCCGCTCAACTTTGGGATAGGCTGTAGCTGTTGTGTCCAGAGTGATGATGAGAGGTAAGTGGTCAGAGCTGAGCTCGGCAACCGACCGGATATCTGAGTTTAAACCCAGGATATCTCTTGTCAGCGCAAAATCGATGTAGCCTGAAGACCCTCTACTGCCATAAGGGAACCTTGTGGGGCCACCTGTTGCTAGCGAGTTTACATCAGAGTTGAAGATTAGATTTGCCAGGGCATGATGGATCATTTGCCCTTGCTGTAGTAGCATCATCCTCATTTGTTCAATCTGCTGTTTCTGAAGGGAGCGCAGAGCGTTCATGCTTTCGTTTGGCGTCTGCAGGATGCTAAAACTGTTATTGTCCAAAGGGGGCTGATGTCCGCCTCTAGACCGACTCCTTTGCCGGCTGTGCTTCCTGGGCTTAGGTTGCTGATCCTGCTTGGGGCCCATCCAGGCTTTAGCTACATCTGCGTAGGAGACTCCACTTCGGAGAGGTGCAATCGGCATACATCCAGTAGGAACATGGGACATAGGTCGATTGTTGACTTCGCTTCTTCCGCCCACACCTCTTTTTGGCCTAGAGCGCTGAAGGAATACCTGGAGTTTGGAGCATCCGGAATAATTCGCTGGATGCTGTTCACCACAGTTATGGTCGCGTACAGTCTTTGGCAGGATGTTCGCCGGCGCATTTAAGGGAGATGTGCGCCTTACGGAAGTATTTGGCCGTGTGACCAAATTGCTGGCATCGATGGCATTGGGTTGTCGTATTTCGCTTGCGAAGGGGCTCAGGATCCCCTTGTTGTTCGTCGCAGCAGCGATGTTCAAAAAGAACATGTTTATGAGATTGGCAGCAGGAGCACCTGGCTCGTTTCGCCTTTTCGGTGTATGAACGTCTAACACCTTGTGACCGAGACTTTCATCAATGATTTGATGATGGAGCGTACTGTGGTGAAGTCCTTTAACGCAGACTCGGTATAGCCTGTCCTCCTTGAGCTGGTAGCAGTGAAACTCAAGCTTTTCGGTCTCGACCCAGCTGACTATGCTTCGGAAGGTGCTAGCGTCTGCCGCGTAGAGCCTCAGGACTCCGCCCATCGATGCCTTGGCAGAGACCTTGTTCAGATCAGTGATTTTTGAGATGTTGTCCATCAGCAGGGGTGCGCTTTCAACGCCTTCCAAAACTATTGGAGGGGGTTTAGGTTGCGCCTTGGAAGTTGCACTGATAATGCCAGATGTGGCATTTCCTGTTGTAATTCTTGATTGTTTTTTCTTTTTCTTAATTTTTGATAAGAAAATCTAAGTGGATTTAAAATTACATATTTGTATAAGCGAGTAAAATAATTATTGCATTTATTACATAAAAAATGTAAAAATTATTAGAATTACATAAAGTGTCGTATTATTTTCTGAAATTAACCTTAGGATATTAAATTGTGTCAACTTGTGTGTATCAACTTTATCTTTGTTACATTAAATTGTAACAGTGGTGTTAGCTCGTAATATTCACCTCATGAATTACCGCTAAAAATACATTTACAATCTTAATTCTACATAGTTTTTTTCATTTGTTTTAGTTAATACCATGTAGGTATTACATTTGTTTCGACATATTCGATAAAATAAAACAAATAGGATTTTCGCGATTAATGATATTTTTCCTGCATTCGTTGTTAACTTTTGTGTTGTCTTGATTATAAATTGTATTATTGTTTTCAAAATATGATTGTTTTTTGCTATAGTCCAATTGATATCCATTTTGGTAATAATAGGAAATTACTTTAATTGTGTTAACTAGTTTATGGTTAATAGAAATGTGTGAGATAAGTAATAATTCGTTATTTTTATGGTCAATCGAAGAGGATGTTTGATTGTATATTGAAGTATACTTTGATTGCTAATGTTTTCTAACGTGTCATAATTTACTAGCTTCGGGTTAAACAGTCAGAGACGTGTAAGTTGCATGCCCATTTCTATGTCTTCTATGTATTCAATAAATTGCATAACTTCATAATCAAATGTGTCAATAGCGGTTATTTTTGTAGTAACCAAGTCTTTGCCTTCATCCATTCACAAAATTATTGACATTGTTGAATTCATGGAGTTGAATTGAATTTTCTGCAATTGAATCTATTTTTTTTTTTTTGTTATTAAAGGAAGTAGTGATGATGTTGATTTCCATTAAATGAATTTTTAGTAGTGAATTGTGGCGTTCGAGAATAGTAAGTAGCCATGATCAGAACCTGTCATGGTTATTTCAATTTGTTAAGTGTGACTCGTGGTTAATAATAGAAACAATATCATGGTACATAGGGTTCCTGTGAAATATTAGCTATATTATATTTTTTTTCTTAAATTTCGTTTTGCAGTAATGACTTCCCCTGTTTCACTTAGTAGTTTTATAATGGTCAGCGTCTACATTTTCTACATTTTTGTTCGCCTTAAAAGGGTTTTCTAATTTCCTTTTTTTAATTGGACCCTTTCGGTCATATATGTATGTTAATTCAGAAAGAGCAACTGTTCTATTTTTATACCCTTGAAAAAGGGTATTATAATTTTGTCCAGAAATGTGTAACGCATTAAAGGAAGCATCTCCGACCCCACAAAGCATATAAGTTAAGTGGAGTTACATACTTATTGCGTATTCCCGCTTTAACGTAACAGTATCGGAGCTTTCGAGTCAAGACCTAAGCTTGGCATAAGAACTTAGGGTAATCTTAAGAGATCGAATTAGTAATAAGCAGTCGAGATTTGGAGATCAGAAGCGTCGGTCATCGCCACGCACTAAAATACAGATTCGCCTCATCAAATGCAGACCGCATTTATTCTATGATTTATACTTAAACTTATAAATAAATTGTCAAAACGATTAACGTAAATTGGCGCCCAAATAAATCTAAAACCCACGACATTAACCCATTAATAGCCAATGTAATATGGGCATTTTAAAAAGAGCTCCACTCTGAACAAAAACAATATATCAATAAGGCCTTTTTACAATCAATTAAATACTCTGTTGTGAATAGCTGATAGTTGCTCATGAAGCGGTAGTTGTTAACAGGGCTTTTGCTTTTGTTTTGCATTGAAGCGTCTTTGGAAATCTGACGCATTTTGTGTAACTTAGTGAACATTTCGCTGCACAAAATGGATATTGTGGCGTAAACAACTATATTTTTGATATATTTGGATAGGAAAATAGTCTACTTTTAGTCTATTCTCTGTTTGAATACAAAATCACTATTTTTGACAATATACGGTAAGTGTAAAAAGTAGTGTACTCGCTTGGGTAGAATGGCTAACAAGGAAATCAATTTTAGGCAGTTTTTCGCATGGACATGGAGTTCACTACCATCATGCCATCGAGCTTTTATGGTCGAAGATTTCAAAATTTGGCCAGTGCATTAGACTTTTTATTAGACTAATTAGACATTAGACTACTATGGGTACATGCACAAGAAACTTTTAATTGATGAGTCAATGGTAGGATACTTTGGAAGTCATTCTTTAAAGCAATTTTTCAGAGGGAAACCTGTTAGATTTGGTTTCATAAATTGGATGCTGACAAGTAGCTGCGGTTATCTATATCAATTTGATACGTATTGTGGAGCTAAAGGCAAGGCCGCTACAAAACTTCAATTGCCTCTTGGATCCTGGGTTGTTATCGATTTTTTAGACAACGTTTCTCGTCCTTCGGATCATATTGTTTCCTTCGACAACTTTTTTACATCATATGATTTGCTTTTAAAGCTCAAACAAAAAGGATTTCGAGCTATTGGAACTGTGCGCGAATCGAGAACAAAAAAATGTCCATTGCAGTCAAACGCCGCATTCAAAAAGGAAAAAAGAGGATTTTATGATCACAGATATGACACGATCAATAAAATACAATTTTTGAAATGGAATGACAACAGCGCCGTAACTGTCGGTTCAAATTTTGAGGGTATTGAGCCGATGCATTCCGTGAATCGATGGTGCTCAACAACAAAGTCCAAAATAGGTGTGAAGCAACCAAAACTTATCGCTGAATACAACACGGGAATGGGTGGTGTTGACCTCCACGATCAAGCACTAAATAAATACAGGATAAAAACTCGTGGTAAGAAGTGGTGGTGGCCACTTTTCACTTCAATGATTTCTTCCGTTATGGTGAATGCATGGAAGTTGTATAAAACAGCTAACAATTGTAATATGGATTTGCTAAATTTCCATCGTACTATTGTCCGCCATTATCTAAGAAATTACACAAATCCGCCATCAACTTCGAAGCGATCAATAGTTTCCTCTGTTCCAATTACTCCTGGAAATCACTTTCCAAAAAGGATTGAAAAGCCATTACGCTGTCGTCAATGTCACATTAGAGTAAGATGGATTTGTGAGCTTTGTGACATCACGCTTTGTGTAGAAAAAGATTGTTTTAGGATTTACCACACAAAAAAAAATTAAGTTGTATGTAACATGCATTCTGCCATTGTACCTATTCGGGTACAGGCTCAAAAACACATTGAATAACGGTTTTTTTTTACAAAATCATATTTTCCCGATTCGTTATATTGTTTTCTATTAAAATACGTTAATGCATTGATTCAATTTTGGGTTTAAACACTCTTGGCTATTAATGGGTTAAAAGGAGAAACACAACAGGTGGAGCAAACCTACTCAAGCGGCGATTACAATAAAAAATAATAGAAATCACTAGATATTCCAAAACACCAAACAAATTGTAAGTACAACGCCCCTTGATTAATTATTAAAAAATAAAATAAAAAATTGTTCATGCAAATTGTTCAAAAAATAAAATAAAAAATTTGTTCATGCACACGTAGAGGGTTTTGAAGGTTATTGACACGTTGATGAGTGAAGGTGACAAAGAGATAGACGACTTAATATCAAGTTGGAATAGAATATTAAAAGGGACTAGACAATTAGAAACCGCAAGCAAAAAAGCGAAATCAGAAAACAGAACTAGTAAAATGGAGTTATCAGCAATCCAACTGAAAGCTATAGTAGAAAGTGCCGTTGCAGGGGCGCTTGCAAGTCAAAAAGAATTATTTGACAAACAATTAGAAGCGATTAACGAGCGCATAGAAAAATGTACAGTGAACACCCCAGAAGTTGAAACTTACACAGATGCTGAAATTATACCAGGTGTACAGTGTAATGAATCCTCTAGACATAGTAAAGTCGCTGCCAGACTTCGAGGGCGAAAGCGAAACCTATGTGTCATGGAGAAAAGCGGCTCATGTCGCTTTTAAAGTTTATGAATCATACGAGGGGAGTTCAAAATATTATCAAGCCCTTGGAATTATCCGAAATAAAATTAAAAATTCAGCAAACAACGTGCTAGCTTCGTTCAGCACACCGTTGAATTTTAAGGCAATAATTAATCGCCTTGACTTTACATACGCTGACAAAAGGCCTATCTAGTAGTTGTCGACGTTGAGACAGGGTGATATGACGCTCACCGAATTTTATGATGAAGTTGAGAAAAAATTCACTCTGCTTACCAATAAAACTATAATGACATGCGATAAACCCTTGGCGATGTCACTCAATGAAAAGTATAGGGCTGACGCATTACGTGTATTTGTAACAGGCACAAAGAAGTCATTGAGTGATATCCTGTTTGCCAAAGGAGCCAAGGACTTACCAACAGCCTTGCTCTAGCACTTGAGTCAAATCACGAGCGTTATCAATTCGCTCTGAACTACTCAAGAAACTGTCGGGACAAAGTTCCGAAACTGGAAAAAAATACTAATAGGGATAGAAGCACTAATATGCAAGACAAAAACCCATATTTTAGTAAGCGTCAGTTTGTACCAGTTTTGACAGGCAAGCAGCTCAAATACCAGTCCAGACACCGACTCAGCTGTTTGATACTGATGTATCTATGCGAACCATTCGATCCAACCAATTTAGACAAGCACCAATTTTGAACCAAGCTAACTTACCCCAACATCAAAGTGTTTGGCCAACCCAACAGCAACAACAACATAACCCAAGGCCTGTTCAGGCAAAAATTGGCTTTGAACACATAACAAAAAGACCAAATAGTGGCACTGCCAGGTTTACAGGACCGAAACATCAACGAGTAAACCAGTTAGCTCAAGAAGAAGAGGCAACAGCAGCTGTTGAGGATATTGACCACGAACTTACAAATTATGACAACGTGCATTTTTTAGCCACAGGTCCTTGCTACCGTTCATAGAAAGAAAGATAGCAGGGAAAACCATAAAAATATTAATCGACACCGGCTCTTCAAAAAACTATATACAGCCCCTCACAGAACTTAAGTACATAACACCGGTACAAAAAGAATTCTCAGTTAAGTCCCTTCATGGTTGCAACACGGTTAAATATAAATGTATTGTTGAACTTTTCAGCAAAACTATTCCCTTCTTCATTCTACCAGACCTCTCAAGCTTTGACGCTATATTCGGATTTGACACATTGACGCAGATGAATGCAACATTGGACTTGAAAAATAAAATTTTAAAAATCGAAAACTCAGTCGAACCAACTCAATTTTTAAAATGCAATAGCGTAAATTTTTCTGATATAAAAGACATCGTAGTACCAAACCAAATAGCCGACAAATTCCACACAATGTTAAAGGACCGATTGGGTGTCTTTGCAGACCCAGAAAAAGCACTGCCATTTAACACCAATATTATTGCTACCATACGGACGGAAGATGACCAACCGGTATACTCAAGACTTTATCCATACCCCATGGGCGTAGCAGATTTTGTAAATGAAGAGCGTAAAGCGTTGTTAAAAGACGGAATTATTCGACCTTCGCGCTCACCCTAGTCTGGTCACCTTAGTCACCCTAGTTTGGGTAGTCGACAAAAAGGGTACAGATGAAAAGGGAAATAAGAAAAAAAGGAAGGATAGACTTTCGGAAGCTAAACTCAAAGACAGTGGATGACAAACACCCGGTACCAAATGTTGTATTCATCCTATCAAATTTGAGAAAAGCCAGATTTTTTACCACACTAGATCTGAAGTCAGGATTTCATCAAATATTACTTGCAGAAAATGATAGGGAGAAAACCGCATTCTCGGTTGCACATGGAAAATACGAGTTTTGTAGATTTCCCTTCGGTCTTAAAAATGCGCCCAGTATGTTTCAACGTGCCATAGGTGACGTACTCAGGCCCCAAATAGGAAAGTCTTGTTTTGTTTACGCTGATGACGTTATTATTTTTTCTGAACGACTTGAAGAATATCTGAATCATATTTGATGGGTTCTTGATAGACTACTTGAAGCCTGTCTAAGGAGAAATCGAACTTATTTTAGCGAAGTGTCGAATATTTGGGATTCATAGTATCCAAAGACGGCATCACAACAAATCCTAAAAAAGTAGAGGCTATCCATAACTATGCAGAACCCACTAATTTGTTCAATGTTAGATCCTTTTTAGGGCTAGCAAACTATTACCGCTGCTTTATAAAGGACTTTGCTTCAATAGCTCGACCTTTGAATGACATCCTCAAGGGGGAAAACGGAAAAGTTTCCGCCACTCGTTCTGAAAAGATACCCATTAATTTCAACGATAAGCAACGCTTTGCATTTCAGAAACTTAAAAATATCTTAGTGTCCGAAAATGTAATGCTACCCTACCCAGACTACACAAAGCCTTTCGATTTAACTACGGACGCTTCAGCTCTTGGCCTGGGTGCGGTTTTATCACAAAACGGAAAGCCTATTACAATGATATCTAGATCCTTAAAAGGTGGAGAGCTTGGTTTCGCAACTAACGAACGATAGCTCCTAGCCATTGTATGGGCTTTAAAAACATTAAAGGACTATCTGTATGGCGCTAAAAATCTGAATATTTACACAGACCACCAACCATTAACGTTTGCCGTGTCAGATAAAAACACAAATGCTAAAATCAAAAGGTGGAAGTCATTTATAGATGAGCACAACGCAAAAATTTTGTATAAGCCAGGGAGAGAGAACCATATTGCAGATGCACTATCCAGGCAGGCCATCCACGCTTTAGAAAGCCACCTCCGGTCAGATATGGCAACCATACATAGTGAAATTTCGCTTTCATACACAATCAAAACAGTCGACAAGCCGGTCAACTGCTTTAGAAACCAAATAATAATAGAAGAAAGCACAGCGGATAATACTCGCACCTTTATTATATTTGGTAACAAGTCAAGGCACGTAACACAATTCGTAAATAGGGAATCGTTAGTAGGCAGAATTCGCGACGTAGTAAAACAAGATGTAGTGAATGCAATATACTGCGAATTGCCCATACTGGTATTCATCCAGAACAGACTTATAGAAGAGTTCCCAGCAACGACTTTCCGGCATACAAAAAAGCTGGTGACCGACATCTATAACAAAGAGGAACAAAAAGAAATAGTAACCATTGAAGACAACAGAGCGCACAAAGCAGCGCAAGAAAATGTTAAACATATTCTGGAAGATTATTTTTTCCCAAAAATGTCGCAACTGGCAGCCAGTATAGTAGGTAACTGCCTGGTTTGCCAAAAAGCCAAATATGTACGTCATCCACAAAAACATGTCCTTGGGAGAACGCGATACATTACACATTGATATTTTTTCTACAGACAGGAGATATTTTTTAACCTGTATAGATAGATCCAGAACGATAGCCGACATACAGCCTGCAATAATGCAGTTAATGAACCACTATCCAAACTCAAAGACAATATTTTGCGACAATGAGCCATCTATTAACTCTGAGTCAATTAGGTCACTCTTAGCAAATCAGTTCAATGTTCAAGTGGAAAATTCACCACCCTATCACAGTACCTCAAATGGACAGGTCGAAAGGTTCCACAGCACACTATTAGAAATAGCACGATGCCTAAAACTAGAAAAAGGCATAGTTGATACGGTAAATCTCATACTCCAAGCAACCGTGGAATACAACAAAACACTACATTCAGTCACCAATAAAAAGCCGATCGACATAATTCATGCAATGCCCCCAGCACAAGAAATACAATTAAGAAGAATTAATAAATCAAGATGTGACAGAACTTTCCAGGTCGGGGACACTGTCTTTGTAAAGCAAAACAAACGGCTCGGAAATAAACTCACTCCACGCTACAAAGAGGAAAAAATTGAAGCAGACATTGGGACAAGTGTCTTAATAAAGGGGAGGGTAATACATAAAGATAATTTACGTTGAGATTATTATTTTTATGTACTATCTACTACCAATTAGTGTTATTAATGGTCTTCTTCATCGTATTTTTATATCATAATAAAAAAACAAATTTAATCAACGAGCGTTGTACCTTGTTATATATTATCACTATTATTAACTAACAATATATTTGCAGTTTATATTTTTTGGAGTCTATAATAATTTAAGCAAAGCGTTAAAGAAAGCTTTTAGATCTTACATTGAGCTCTCAACCATCAACTACTCTATCCAACGTGCCCATTGTGATGAAACTACAGGACCACCAAGGCCAACGTCAACGAGGCACAGATCACCAGGATTCCCATATCAACCGTATAATTTGAAACGACATTCTGAAACGAGATCAGAAGCGTCGGTCATCGCCACGCACTAAAATACAAATTCGCCTTATCAAATGCAGACCGCATTTATTCTATGATTTATACTTAAACTAATAAATAAATTGTCAAAACGATTAACGTAAATTTATATATTCTTGATCAGCATCAACAGCCGAGTCGATATAGCCATGTCCGTCTGGCAGTCTGTTTCTATGCAAAGAATAGACAGTAGTTTTAAAGCTAGCGTTTTGAAATTTTTACCGGATCATTATTTTTATTGCACGCAAAACAAGTTTAACAATCGGTCGGATTGGTCCACTATATCATATAGCTGCCATACCAACGACCGATATGAAAACAAGTCTTTGTATGGGAAATTTTTTTGTTTTCCAAGCTATTGCAACTGAATTCAACACTTATTCATTTGAAATAGCCATACATGATTTGTAAAAGTTTGGTCCGGATCCGACCACTATATCATATAGCTGCCATACAAATGACCGATATGAAAACAAGTCTTTTTAGGGGAAACTTTTTTGTTTTCACTTGTTATACCCTTGAAAAAGGGTATTATAATATTGTACAGAAATGTGTAACGCATTAAAGGATGCATCTCCGACCCCACAAAGTATATATATTCTTGATCAGCATCAACAGCCGAGTCGATATAGCCATGTCCGTCTGTCCGTCTGTTTCTATGCAAAAAATAGACAGTAATTTTGAAGCTAGCGTTTTGAAATTTTTACCGGATCATTATATTTGTTGCACGCAGGTCAAGTTAAAGAATCGGTCGGATTGGACCACTATATCATATAGCTGCCATACCAACGACCGATATGAAAACAAGTCTTTGTAGGGGAAACTTTTTTGTTTTCTAAGCTATTGCAACTGAATTCAACATTTATTCATTTGACATACATGATTTGTGAAAGTTTGGTCCGGATCGGACCACTATATCATATAGCTGCCATACAAACGACCGATATGAAAACAAGTCTTTGTATGGAAAACTTTTTTGTTTTCACTTGTTATACCCTTGAAAAAGGGTATTATAATTTTGTCCAGAAATGTGTAACGCATTAAAGGAAGCATCTCCGACCCCACAAAGTATATATATTCTTGATCAGGATCAACAGCCGAGTCGATATAGCCATGTCCGTCTGTTTCTATGCAAAAAATAGACAGTAGTTTAAAAGCTAGCGTTTTGAAATTTTTACCGGATCATTATTTTTGTTGCACGCAAAACAAGTTTAAGAATCGGTCGGATCGGAGCACTATATCATATAGCTGCCATACAAATGACCGATATGAAAACAAGTCTTTTTAGGGGAAACTTTTTTGTTTTCCAAGCTATTGCATCTGAATTCAACATTTATTCATTTGGCATAGCCATACATGATTTGTGAAAGTTTGGTCCGGATCGGACTACTATATCATATAGCTGCCATACAAACGATCGATATGAAAACAAGGCTTTGTATGGAAAACTTTTTTGTTTTCACTTGGTATACCCTTGAAAAAGGGTATTATAATATTGTCCAGAAATGTGTACCGCATTAAAGGATGCATCTCCGATCCCACAAAGTATATATATTCTTGATCAGCATCAACAGCCGAGTCGATATAGCCATGTCCGTCTGTCCGTCTGTTTCTATGCAAAAAATAGACAGTAATTTTAAAGCTAGCGTTTTGAAATTTTTACCGGATCATTATTTTTGTTGCACGCAGGTCAAGTTAAAGAATCGGTCGGATTGGACCACTATATCATATAGCTGCCATACAAACGACCGATATGAAAACAAGTCTTTGTATGGAAAACTTTTTTGTTTTCAGTGGTATACCATCTTCGGCAAGCTGAAGGTACCTTTTCTCACTAGTTTTTTTCACAATGTTTGGACATCTGGTTATGGCATTCAGCAATCTCATCTTCCGTAACCTGGGCTATTGGCTCAGCGTCTTCGAAGGGTTCCTCCAGGAATCTAAATATCTCAATTGTTTCAGCAGGAGATAAGTGGCTTAAAGGTGTGAGGATGCTTTCCAGATGGTCGGCGAATGCATTGGATTTCTGCGCCTCGATTCTGCGCCAGCTACTGTCAGCCCTCAAAACTGGTGGGAGTCGGTTAAGTGGGCGCTTGATGGTTTTGGTTACATACATACTACATGTTGTGATTTGTCAAGAGCATCCATTTTAAGGCTCGCCAGAGTCTCTTTCAGTGCTTTGGTAGCCCTGTTCAGAGCGGTCTTGTCGCTTGGGTTTATGGTAAGAACCCAGACGCGTATTTGGCGCCATTTCCCAACTTTTCGCTCTGTTACTTGGGTGTTCTAGAAGTGGAAAACAAGACCAGGAGTTGGAAACACAAATGTGGTTTCTGAATTTGACTCCATAATCGAGCATAACTCGTCTGAATTGCCATCCAGGGTATCACTTCAAGTGATTCCTCCGGTACGAGTAGAGTCGACCCCCTTTAAATCCACTGCTAAGGGTAAACCACCGTCCGCCCAGCTTTTAGCCGGAGAATATATTCGTACAAGAACATCAGCTGAGTACAGTTAAAAACAAGTGAGAAAAGTTATCTTCGGCTTGCCGAAGGTGGTATACCCTTGCAGATCTTTACAAAATTGCAATAAGTACTTATGTAAAAATCAGAGAAATATGTCAAATGAATAAATGTTGAATTCGGTTGCAATAGCTTGAAAAACAAAAAAGATCCATACAAAAACTTGTTTTTGGTCGTTGTTGTCGGTCGTTTGTATGGCAGCTCTATGATATAGTGGTCCGATCCGGACCAAACTTTCACAAATCATGTATGGTTATGTCAAATGAATAAATGTTTAATTCGGTTCGGTGATTAGTTCGGTAATTCGATAGCTTGGAAAACAAAAAAGTTTTCCATACTAAGACCTAAAATCTGATTGATCGTTTGTATGGCAGTTATATGATATAGTGGTCCAATCCGACCGATTTTTAAACTTGATCTGCGTGCAACAAAAATAATGATCTGGTAAAAATTTCAAAACGCTAGCTTGTAAACTACTGTCTATTATTTGCGTAGAAACAGACGGACAGACGGACGGACGGACAGACGGACAGACGGACAGACGACGGACGGACAGACGGACAGACGGACATGGCTATATCGACTCGGCTGTTGATGCTGATCAAGAATATATATACTATGTGGGGTCGGAGATGCTTCCTTTAATGGGTTACACATTTCTGAACAAAATTATAATACCCTTTTCAAGGGTATAAAAAAACAAGTAAGAAAAGTTATCTTCGGCATGCCGAAGATGGTATACCCTTGAAAACAACAAAGTTTTCCATACAAAGACTTGTTTTCATACCGGTCGTTTGTATGGCAGCTATATGATATGGTGATCCGATCCGGATCAAACTTTCACAAACTATGTATGGCTATGTCATTAGAATAAATGTTGAATTCGGTTGCAATAGGTTGGAAAACAAAAACGTTTTCCATACAAAGACTTGTTTTCATATCGGTCGTTTGTATGGCAGCTATATGATATAGTGGTCCAATCCGACCGATTCCTAAACTTGACCTGCGTGCAACAAAAATAATGATCTGGTAAAAATTTCAAAACGCTAGCTTTAAAACTACTGTCTATTTTTTGCATAGAAACAGACGGACAGACGGACATGGCTATATCGACTCGGCTGTTGATGCTGATCAAGAATATATATACTATGTGGGGTCGGAGATGCTTCCTTTAATGCGTTACACATTTCTGGACAAAATTATAATACCCTTTTTCAAGGGTATAATTAATAAGCCTGTGGGAGTTCAGCTCCCAAAGCCTAAAAACCCTGTACCGTCTTCGTCTTTCGTATCTAAACCTTCATCCTCAAAAACATCTATCACTCTTACCTATAAAAATACTAGGGGGCTTCGGAGTAACCTTCCTAAACTCCATTCTGATAGTTAATCTTTTGCATCCCAGATTGTAGCCTTTACAGAGACCTGGTTAAAGCCGGAGATTTTTAGCTCCGATATTTTCCGAGACTGGTACACCACTTACAGACGGGAACGACCACTACGAAGGGAAGGAGTCCTAATCTCTGTGGACTCCGACTTCGCTTCTGAAGAGGTTAAGCTACCGAATCCTCCCTAATTTCGTTTGAAAATATATCTGCGACAACTGATCAACAAAAAATTTTTTTTTCCGGAAAATAAAACAAAAACTTATTAGTTAACACAATTAGAGTCGCGAAACTGCATTAACAGCGATCGGTTGTGTCTGCACAAAGCTCCGTTTTTTGAAGGTTTTTGAAGTAAAATAAGGCAACATAAAAGCTTGCAAAATAAGTGCCCATCGGGCATTGCATATCATATGTTAAGAGAGCGAATAGAGAAGCTGACCTTCCAAGCTTTAGCAACAGGTTCGCGCTACTTGACATGGAAGTAGAAGCTGAAGACACTGCAGAGAACCAACAGGACGAAATAACTGTTAGAAGCAACGACCCTGCTCACCCCGATCAAGTAAGAAAAATGGAAAAGCCACCTCAAATAATAAGCAGACTTTGCACGAAAAAATGTACCGCGTTGCTGGCAAAACCCCATCCGAGCTTCGCGCTGCTTGCAGAACTAACTAAACTGATATTGGCAATACAAGTACCAACATCATCACTCCCACGACCAGCACCATGACCTTCACCAGTTTAAGCAGCACAAGCACCATGGCAACTGCTTTGCTCTGGTTTGAACCTGGAAAAATACGATCAATCGTCGCTTCAGTGCTCTTCTGCCCGCGTGCCCTACTGACTTAGCTACAATGATCAGTGGGGCCGCACCAAAAATGTTGCAGCTCCAAGTGCAAAAAAGCATGAAAAGAAAAAACGCAAAGCCTTCTTCACCCATCGCAAGTGTTAAGAGAGCGAATAGAGAAGCTGACCTTCCAAGCTTTAGCAACAGGTTCGCGCTACTTGACATGGAAGTAGAAGCTGAAGACACTGCAGAGAACCAACAGGACGAAATAACTGTTGGAAGCAACGACCCTGCTCACCCCGATCAAGTAAGAAAAATGGAAATGCCACCTCAAATTGTTGTCCCAGACTGCAGTATAAATGACCTCTTTGAGTTCACAGGGGAGGTCACTAATGTGAACAATGTGGTCACCAAGAGCAACCTAGGAACCACCAGAATCTTCCCCAAGGATAGTGACACCTACAGGGCTATTGTTGACCATTTGGACACACATTGTGTGGAGTTCCACACATACCAAATGCAGACAGAAAAGCCGCATCGAATTGTTGTCAAGGGCCTACACCACAGCACTCTAAACAAGGACATCAAAGATATTCTGCAAACGTACGGCTATGAGGTACTCCACATTCATAATCCCGCATCCAGGGCTAACAGGGAAGAGAAGCTAAATCTCTTCTTTATCAACATCAAACCGTGCGATACGATAAATGAGTCTTCAAAATCACAATCCTCTGCAGGCAGAAGGTGAGGGTGGAGCGACTGAGAAAAGCCACAGACGTCGCACAGTGCAAACGGTGCCAGCGGTACGGCCACACTGCCAGATATTGCCGACGACACCCCAATTGGGCCAGATGTGGCGGCGGTCATCGAACAAGTGACTGTATACGCCCCATTGAAGCAACACCTACCTGCTTCCATTGCTCAGGAGCTCATAAAGCTAGCTACAAAGGCTGCAAGTCGTACCAGGAGTATCTTCGTCGGTCATCGGAGTCTCCAAAAAAAATCGGCAACCGAAACTAGATCACTTAATGGCAATGTGGCCAATCAATATTCTGCTACTAGGTATGTGCAGGAATTTCCTGCGCCTGGCCCCGCTAGAATAGCAAGGAAACAAGTGCCCCAAATTGCATTTCAACCAGCAACACAGCAGATGACGCCACGGAGCTACAGTGCCCGCAAAAGGGATAGCCGATCGATATCCCGTCGCTGCAGCAACAGCAGTTTCAAGAATGGCAACAGCACCTCCAGCAGCAACAGCAGTTTCTCATGTGGCTCCAACAGCAACAACAAGAACAACAACAGCAAAATAAGCTAGCTAATGAACGCCTTGCACGGCTAGATATAATAGTGTCTGAGATGGCCAGCACCATGAAGCAATAGGCTGGAAATAATTCTCAGATCAACGCTACAGCCTCGCCATGAACTCACTTAAAGTTCTCATCTGGAATGTTAACGGCATTTCAGGAAAAGTCGGAGAAGTCGAACTTTTTGCCCACAACAACGACATTGATATCCTTCTCTTGACTGGAGGATATTGTGGTTATTTTTGTTAATTATTGAAGTAGTTTTGGGCGATTTAAAGTTATGATTAAGATTGGGAGACAACGAGATTTTCTGTATTTTATTAAACTCAAAATAACATATTCTTGGTAAATTCGCTTTTTGTGCAATGTTAATTAATAATTTTAAATCGTAAAATAATTATCATGATGGGCAGCAAAGTAAACAATTGTGTTGGTAATTTTCTAATAAGAACTTTAATGGAATCTTTAACTCCCTGTAGATAAATAAGAAAATCCCTTTGATTACCTTCTAATGCTAGCATATTTCCTTTAATTTTCCTATTTGTCTCCCAGGAATTCTCCAGAGGTTTGTATTTCGGTGATTTGGGCTTGTATTCCGAAATGCAGTGTGGATTTCTGTGTAGTCAGTTTTGTCTGTTTTAAAAATCTCCTGCATCTACATTAACGGGTATTTAAAGGGTATTTTTCACTTTGAAGTTAGATATTCAGCACGTCCGTGACTCTGTTAATTTCGGCTATAATATAAATTATTGTAAATGCTGTTACAAGATAAAGGTTTTCGGGATTTATTTTAGCTTTGCTGGTTGTCAGAAAGTCCATACCGCGGAGACCATCAAAAAAGCGATGGAATTTGAAAAGTAAAAGGTTAATTTTAGCTGGATCTGTTGGTGAGCCTTGCCGGAGGACCTCAACTCAGATCTATCTTTGGTCTGTAGTTGTTTGTTCTGTTTCTTTTCTGGTACATAAATCTTTGTTTGGCCTGGCATTTTTCGTAAGCCTGCTCGATTGCTAGTGTATATTTAGCTCGAATGACTGTTCTAAGCGGGCCGCGTAGTCTGACCAAAAAGTCGCTAAGCCAAATTCCGTCATCTTCAGGCTTTCTCTGGTGCTGTCCCATTCGAGTTTTGTGTCTAGAATATTCAGAGTTTCGTCCACCTTCGCTATTATTTTGTTTCTCAGTGTACTCAACAATAATTGACCGTACGGGGTCTGATTTGTGCCCCTCATAAGCATTATAATTTCTTTCACGTTTACAACGAATTTTTGTGAAGTTCCCGGAACTCCCTCAAAAGTAAGCAATTTTTTGATAAATGCTAATGTATATTTTGGGTTTAAAGTGGTCGACAGGGTAGGGTTAATTGTCGTGTTTGAGGCTGTGCTAGCATTACCTATATTATAAATTCCGCTAGTATTTTGGCTCTTAGTTCTAAAATTCACAGTAGCGTTTCTTAAATCCATAATTAGTAAAAAATTGTTTTCCTTTAATTTCGGGTATTTTGCAACTTGTTATAACCTTGAAAAAGGGTATTATAATTTTGTCCAGAAATGGGTAACGCATTAAAGGAAGCATCTCCGACCCCACAAAGTATATATGTATATTCTTGATCAGCATCAACAGCCATGTATATATAGCCATGTCCGTCTGTCCGTCTGTTTCTATGCAAAAAATATACAGTAGTTTTAAAACTTGGGTTTTGAAATTTTTACCAGATTATTATTTTTGTTGTTTTTGTTTTAAGATGAAGTTTAAGAATCGGTCGGATCGGACCACTATATCATATAGCTGCCATACAAACGACCGATATGAAAACAAGTCTTTGTATTGGAAACTTTTTTGGTTTACCAACCGATTGCATCCGAATTCAACATTTATTCATTTGACATAGCCGTACACGATTTGTGAAAGTTTGGTCCGGATCGGACCACTATATCATATAGCTGCCATACAAACGACCGATATGAAAACAAGTCTTTGTATTGGAAACTTTTTTGTTTTCCAAGCTATTGCAACTGAATTCAACACTTATTCATTTGACATAGCCATACATGATTTGTAAAAGTTTGGTCCGGATCGGACCACTATATCATATAGCTGCCATACAAACGACCGATATGAAAACAAGTCTTTGTATGGAAAACTTTTTTGTTTTCACTTGTTATACCCTTGAAAAAGGGTATTATAATTTTGTCCAGAAATGTGTAACGCATTAAAGGAAGCATCTCCGACCCCACAAAGTGTATATATTCTTGATCAGCATCAACAGCCGAGTCGATATAGCCATGTCCGTCTGTTCTATGCAAAAAATAGACAGTAGTTTTAAAGCTAGCGTTTTGAAATTTTTACCGGATCATTATTTTTATTGCACGCAAAACAAGTTTAAGAACCGGTCGGATCGGAGCACTATATCATATAGCTGCCATACAAACGACCGATATGAAAACAAGTCTTTGTATGGAAAACTTTTTTGTTTTCTAAGCTATTGCAACTGAATTCAACATTTATTCATTTGACATATATGATTTGTGAAAGTTTGGTCCGGATCGGACCACTATATCATATAGCTGCCATACAAACGACCGATATGAAAACAAGTCTTTGTATGGGAAACTTTTTTGTTTTCACTTGTTATACCCTTGAAAAAGGGTATTATAATTTTGTCCAGAAATGTGTAACGCATTAAAGGAAGCATCTCCGACCCCACAAAGTATATATATTCTTGATCAGCATCAACAGCCGAGTCGATATAGCCATGTCCGTCTGTTCTATGCAAAAAATAGACAGTAGTTTTAAAGCTAGCGTTTTGAAATTTTTACCGGATCATTATTTTAATTGCACGCAAAACAAGTTTAAGAATCGGTCGGATCGGAGCACTATATCATATAGCTGCCATACAAACGACCGATATGAAAACAAGTCTTTGTATGGAAAACTTTTTTGTTTTCTAAGCTATTGCAACTGAATTCAACATTTATTCATTTGACATAGCCATAGACGATTTGTGAAAGTTTGATCTGGATCGGACCACTATATCATATAGCTGCCATACAAACGACCGATATGAAAACAAGTCTTTGTAGGGGAAACTTTTTTGTTTGCCAAGCTATTGCAACTGAATTCAACATTTGTTCATTTGACATAGCCATACATAATTTATGAAAGTTTGGTCCGGATCGGACTACTATATCATATAGCTGCCATACAAACGACCGATATGAAAACAAGTCTTTGTATGGAAACTTTTTTTGTTTTCCAAGCTATTGCAACCGAATTTAACATTTATTTATTTGACATAGCCATAGACGATTTGTGAAAGTTTGATCTGGATCGGACCACTATATCATATAGCTGCCATACAAACGACCGATATGAAAACAAGTCTTTTTAGGGGAAACTTTTTTGTTTTCCAAGCTATTGCAACTGAATTCAACACTTATTCATTTGACATAGCCATACATGATTTGTAAAAGTTTGGTCCGGATCGGACCACTATATCATATAGCTGCCATACAAACGACCGATATGAAAACAAGTCTTTGTATGGAAAACTTTTTTATACCCTTGAAAAAGGGTATTATAATTTTGTCCAGAAATGTGTAACGCATTAAAGGAAGCATCTCCGACCCCACAAAGTGTATATATTCTTGATCAGCATCAACAGCCGAGTCGATATAGCCATGTCCGTCTGTTCTATGCAAAAAATAGACAGTAGTTTTAAAGCTAGCGTTTTGAAATTTTTACCGGATCATTATTTTTATTGCACGCAAAACAAGTTTAAGAACCGGTCGGATCGGAGCACTATATCATATAGCTGCCATACAAACGACCGATATGAAAACAAGTCTTTGTATGGAAAACTTTTTTGTTTTCTAAGCTATTGCAACTGAATTCAACATTTATTCATTTGACATATATGATTTGTGAAAGTTTGGTCCGGATCGGACCACTATATCATATAGCTGCCATACAAACGACCGATATGAAAACAAGTCTTTGTATGGGAAACTTTTTTGTTTTCACTTGTTATACCCTTGAAAAAGGGTATTATAATTTTGTCCAGAAATGTGTAACGCATTAAAGGAAGCATCTCCGACCCCACAAAGTATATATATTCTTGATCAGCATCAACAGCCGAGTCGATATAGCCATGTCCGTCTGTTCTATGCAAAAAATAGACAGTAGTTTTAAAGCTAGCGTTTTGAAATTTTTACCGGATCATTATTTTAATTGCACGCAAAACAAGTTTAAGAATCGGTCGGATCGGAGCACTATATCATATAGCTGCCATACAAACGACCGATATGAAAACAAGTCTTTGTATGGAAAACTTTTTTTGTTTTCTAAGCTATTGCAACTGAATTCAACATTTATTCATTTGACATAGCCATAGACGATTTGTGAAAGTTTGATCTGGATCGGACCACTATATCATATAGCTGCCATACAAACGACCGATATGAAAACAAGTCTTTTTAGGGGAAACTTTTTTGTTTTCCAAGCTATTGCAACTGAATTCAACATTTATTCATTTGACATAGCCATACATAATTTGTGAAAGTTTGGTCCGGATCGGACCACTATATCATATAGCTGCCATACAAACGACCGATATGAAAACAAGTCTTTGTATGGAAACTTTTTTTGTTTTCCAAGCTATTGCAACCGAATTTAACATTTATTTATTTGACATAGCCATAGACGATTTGTGAAAGTTTGATCTGGATCGGACCACTATATCATATAGCTGCCATACAAACGACCGATATGAAAACAAGTCTTTTTAGGGGGAAACTTTTTGTTTTCCAAGCTATTGCAACTGAATTCAACACTTATTCATTTGACATAGCCATACATGATTTGTAAAAGTTTGGTCCGGATCGGACCACTATATCATATAGCTGCCATACAAACGACCGATATGAAAACAAGTCTTTGTATGGAAAACTTTTTTGTTTTCACTTGTTATACCCTTGAAAAAGGGTATTATAATTTTGTCCAGAAATGTGTAACGCATTAAAGGAAGCATCTCCGACCCCACAAAGTATATATATTCTTGATCAGCATCAACAGCCGAGTCGATATAGCCATGTCCGTCTGTTCTACGCAAAAAATAGACAGTAGTTTTAAAGCTAGCGTTTTGAAATTTTTACCGGATCATTATTTTTATTGCACGCAAAACAAGTTTAAGAACCGGTCGGATCGGAGCACTATATCATATAGCTGCCATACAAACGACCGATATGAAAACAAGTCTTTGTATGGAAAACTTTTTTGTTTTCTAAGCTATTGCAACTGAATTCAACATTTATTCATTTGACATATATGATTTGTGAAAGTTTGGTCCGGATCGGACCACTATATCATATAGCTGCCATACAAACGACCGATATGAAAACAAGTCTTTTTAGGGGAAACTTTTTTGTTTTCCAAGCTATTGCAACTGAATTCAACATTTATTCATTTGACATAGCCATACATGATTTGTGAAAGTTTGGTCCGGATCGGACTACTATATCATATAGCTGCCATACAAACGACCGATATGAAAACAAGTCTTTGTATGGAAACTTTTTTTGTTTTCCAAGCTATTGCAACCGAATTTAACATTTATTTATTTGACATAGCCATAGACGATTTGTGAAAGTTTGATCCGGATCGGACCACTATATCATATAGCTGCCATACAAACGACCGATATGAAAACAAGTCTTTTTAGGGGAAACTTTTTTGTTTTCCAAGCTATTGCAACTGAATTCAACATTTATTCATTTGACATAGCCATACATGATTTGTGAAAGTTTGGTCCGGATCGGACTACTATATCATATAGCTGCCATACAAACGACCGATATGAAAACAAGTCTTTGTATTGGAAACTTTTTTGTTTTCCAAGCTATTCCAACTGAATTTAACACTTATTCATTTGACATAGCCATACATGATTTGTAAAAGTTTGGTCCGGATCGGACCACTATATCATATAGCTGCCATACAAACGACCGATATGAAAACAAGGCTTTGTATGGAAAACTTTTTTGTTTTCCAAGCTATTGCAACCGAATTTAACATTTATTTATTTGACATAGCCATAGACGATTTGTGAAAGTTTGATCTGGATCGGACCACTATATCATATAGCTGCCATACAAACGACCGATATGAAGACAAGTCTTTTTAGGGGAAACTTTTTTGTTTTCCAAGCTATTGCTACTGAATTCAACATTTATTCATTTGACATAGCCATACATGATTTGTGAAAGTTTGGTCCGGATCGGACTACTATATCATATAGCTGCCATACAAACGACCGATATGAAAACAAGGCTTTGTATAGAAAACTTTTTTGTTTTCACTTGTTATACCCTTGAAAAAGGGTATTATAATATTGTCCAGAAATGTGTACCGCATTAAAGGATGCATCTCCGATCCCACAAAGTATATATATTCTTGATCAGCATCAACAGCCGAGTCGATATAGCCATGTCCGTCTGTTCTATGCAAAAAATAGACAGTAGTTTTAAAGCTAGCGTTTTGAAATTTTTACCGGATCATTATTTTTATTGCACGCAAAACAAGTTTAAGAATCGGTCGGATCGGAGCACTATATCATATAGCTGCCATACAAACGACCGATATGAAAACAAGTCTTTGTATGGAAACTTTTTTGTTTTCCAAGCTATTGCAACCGAATTTAACATTTATTTATTTGACATAGCCATAGACGATTTGTGAAAGTTTGATCTGGATCGGACCACTATATCATATAGCTGCCATACAAACGACCGATATGAAAACAAGTCTTTGTATGGGAAACTTTTTTGTTTTCCAAGATATTGCAACTGAATTCAACACTTATTCATTTGACGTAGCCATACATGATTTGTAAAAGTTTGGTCTGGATCGGACCACTATATCATATAGCTGCCATACAAACGACCGATATGAAAACAAGGCTTTGTATGGAAAACTTTTTGTTTTCACTTGTTATACCCTTGAAAAAGGGTATTATAATATTGTCCAGAAATGTGTACCGCATTAAAGGATGCATCTCCGATCCCACAAAGTATATATATTCTTGATCAGCATCAACAGCCGAGTCGATATAGCCATGTCCGTCTGTTCTATGCAAAAAATAGACAGTAGTTTTAAAGCTAGCGTTTTGAAATTTTTACCGGATCATTATTTTTTATTGCACGCAAAACAAGTTCAAGAATCGGTCGGATCGGAGCACTATATCATATAGCTGCCATACAAACGACCGATATGAAAACAAGTCTTTGTATGGAAAACTTTTTTGTTTTCTAAGCTATTGCAACTGAATTCAACATTTATTCATTTGACATATATGTTTTGTGAAAGTTTGGTCCGGATCGGACCACTATATCATATAGCTGCCATACAAACGACCGATATGAAAACAAGTCTTTGTATGGAAACTTTTTTTGTTTTCCAAGCTATTGCAACCGAATTTAACATTTATTTATTTGACATAGCCATAGACGATTTGTGAAAGTTTGATCTCGATCGGACCACTATATCATATAGCTGACATACAAACGACCGATATGAAAACAAGTCTTTGTATTGGAAACTTTTTTGTTTTCCAAGCTATTGCAACTGAATTCAACACTTATTCATTTGACATAGCCATACATGATTTGTAAAAGTTTGGTCCGGATCCGACCACTATATCATATAGCTGCCATACAAACGACCGATATGAAAACAAGTCTTTGTATGGGAAACTTTTTTGTTTTCTAAGCTATTGCAACTGAATTCAACACTTATTCATTTGACATAGCCATACATGATTTGTGAAAGTTTGGTCCGGATCGGACTACTATATCATATAGCTGCCATACAAACGACCGATATGAAAACAAGTCTTTGTATTGAAAACTTTTTGTTTTCCAAGCTATTGCAACTGAATTCAACACTTATTCATTTGACATAGCCATACATGATTTGTAAAACTTTGGTCGGATCCGACCACTATATCATATAGCTGCCATACAAACGACCGATATGAAAACAAGTCTTTGTATGGAAACTTTTTTTGTTTTCCAAGCTATTGCAACCGAATTTAACATTTATTTATTTGACATAGCCATAGACGATTTGTAAAAGTTTGATCTGGATCGGACCACAATATCATATAGCTGCCATACAAACGACCGATATGAAAACAAGTCTTTTTAGGGGAAACTTTTTTGTTTTCCAAGCTATTGCAACTGAATTCAACATTTATTCATTTGACATAGCCATACATAATTTATGAAAGTTTGGTCCGGATCGGACTACTATATCATATAGCTGCCATACAAACGACCGATATGAAAACAAGGCTTTGTATAGAAAACTTTTTTGTTTTCACTTGTTATACCCTCGAAAAAGGGTATTATAATTTTGTCCAGAAATGTGTAACGCATTAAAGGAAGCATCTCCGACCCCACAAAGTATATATATTCTTGATCAGCATCAACAGCCGAGTCGATATAGCCATGTCCGTCTGTCCGTCTGTCCGTCTGTCCGTCTGTTTCTATGCAAAAAATAGACAGTAGTTTTAAAGCTAGCGTTTTGAAATTTTTACCAGATCATTATTTTTGTTGCACGCAGATCAAGTTTAAGAATCGGTCCGATTGGACCACTATGTCATATAGCTGCCATACAAACGACCGATATGAAAACAAGGCTTTGTATAGAAAACTTTTTTGTTTTCACTTGTTATACCCTTGAAAAAGGGTATTATAATATTGTCCAGAAATGTGTACCGCATTAAAGGATGCATCTCCGATCCCACAAAGTATATATATTCTTGATCAGCATCAACAGCCGAGTCGATATAGCCATGTCCGTCTGTCCGTCTGTTTCTATGCAAAAAATAGACAGTCATTTTAAAGCTAGCGTTTTGAAATTTTTACCGGATCATTATTTTTGTTGCACGCAGGTCAAGTTAAAGAATCGGTCCGATTGGACCACTATGTCATATAGGTGCCATACCAACGACCGATATGAAAACAAGTCTTTGTAGGGGAAACTTTTTTGTTTTCTAAGCTATTGCAACTGAATTCAACATTTATTCATTTGACATATATGATTTGTGAAAGTTTGGTCCGGATCGGACCACTATATCATATAGCTGCCATACAAACGACCGATATGAAAACAAGTCTTTGTATGGGAAACTTTTTTGTTTTCTAAGCTATTGCAACTGAATTCAACACTTATTCATTTGACATAGCCATACATGATTTGTAAAAGTTTGGTCCGGATCGGACCACTATATCATATAGCTGCCATACAAACGACCGATATGAAAACAAGTCTTTGTATGAAAAATTTTTTTGTTTCCCAACCTATTGCAACTGAATTCAACATTTATTTATTTGGCATAGCCATACACGATTTGTGAAAGTTTGGTCCAGATCGGACTACTATATTATAGAGCTGCCATACAAATGACCGATATGAAAACAAGGCTTTGTATGGAAAACTTTTTTGTTTTCAAGGGTATACCATCTTCGGCAAGCCGAAGATAACTTTTCTCACTTGTTATACCCTTGAAAAAGGGTATTATAATATTGTCCAGAAATGTGTACCGCATTAAAGGATGCATCTCCGATCCCACAAAGTATATATATTCTTGATCAGCATCAACAGCCGAGTCGATATAGCCATGTCCGTCTGTTCTATGCAAAAAATAGACAGTAGTTTTAAAGCTAGCGTTTTGAAATTTTTACCGGATCATTATTTTTATTGCACGCAAAACAAGTTTAAGAATCGGTCGGATCGGAGCACTATATCATATAGCTGCCATACAAACGACCGATATGAAAACAAGTCTTTGTATGGAAAACTTTTTTGTTTTCTAAGCTATTGCAACTGAATTCAACATTTATTCATTTGACATATATGTTTTGTGAAAGTTTGGTCCGGATCGGACCACTATATCATATAGCTGCCATACAAACGACCGATATGAAAACAAGTCTTTGTATGGAAACTTTTTTTGTTTTCCAAGCTATTGCAACCGAATTTAACATTTATTTATTTGACATAGCCATAGACGATTTGTGAAAGTTTGATCTGGATCGGACTACTATATCATATAGCTGCCATACAAACGACCGATATGAAAACAAGTCTTTGTATTGGAAACTTTTTTGTTTTCCAAGCTATTGCAACTGAATTCAACACTTATTCATTTGACATAGCCATACATGATTTGTAAAAGTTTGGTCCGGATCCGACCACTATATCATATAGCTGCCATACAAACGACCGATATGAAAACAAGTCTTTGTATGGGAAACTTTTTTGTTTTCCAAGCTATTGCAACTGAATTCAAGACTTATTCATTTGACATAGCCATACATGATTTGTGAAAGTTTGGTCCGGATCGGACTACTATATCATATAGCTGACATACAAACGACCGATATGAAAACAAGTCTTTGTATTGGAAACTTTTTTGTTTTCCAAGCTATTGCAACTGAATTCAACACTTATTCATTTGACATAGCCATACATGATTTGTAAAAGTTTGGTCCGGATCCGACCACTATATCATATAGCTGCCATACAAACGACCGATATGAAAACAAGTCTTTGTATGGGAAACTTTTTTGTTTTCCAAGCTATTGCAACTGAATTCAACACTTATTCATTTGACATAGCCATATATGATTTGTAAAAGTTTGGTCCGGATCGGACCAGTATATCATATAGCTTCCATACAAACGACCGATATGAAAACAAGTCTTTGTATGGAAAACTTTTTTGTTTTCACTTGTTATACCCTTGAAAAAGGGTATTATAATTTTGTCCAGAAATGTGTAACGCATTAAAGGAAGCATCTCCGACCCCACAAAGTATATATATTCTTGATCAGCATCAACAGCCGAGTCGATATAGCCATGTCCGTCTGTTCTATGCAAAAAATTAGACAGTAGTTTTAAAGCTAGCGTTTTGAAATTTTTACCGGATCATTATTTTTATTGCACGCAAAACAAGTTTAAGAATCGGTCGGATCGGAGCACTATATCATATAGCTGCCATACAAACGACCGATATGAAAAACAAGTCTTTGTATGGAAAACTTTTTGTTTTCTAAGCTATTGCAACTGAATTCAACATTTATTCATTTGACATATATGATTTGTGAAAGTTTGGTCCGGATCGGACCACTATATCATATAGCTGCCATACAAACGACCGATATGAAAACAAGTCTTTGTATGGAAACTTTTTTTGTTTTCTAAGCTATTGCAACCGAATTTAACATTTATTTATTTGACATAGCCATAGACGATTTGTGAAAGTTTGATCTGGATCGGACCACTATATCATATAGCTGCCATACAAACGACCGATATGAAAACAAGTCTTTGTATGGGAAACTTTTTTGTTTTCCAAGCTATTGCAACTGAATTCAACATTTATTCATTTGACATATATGTTTTGTGAAAGTTTGGTCCGGATCGGACCACTATATCATATAGCTGCCATACAAACGACCGATATGAAAACAAGTCTTTGTATTGAAACTTTTTTTGTTTTCCAAGCTATTGCAACCGAATTTAACATTTATTTATTTGACATAGCCATAGACGATTTGTGAAAGTTTGATCGGGATCGGACCACTATATCATATAGCTGCCATACAAACGACCGATATGAAAACAAGTCTTTTTAGGGGAAACTTTTTTGTTTTCCAAGCTATTGCAACTGAATTCAACATTTATTCATTTGACATAGCCATACATGATTTGTGAAAGTTTGGTCCGGATCGGACTACTATATCATATAGCTGCCATACAAACGACCGATATGAAAACAAGGCTTTGTATAGAAAACTTTTTGTTTTCACTTGTTATACCCTTGAAAAAGGGTATTATAATATTGTCCAGAAATGTGTACCGCATTAAAGGATGCATCTCCGATCCCACAAAGTATATATATTCTTGATCAGCATCAACAGCCGAGTCGATATAGCCATGTCCGTCTGTTCTATGCAAAAAATAGACAGTAGTTTTAAAGCTAGCGTTTTGAAATTTTTACCGGATCATTATTTTTATTGCACGCAAAACAAGTTTAAGAATCGGTCGGATCGGAGCACTATATCATATAGCTGCCATACAAACGACCGATATGAAAACAAGTCTTTGTATGGAAAACTTTTTGTTTTCTAAGCTATTGCAACTGAATTCAACATTTATTCATTTGACATATATGATTTGTGAAAGTTTGGTCCGGATCGGACCACTATATCATATAGATATTTGTATGGAAACTTTTTTTGTTTTCCAAGCTATTGCAACCGAATTTAACATTTATTTATTTGACATAGCCATAGACGATTTGTTTCATCTGGATCGGACCACTATATCATATAGCTGCCATACAAACGACCGATATGAAAACAAGTCTTTGTATGGGAAACTTTTTTGTTTTCCAAGCTATTGTAACTGAATTCAACACTTATTCATTTGACATAGCCATACATGATTTCTAAAAGTTTGGTCCGGATCGGACCACTATATCATATAGCTGCCATACAAACGACCGATATGAAAACAAGTCTTTGTATGGGAAACTTTTTTGTTTTCCAAGCTATTGCAACTGAATTCAACACTTATTCATTTGACATAGCCATATATGATTTGTAAAAGTTTGGTCCGGATCGGACCACTATATCATATAGCTGCCATACAAACGACCGATATGAAAACAAGTCTTTGTATGGAAAACTTTTTTGTTTTCTAAGCTATTGCAACTGAATTCAACATTTATTCATTTGACATATATGTTTTGTGAAAGTTTGGTCGGATCGGACCACTATATCATATAGCTGCCATACAAACGACCGATATGATAACAAGTCTTTGTATGGAAAACTTTTTTGTTTTCTAAGCTACTGCAACTGAATTCAACATTTATTCATTTGACATATATGATTTGTGAAAGTTTGGTCCGGATCGGACTACTATATCATATAGATATTTGTATGGAAACTTTTTTTGTTTTCCAAGCTATTGCAACCGAATTTAACATTTATTTATTTGACATAGCCATAGACGATTTGTGAAAGTTTGATCTGGATCGGACCACTATATCATATAGCTGCCATACAAACGACCGATATGAAAACAAGTCTTTGTATGGGAAACTTTTTTGTTTTCCAAGCTATTGTAACTGAATTCAACACTTATTCATTTGACATAGCCATACATGATTTGTAAAAGTTTGGTCCGGATCGGACCACTATATCATATAGCTGCCATACAAACGACCGTTATGAAAACAAGTCTTTTTAGGGGAAACTTTTTTGTTTTCTAAGCTATTGCAACTGAATTCAACATTTATTCATTTGACATATATGATTTGTGAAAGTTTGGTCCGGATCGGACCACTATATCATATAGCTGCCATACAAACGACCGATATGAAAACAAGGCTTTGTATGGAAAACTTTTTTGTTTTCACTTGTTATACCCTTGAAAAAGGGTATTACAATATTGTCCATAAATGTGTACCGCATTAAAGGATGCATCTCCGATCCCACAAAGTATATATATTCTTGATCAGCATCAACAGCCGAGTCGATATAGCCATGTCCGTCTGTTCTATGCAAAAAATAGACAGTAGTTTTAAAGCTAGCGTTTTGAAATTTTTACCGGATCATTATTTTTATTGCACGCAAAACAAGTTTAAGAATCGGTCGGATCGGAGCACTATATCATATAGCTGCCATACAAACGACCGATATGAAAACAAGGCTTTTGTATGAAAAACTTTTTTGTTTTCTAAGCTATTGCAACTGAATTCAACATTTATTCATTTGACATATATGAAAGTTTGGTCCGGATCGGACCACTATATCATATAGCTGCCATACAAACGACCGATATGAAAACAAGTCTTTGTATTGAAACTTTTTTTGTTTTCCAAGCTATTGCAACCAAATTTAACATTTATTTATTTGACATAGCCATAGACGATTTGTGAAAGTTTGATCTGGATCGGACCACTATATCATATAGCTGCCATACAAACGACCGATATGAAAACAAGTCTTTTTAGGGGAAACTTTTTTGTTTTCCAAGCTATTGCAACTGAATTCAACATTTATTCATTTGACATAGCCATACATAATTTGTGAAAGTTTGGTCCGGATCGGACTACTATATCATATAGCTGCCATACAAACGACCGATATGAAAACAAGGCTTTGTATATGGAAAACTTTTTTGTTTTCCAAGCTATTGCAACTGAATTCAACACTTATTCATTTGACATAGCCATATATGATTTGTAAAAGTTTGGTCCGGATCGGACCACTATATCATATAGCTGCCATACAAACGACCGATATGAAAACAAGTCTTTGTATGGAAAACTTTTTTGTTTTCTAAGCTATTGCAACTGAATTCAACATTTATTCATTTGACATATATGTTTTGTGAAAGTTTGGTCCGGATCGGACCACTATATCATATAGCTGCCATACAAACGACCGATATGATAACAAGTCTTTGTATGGAAAACTTTTTGTTTTCTAAGCTACTGCAACTGAATTCAACATTTATTCATTTGACATATATGATTTGTGAAAGTTTGGTCCGGATCGGACTACTATATCATATAGATATTTGTATGGAAACTTTTTTTGTTTTCCAAGCTATTGCAACCGAATTTAACATTTATTTATTTGACATAGCCATAGACGATTTGTGAAAGTTTGATCTGGATCGGACCACTATATCATATAGCTGCCATACAAACGACCGATATGAAAACAAGTCTTTGTATGGGAAACTTTTTTGTTTTCCAAGCTATTGTAACTGAATTCAACACTTATTCATTTGACATAGCCATACATGATTTGTAAAAGTTTGGTCCGGATCGGACCACTATATCATATAGCTGCCATACAAACGACCGTTATGAAAACAAGTCTTTTTAGGGGAAACTTTTTTGTTTTCTAAGCTATTGCAACTGAATTCAACATTTATTCATTTGACATATATGATTTGTGAAAGTTTGGTCCGGATCGGACCACTATATCATATAGCTGCCATACAAACGACCGATATGAAAACAAGGCTTTGTATGGAAAACTTTTTTGTTTTCACTTGTTATACCCTTGAAAAAGGGTATTACAATATTGTCCATAAATGTGTACCGCATTAAAGGATGCATCTCCGATCCCACAAAGTATATATATTCTTGATCAGCATCAACAGCCGAGTCGATATAGCCATGTCCGTCTGTTCTATGCAAAAAATAGACAGTAGTTTTAAAGCTAGCGTTTTGAAATTTTTACCGGATCATTATTTTTATTGCACGCAAAACAAGTTTAAGAATCGGTCGGATCGGAGCACTATATCATATAGCTGCCATACAAACGACCGATATGAAAACAAGGCTTTTGTATGAAAAACTTTTTGTTTTCTAAGCTATTGCAACTGAATTCAACATTTATTCATTTGACATATATGAAAGTTTGGTCCGGATCGGACCACTATATCATATAGCTGCCATACAAACGACCGATATGAAAACAAGTCTTTGTATTGAAACTTTTTTTGTTTTCCAAGCTATTGCAACCAAATTTAACATTTATTTATTTGACATAGCCATAGACGATTTGTGAAAGTTTGATCTGGATCGGACCACTATATCATATAGCTGCCATACAAACGACCGATATGAAAACAAGTCTTTTTAGGGGAAACTTTTTTGTTTTCCAAGCTATTGCAACTGAATTCAACATTTATTCATTTGACATAGCCATACATGATTTGTGAAAGTTTGGTCCGGATCGGACTACTATATCATATAGCTGCCATACAAACGACCGATATGAAAACAAGGCTTTGTATATGGAAAACTTTTTTGTTTTCCAAGCTATCGAATTACCGAACTAATCACCGAACCGAATTAAACATTTATTCATTTGACATAACCATAAATGATTTTTTAAAGTTTGGTCCGGATCGGACCACTATATCATATAGCTGCCATACAAACGACCGATATGAAAACAAGTCTTTGTATGGAAAACTTTTGTTTTCAAGGGTATACCATCTTCGGCAAGCTGAAGGTACCTTTTCTCACTAGTTTTTTTCACAATGTTTGGACATCTGGTTATGGCATTCAGCAATCTCATCTTCCGTAACCTGGGCTATTGGCTCAGCGTCTTCGATGGGTTCCTCCAGGAATCTAAATATCTCAATTGTTATCTCAAAAACAAGTGAGAAAAGTTATCTTCGGCTTGCCGAATGTGGTATACCCTTGCAGATTTTTACAAAATTGCAATAAGTACTTATGTACAAATCAGAGAAATATGTCAAATGAATAAATGTTGAATTCGGTTGCAATAGCTTGGAAAACAAAAAAGATCCATACAAAGACTTGTTTTTGGTCGTTGTTGTCGGTCGTTTGTATGGCAGCTCTATGATATAGTGGTCCGATCCGGACCAAACTTTAAAAAATCATTTATGGTTATGTCAAATGAATAAATGTTTAATTCGGTTCGGTGATTAGTTCGGTAATTCGATAGCTTGGAAAACAAAAAAGTTTTCCATACTAAGACTTAAAATCTGTTTGATCGTTTGTATGGCAGTTATATGATATAGTGGTCCAATCCGACCGATTTTTAAACTTGATCTGCGTGCAACAAAAATAATGATCTGGTAAAAATTTCAAAACGCTAGCTTGTAAACTACTGTCTATTATTTGCATAGAAACAGACGGACAGACGGACGGACGGACGGATGGACAGACGGACAGACGACGGACGGACAGACGGACAGACGGACATGGCTATATCGACTCGGCTGTTGATGCTGATCAAGTATATATATACTATGTGGGGTCGGAGATGCTTCCTTTAATGGGTTACACATTTCTGAACAAAATTATAATACCCTTTTCAAGGGTATAAAAAAATTAATAAGCCTGTGGGAGTTCAGCTCCCAAAGCCTAAAAACCCTGTACCGTCTTCGTCTTTCGTATCTAAACCTTCATCCTCAAAAACATCTTATCACTCTTACCTATAAAAATACTAGGGGGCTTCGGAGTAAGCTTCCTAAACTCCATTCTGATAGTTCATCTTTTGCATCCCAGATTGTAGCCTTTACAGAGACCTGGTTAAAGCCGGAGATTTTTAGCTCCGATATTTTCCGAGACTGGTACACCACTTACAGACGGGAACGACCACTACGAAGGGAAGGAGTCCTAATCTCTGTGGACTCCGACTTCGCTTCTGAAGAGGTTAAGCTACCGAATCCTCCCTAATTTCGTTTGAAAATATATCTGCGACAACTGATCAACAAAAAATTTTTTTTTCCGGAAAATAAAACAAAAACTTATTAGTTAACACAATTAGAGTCGCGAAACTGCATTAACAGCGATCGGTTGTGTCTGCACAAAGCTCCGTTTTTTGAAGGTTTTTGAAGTAAAATAAGGCAACATAAAAGCTTGCAAAATAAGTGCCCATCGGGCATTGCATATCCCCCCACCGACGCGCAGCCGCACAAGAGGCGCTGATCTGTTGTTGATTTCGTTTGAGGCGAAAACGATAAATATAACATTTCCAAATGGCTGAATGGAAATCTGCTTCTGAGTCGCTGCTTAATAATAAGCAGACTTTGCACGAAAAAATGTACCGCGTTGCTGGCAAAACCCCATCCGAGCTTCGCGCTGCTTGCAGAACTAACTAAACTGATATTGGCAATACAAGTACCAACATCATCACTCCCACGACCAGCACCATGACCTTCACCAGTTTAAGCAGCACAAGCACCATGGCAACTGCTTTGCTCTGGTTTGAACCTGGAAAAATACGATCAATCGTCGCTTAAGTGCTCTTCTGCCCGCGTGCCCTACTGACTTAGCTACAATGATCAGTGGGGCCGCACCAAAAATGTTGCAGCCCCAAGTGCAAAAAAGCATGAAAAGAAAAAACGCAAAGCCTTCTTCACCCATCGCAAGTGTTAAGAGAGCGAATAGAGAAGCTGACCTTCCAAGCTTTAGCAACAGGTTCGCGCTACTTGAAATGGAAGTAGAAGCTGAAGACACTGCAGAGAACCAACAGGACGAAATAACTGTTGGAAGCAACGACCCTGCTCACCCCGATCAAGTAAGAAAAATGGAAATGCCACCTCAAATTGTTGTCCCAGACTGCAGTATAACTGACCTCTTTGAGTTCACAGGGGAGGTCACTAATGTGAACAATGTGGTCACCAAGAGCAACCTAGGAACCACCAGAATCTTCCCCAAGGATAGTGACACCTACAGGGCTATTGTTGACCATTTGGACACACATTGTGTGGAGTTCCACACATACCAAATGCAGACAGAAAAGCCGCATCGAATTGTTGTCAAGGGCCTACACCACAGCACTCTAAACAAGGACATCAAAGATATTCTGCAAACGTACGGCTATGAGGTACTCCACATTCATAATCCCGCATCCAGGGCTAACAGGGAAGAGAAGCTAAATCTCTTCTTTATCAACATCAAACCGTGCGATACGATAAATGAGTCTTCAAAATCACAATCCTCTGCAGGCAGAAGGTGAGGGTGGAGCGACTGAGAAAAGCCACAGACGTCGCACAGTGCAAACGGTGCCAGCGGTACGGCCACACTGCCAGATATTGCCGACGACACCCCAATTGGGCCAGATGTGGCGGCGGTCATCAAACAAGTGACTGTATACGCCCCATTGAAGCAACACCTACCTGCTTCCATTGCTCAGGAGCTCATAAAGCTAGCTACAAAGGCTGCAAGTCGTACCAGGAGTATCTTCGTCGGTCATCGGAGTCTCCAAAAAAATCGGCAACCGAAACTAGATCACTTAATGGCAATGTGGCCAATCAATATTCTGCTACTAGGTATGTGCAGGAATTTCCTGCGCCTGGCCCCGCTAGAATAGCAAGGAAACAAGTTCCCCAAATTGCATTTCAACCAGCAACACAGCAGATGACGCCACGGAGCTACAGTGCCCGCAAAAGCGATAGCCGATCGATATCCCGTCGCTGCAGCAACAGCAGTTTCAAGAATGGCAACAGCACCTCCAGCAGCAACAGCAGTTTCTCATGTGGCTCCAACAGCAACAACAAGAACAACAACAGCAAAATAAGCTAGCTAATGAACGCCTTGCACGGCTAGATATAATAGTGTCTGAGATGGCCAGCACCATGAAGCAATAGGCTGGAAATAATTCTCAGATCAACGCTACAGCCTCGCCATGAACTCACTTAAAGTTCTCATCTGGAATGTTAACGGCATTTCAGGAAAAGTCGGAGAAGTCGAACTTTTTGCCCACAACAACGACATTGATATCCTTCTCTTGACTGGAGGATATTGTGGTTATTTTTGTTAATTATTGAAGTAGTTTTGGGCGATTTAAAGTTATGATTAAGATTGGGAGACAACGAGATTTTCTGTATTTTATTAAACTCAAAATAACATATTCTTGGTAAATTCGCTTTTTGTGCAATGTTAATTAATAATTTTAAATCGTAAAATAATTATCATGATGGGCAGCAAAGTAAACAATTGTGTTGGTAATTTTCTAATAAGAACTTTAATGGAATCTTTAACTCCCTGTAGATAAATAAGAAAATCCCTTTGATTACCTTCTAATGCTAGCATATTTCCTTTAATTTTCCTATTTGTCTCCCAGGAATTCTCCAGAGGTTTGTATTTTGGTGATTTGGGCTTGTATTCCGAAATGCAGTGTGGATTTCTGTGTAGTCAGTTTTGTCAGTTTTAAAAATTTCCTGCATCTACATTAACGGGTATTTTGACTTTTTTGACTTTTAAAGGGTATTTTTCACTTTGAAGTTAGATATTCAGCACGTCCGTGACTCTGTTAATTTCGGCTATAATATAAATTATTGTAAATGCTGTCACAAGATAAAGGTTTTCGGGATTTATTTTAGCTTTGCTGGTTGTCAGAAAGTCCATACCGCGGAGACCATCAAAAAAGCGATGGAATTTGAAAAGTAAAAGGTTAATTTTAGCTGGATCTGTTGGTGAGCCTTGCCGGAGGACCTCAACTCAGATCTATGTTTGGTCTGTAGTTGTTTGTTCTGTTTCTTTTCTGGTATATAAATCTTTGTTTGGCCTGGCATTTTTCGTAAGCCTGCTCGATTGCTAGTGGATATTTAGCTCGAATGACTGTTCTAAGCGGGCCGCGTAGTCTGACCAAAAAGGCGTTAAGCCAAATTCCGTCATCTTCAGGCTTTCTCTGGTGCTGTCCCATTCGAGTTTTGTGTCTAGAATATTCAGAGTTTCGGTCACCTTCGCTATTATTTTGTTTCTCAGTGTACTCAACAATAATTGACCGTACGGGGTCTGATTTGTGCCCCTCATAAGCATTATAATTTCTTTCACGTTTACAACGAATTTTTGTGAAGTTCCCGGAACTCCCTCAAAAGTAAGCAATTTTTTAATAAATGCTAATGTATATTTTGGGTTTAAAGTGGTCGACAGGGTAGGGTTAATTGGTCGTGTTTGAGGCTGTGCTAGCATTACCTATATTATAAATTCCGCTAGTATTTTGGCTCTTAGTTCTAAAATTCCCAGTAGCGTTTCTTAAATCCATAATTAGTAAAATATTTTTTTCCTTTAATTTCGGGTAAGCTGGTACTACACCTCGGCCCTAATCTGCAACTTGTTATAACCTTGAAAAAGGGTATTATAATTTTGTCCAGAAATGTGTAACGCATTAAAGGAAGCATCTCCGACCCCACAAAGTATATATATATATATTCTTGATCAGCATCAACAGCCGTGTAGATATAGCCATGTCCGTCTGTCCGTCTGTTTCTATGCAAAAAATATACAGTAGTTTTAAAGCTTGGGTTTTGAAATTTTTACCAGATTATTATTTTTGTTGTTTTTGTTTTAAGATGAAGTTTAAGAATCGGTCGGATCGGACCACTATATCATATAGCTGCCATACAAACGACCGATATGAAAACAAGTCTTTGTATGGGAAACTTTTTTGGTTTACCAACCGATTGCAACCGAATTCAACATTTATTCATTTGACATAGCCATACACGATTTGTGAAAGTTTGGTCCGGATCGGACCACTATATCATATAGCTGCCATACAAACGACCGATATGAAAACAAGTCTTTGTATTGGAAACTTTTTTGTTTTCCAAGCTATTGCAACTGAATTCAACATTTATTCATTTGACATAGCCATAGACGATTTGTGAAAGTTTGATCTGGATCGGACCGCTATATCATAAGCTGCCATACAAACGACCGATATGAAAACAAGTCTTTGTATGGGAAACTTTTTTGTTTTCTAAGCTATTGCAACTGAATTCAACATTAATTCATTTGACATAGCCATACATGATTTGTAAAAGTTTGGTCCGGATCCGACCACTATATCATATAGCTGCCATACAAACGACCGATATGAAAACAAGTCTTTTTAGGGGAAACTTTTTTGTTTTCCAAGCTATTGCAACTGAATTCAACACTTATTTATTTGACATAGCTATACATGATTTGTGAAAGTTTGGTCCGGATCGGACTACTATATCATATAGCTGCCATACAAACGACCGATATGAAAACAAGGCTTTGTATGGAAAACTTTTTTGATTTCACTTGTTATACCCTTGAAAAAGGGTATTATAATATTGTCCAGAAATGTGTAACGCATTAAAGGATGCATCTCCGACCCCACAAAGTATATATATTCTTGATCAGCATCAACAGCCGAGTCGATATAGCCATGTCCGTCTGTCCGGCTGTTTCTATGCAAAAAATAGACAGTAATTTTAAAGCTAGCGTTTTGAAATTGTTACCGGATCATTATTTTTGTTGCACGCAGGTCAAGTTAAAGAATCGGTCGGATTGGACCACTTTATCATATAGCTGCCATAGCAACGACCGGTATGAAAACAAGTCTTTCTATTGGAAACTTTTTTGTTTACTAAGCTATTGCAACTGAATTCAACATTTATTCATTTGACATACATGATTTGTGAAAGTTTGGTCCGGATCCGACCACTATATCATATAGCTGCCATACAAACGACCGATATGAAAACAAGTCTTTTTAGGGGAATCTTTTTTGTTTTCACTTGTTATACCCTTGAAAAAGGGTATTATAATATTGTACAGAAATGTGTAACGCATTAAAGGATACATCTCCGACCCCACAAAGTATACTTATATATTCTTGATCAGCATCAACAGCCGAGTCGATATAGCCATGTCAGTCTGTCCGTCTGTTTCTATGCAAAAAATAGACAGTAGTTTTAAAGCTAGCGTTTTGAAATTTTTATCGGATCATTATTTTTGTTGCACGCAGGTCAAGTTAAAGAATCGGTCGGATTGGACCACTATATCATATAGCTGCCATACCAACGACCGATATGAAAACAAGTCTTTGTAGGGGAAACTTTTTTGTTTTCTAAGCTATTGCAACTGAATTCAACATTTATTCATTTGACATACATGATTTGTGAAAGTTTGGTCCGGATCGGACCAGTATATCATATAGCTGCCATACAAACGACCGATATGAAAACAAGTCTTTGTATGGAAACTTTTTTTGTTTTCCAAGCTATTGCAACCGAATTTAACATTTATTTATTTGACATAGCCATAGACGATTTGTGAAAGTTTGATCTGGATCGGACCACTATATTATATAGCTGCCATACAAACGACCGATATGAAAACAAGTCTTTGTATGGAAAACTTTTTTGTTTTCAAGGGTATACCATCTTCGGCAAGCTGAAGGTACCTTTTCTCACTAGTTTTTTTCACAATGTTTGGACATCTGGTTATGGCATTCAGCAATCTCATCTTCCGTAACCGGGGCTATTGGCTCAGCGTGTTCGATGGGTTCCTCCAGGAATCTAAATATCTCAATTGTTATCTCAAAAACAAGTGAGAAAAGTTATCTTCGGCTTGCCGAAGGTGGTATACCCTTGCAGATTTTTACAAAATTGCAATAAGTACTTATGTAAAAATCAGAGAAATATGTCAAATGAATAAATGTTGAATTCGGTGCAATAGCTTGGAAAACAAAAAAGATCCATACAAAGACTTGTTTTTGGTCGTTGTTGTCGGTCGTTTGTATGGCAGCTCTATGATATAGTGGTCCGATCCGGACCAAACTTTAAAAAATCATTTATGGTTATGTCAAATGAATAAATGTTTAATTCGGTTCGGTGATTAGTTCGGTAATTCGATAGCTTGGAAAACAAAAAAGTTTTCCATACTAAGACTTAAAATCTGATTGATCATTTGTATGACAGTTATATGATATAGTGGTCCAATCCGACCGATTTTTAAACTTGATCTGCGTGCAACAAAAATAATGCATAGAAACAGACGGACAGACGGACGGACGGACGGACGGACAGACGGACAGACGACGGACGGACAGACGGACAGACGGACATGGCTATATCGACTCGGCTGTTGATGCTGATCAAGTATATATATACTATGTGGGGTCGGAGATGCTTCCTTTAATGGGTTACACATTTCTGAACAAAATTATAATACCCTTTTCAAGGGTATAAAACAATTAATAAGCCTGTTGGAGTTCAGCTCCCAAAGCCTAAAAACCCTGTACCGTCTTCGTCTTTCGTATCTAAACCTTCATCCTCAAAAACATCTTATCACTCTTACCTATAAAAATACTAGGGGGCTTCGGAGTAAGCTTCCTAAACTCCATTCTGATAGTTCATCTTTTGCATCCCAGATTGTAGCCTTTACAGAGACCTGGTTAAAGCCGGAGATTTTTAGCTCCGATATTTTCCGAGACTGGTACACCACTTACAGACGGGAACGACCACTACGAAGGGAAGGAGTCCTAATCTCTGTGGACTCCGACTTCGCTTCTGAAGAGGTTAAGCTACCGAATCCTCCCTAATTTCGTTTGAAAATATATCTGCGACAACTGATCAACAAAAAATTTTTTTTTCCGGAAAATAAAACAAAAACTTATTAGTTAACACAATTAGAGTCGCGAAACTGCATTAACAGCGATCGGTTGTGTCTGCACAAAGCTCCGTTTTTTGAAGGTTTTTGAAGTAAAATAAGGCAACATAAAAGCTTGCAAAATAAGTGCCCATCGGGCATTGCATATCCCCCCCACCGACGCGCAGCCGCACAAGAGGCGCTGATCTGTTGTTGATTTCGTTTGAGGCGAAAACGATAAATATAACATTTCCAAATGGCTGAATGGAAATCTGCTTCTGAGTCGCTGCTTAATAATAAGCAGACTTTGCACGAAAAAATGTACCGCGTTGCTGGCAAAACCCCATCCGAGCTTCGCGCTGCTTGCAGAACTAACTAAACTGATATTGGCAATACAAGTACCAACATCATCACTCCCACGACCAGCACCATGACCTTCACCAGTTTAAGCAGCACAAGCACCATGGCAACTGCTTTGCTCTGGTTTGAACCTGGAAAAATACGATCAATCGTCGCTTCAGTGCTCTTCTGCCCGCGTGCCCTACTGACTTAGCTACAATGATCAGTGGGGCCGCACCAAAAATGTTGCAGCCCCAAGTGCAAAAAAGCATGAAAAGAAAAAACGCAAAGCCTTCTTCACCCATCGCAAGTGTTAAGAGAGCGAATAGAGAAGCTGACCTTCCAAGCTTTAGCAACAGGTTCGCGCTACTTGAAATGGAAGTAGAAGCTGAAGACACTGCAGAGAACCAACAGGACGAAATAACTGTTGGAAGCAACGACCCTGCTCACCCCGATCAAGTAAGAAAAATGGAAAAGCCACCTCAAATTGTTGTCCCAGACTGCAGTATAAATGACCTCTTTGAGTTCACAGGGGAGGTCACTAATGTGAACAATGTGGTCACCAAGAGCAACCTAGGAACCACCAGAATCTTCCCCAAGGATAGTGACACCTGCAGGGCTATTGTTGACCATTTGGACACACATTGTGTGGAGTTCCACACATACCAAATGCAGACAGAAAAGCCGCATCGAATTGTTGTCAAGGGCCTACACCACAGCACTCTAAACAAGGACATCAAAGATATTCTGCAAACGTACGGCTATGAGGTACTCCACATTCATAAGCCCGCATCCAGGGCTAACAGGGAAGAGAAGCTTTATCAACATCAATTATCTTCTTTATCAACATCAAACCGTGCGATACGATAAATGAGTCTTCAAAATCACAATCTTCTGCAGGCAGAAGGTGAGGGTGGAGCGACTGAGAAAAGCCACAGACGTCGCACAGTGCAAACGGTGCCAGCGGTACGGCCACACTGCCAGATATTGCTGACGACACCCCAATTGGGCCAGATGTGGCGGCGGTCATCAAACAAGTGACTGTATACGCCCCATTGAAGCAACACCTACCTGCTTCCATTGCTCAGGAGCTCATAAAGCTAGCTACAAAGGCTGCAAGTCGTACCAGGAGTATCTTCGTCGGTCATCGGAGTCTCCAAAAAAATCGGCAACCGAAACTAGATCACTCAATGGCAATGTGGCCAATCAATATTCTGCTACTAGGTATGTGCAGGAATTTCCTGCGCCTGGCCCCGCTAGAATAGCAAGGAAACAAGTGCCCCAAATTGCATTTCAACCAGCAACACAGCAGATGACGCCACGGAGCTACAGTGCCCGCAAAAGCGATAGCCGATCGATATCCAGTCGCTGCAGCAACAGCAGTTTCAAGAATGGCAACAGCAGCTCCAGCAGCAACAGCAGTTTCTCATGTGGCTCCAACAGCAACAACAAGAACAACAACAGCAAAATAAGCTAGCTAATGAACGCCTCGCACGGCTAGAAATAATAGTGTGTGAGATGGCCAGCACCATGAAGCAATGGGCTGGAAATAATTCTCAGATCAACGCTACAGCCTCGCCATGAACTCACTTAAAGTTCTCATCTGGAATGTCAACGGCATTTCAGGAAAAGTCGGAGAAGTCGAACTTTTTGCACACAACTACGACATTGATATCCTTCTCTTGACTGAAACCAGACTAAACCGGTGAAACTGTTCGAGTCTTTGGATACACATTCTATCCTGCCTACAAGCCATCTTCCAATAGGCATAGAGGAGGTGGAGTGGCGGTGCTAGTCAGGACTACTCTCCGACATTTTCCCCAAAGGGTAATAGAGACGCGCAGTCATCGGTGAAAGTTGCTACGGGTCTTGGTGATATGGAGTTCAATTCCATCTACTGCCCTCCAGGGGAGAGAATACGGGAGAGTCTCTTCACCAGCAAAATTGGGATTTAGAGTCTGACCATCTGGCCCTTGTAGTCACCATAGTTACCAATAGGATTAATGCTCGCTCTAATGCAAGTCTGATCAGCAATCGAACTGACCTAACTCTATTTCACCGGAATCTGGAGAGCTCCATCCATCTTGAAACGGAGCTGAATTCTGGAGAGGATATAGAAATGGCAGTGGAAATCTTCACTAATAATATCCACAGGGCTGCTGCTGCATCCACTCCACCTGCGAGCCCACTAAAGCCGACAAAATATGCCTTTGCCTCACCGGGGAGGCAAAAGAGCTACTGGTTGCAAAAAGGCGCCTACGAAGAAAAGCAATTCGAACCCAAGACCCTTGGGATCGAATCCTGTGGAACCCAGCAGCCAAGCGACTACGGATCCCCTTAAGGGAGTCCTCGATGGACTAGACTGTTGACGCCAATTACTCACTGTGGAAATGCACAAAGGCTACGAAAAACACGCCGTTAAGACAGGTCCCAGTTAGGCATCATGGCGGGGACCTTGCACAGAATGAAGAGGAACAAGCAAACATATTTGCTCAACACTTGGAGTCCAGATTCACCCCACACAACGTTGCTACGCTGGCTGATATCGAAAAGACCCAGGAGAGCTTGCAAGCCCCCGCTCCAGATGTCCCTCCCCATTACGCCAATCAAAGTTCAGGAGATTAACGAAGCCATCAAAGCTCTTCCGAAAAACAAGGCTCCTGGCATGGACAGAATATACCACGTCACACTGAAGACCCTGCCAAAACGTGCGATCCTTTACATGGCACTTATTTTTAATGCAATTCTAAGGATTCAGTTCTTCCCTTCCCAATTGAAAATAGCGGCAATCCACATGATCATAAGCCAGGCAAGCCGGAAGACGATCCGGAATCCTATCGGCCAATAAATCTTCTATATCCCTCTATATCAAAGGTATGGGAAAGACTCATTGCTAATCGACTTACTGGGATTATAACTCAGTGCGGAATTGTGCCGGACCATCAATTTGGATTTCGGGAGAGACACGGTACTGTCGAGCAGGTTCACAGGGTTACGCAGCACATTCTACAGGCATTTGATGATCTTGAATACTGCAACTCAGTTTTTATTGATATCCAACAAGCCTTTGATCGGGTGTGGCACGACGGTCTCCTTTGCAAGGTGAAAGATTTACTACCAGCACCATATTACTCGCTCCTAAAGTCCTACCTGGAAGGGCGAGTATTTAAAGTCAAGATCCGGGACTCTTACTCTGCGCCTGCCCAGATGAGAGCTGGAGTCCCGCAAGGCAGTGTTCTTGGCCCGCTCCTGTACTCATTTTATACTGAAGACTTGCCCGTACCCGACGATGACTACATGGAAGACCCCTCGAAGGCTCTAATTGCCACATATGCAGATGACATTGCCGTTCTGTATAGCTCCAAATGTCGCTTTGAGGCAGCAGACGGTCTGCAGGGATACGTTGCAACCCTATCAGCGTGGTGCAAGAGGTGGATCTTAAAAATAAACCCTCGAAAAACGTCCAACCCTGCCTTCACACTTAGGACGAGAACAATCCCACCAATCCAATTGGAAGTACAGTGTGTCGCCCCAATCTGGCTCTACGGGCTGCAAATTTGGGGGATTGAAGCAAAATCTAACTGCAATCGTATCTAGGTACTGCAAAACCGTACCCTAAGGCAGATAACCAACTGCCCTTGGTATGTACGGAATTCAACTCTACACCGAGACCTCAATCTGCATAATGTGGAGGAGCAGATCAATAGACACACCAGCAGGTACAGAGACATACTCACCACACATCGCAGCGAACTAGCCAGGAATTTACTTCCCGCCAGGCCGCTTAGAAGGCTAAAAATACAAGGCTTCGCGAAGACGCTTCCCCCTTCACAAACATAAATCCCCGGCCAGCTGGCTGCTGGCTCCCTCAAAAATGCAAGTCCTCTTAGCCACCTTGCATCCTGGCTAACTAAGGTCGACTCCCCTCTGCGACAGCGTCGCATCATCCGCCGCATTGTCGGCCGAAGGCACTCATCTCTATTTGAAGACTCCAGAATCTCCGCCACTCGGTTGCCAACAAACTGCTTATACCGGCGGTTGGTGCTGCCGATCCATCTTATCACCGTTTTTGAGTCCGTCCATAACACCAGGTCCGTGATGGCCACACTGTGCTCCTCCTTGACAGTGTTCACCAGCCTGGTTCCGAGAACTGCTGGCTGCAGCTCTAGTCGTCGGATCGTCATTGTTCTTATCGGGGCGCACTTCGTCTTTGCACATACGAAGCTCACCAGCACGTTGTCGTCTTCATATGTGACCCTCCAATACGCCACCGCCGCGAATGCTGACTAGCATCCACGAAGACGTGCAATTCTATGGCCCGGACTGCGCCACGCCCAAAATAATGGCGAGAACAATGGAACTGTCCCACGACGTCCATCTCTTTGCGCCAAGTCGCAAATGCTTTGCTTAACTCCTCTGGTAGTGGTTCGTCCCACTGGATCTTAAACTAACATGAATTTGTATGTGTGTGTTTAACAATGTTGTGTTTCTTAGAAATAAAGTGCGTCTTATTCTTCGCCTTAAAATAAGTTAACAAGAATTTGTATGTGTGTATAACAATGTTGTGTTTCTTAGAACTAGAGTGCTTGCTGCAGCAGAAAGTGTTTATATGTATGTATGTATGTAAATGCATATGTTGCCCTATTTTCCGGGAAAGAATGCGGTGTCAGGGGTGGTGTATGGTACCGATGGGTCGGTAACTCCTCCCCCCAGTTTGGAGCGACGGCCATAACGAAGGGGTTGGTGGAGCGACGATTGGTAGAACGTGGTCGGGTCCGGTATGGAAGATGTGGGTGTCTCTACGAAGTGTCCAGGTGAGTACTAGGGGTATGATGAAGAGAATGTACAAGGTTGTCGAGTGCCGAGAGTTTCCTGCGATGACCAGTAGCTTGTTGGATGTTGTGAGTGTGTCCAGGCGAAGTCTTTCTAAGGTAAGTACCTTGATAGTGGCATTTTTTTATTAGTCTTCGCATTGGTGGTAGGAAGAAGTCGGGATGCTCTTCTTATTATAGCTGAGCCATTGATGTGGGTTGTGGTGCGGTTGGAGGAGATGATTGGGAGGTTGTTTCCGTTAAATATAAATATGAAGCCTTTTTCCGGTTCGAATACGTCAGTCCCGTTTCTTTCATGTCGCAGTAGCTGGTTTTATTTTGGATCAAGTGTCCCAAGCAAGTGTTATTTCCAAGGTTCCTCTATTACAGGGCATTTATGCATAGTTGAAAACATACTACTACTTTTTTTATTATATATTAAGTACTTAGGTGTTATTACAAATTGTGTGTAATTTATTGGAAGTGGAATTATTCTTGCCATTTCGTAGTTAGAATTTAGAAAAATAGGAATTTCGATACTGAAAATTATTTTGTCTTGGTAGTTTAGTGTGTTCAATTTTAACAGATTATAAATATGTTGTTCGGATTTTATAGTATAGTTTTGAGTTTTAAAGATTTGTTTGATTTTCATTATTTCTGTCTTATCTAAAATAAGTTTTGGAATAACATTGATTTTGGCAAGCAGTGTACTTTCTATAATGTCGCTTAGATGATTAAGTAATTTTTTTTTTTTTTTTTCATATATATATATTTAAAAGTAGAATCCGTACATCAAAATATTGTACCTTAACATACAGAAATATTCTTAAAAATTGCCAAACACTATATTAACATAAATGAAGTTGGAACATAATTGAGTCGTCTCAAAGGTCGAGCGGGGATAAGACGTCTTGCAAGGAGACTCCTGTGTCTCTGTAGTCTGTCGCTATATCGACTTGTGTGTCTTCCAATTTGTTCCTCAACTGTGTGAAGATTGAGATCTTTATGAAGTGTGGAGTTCCGTATATACCAGGGACAGTTGGTTATTTGTCATAGTGCGCGATTTTGCAACACCTGGATGCGTTTATAATTCGATTTGGCTGCAATTCCCCAAATCTGGATTCCATATAACCATATCGGTACGATGCAGTGCGCATACACAGCTCTTTTGCACCTCAGCGAAAGAGTGCTCCTTCTATTCATGAGCCATCTCAGCTGTTGTGATCTGTGACCACATTTCTTTACTGTGTTTTTGAGATGCGGCCCAAAGGTGAGACGTTTATCCAGGATGATACCTAGGTATGTTGCTTGCTGCGGTTGATTCAGTGTAACTCCTTCTAGTCGGATTGGAGGGGTGTTCTGGATGAGCGTTTTCAGTGTGAAGCATGGATTTGATGTTTTCAGAGGGTTTATTTTTAGGTTCCACTTTTTACACCAGGCTGCCAGAGCATTAATATATTTTTGTAGTCCGTTAGCTGCCTCTCTGCTGTCCCTAGAGTTATATACAACTGCGATGTCATCTGCATAGGTTGCCATAAGAGCCTTGTTCGGTGCTTCCATGTGTTCAAAACTCGGGCAGGGAATATCAGCAGTGTACAAGGAGTATAGTAGCGGTCCGAGAACACTACCCTGTGGGACTCCAGCTCTCATTTGATATATAGAGGAGTAGTTATTTCTCACCTTAATTTTAAATTCTCGTCCTTCCAGATATTTAAAATGCAGAAGTAGGGCGCAGGTAGTAGGGTTTTTATCTTGCATAATAATCCAACATGCCATACTTTGTCGAAGGCTTGTTGCATATCTATAAAGACAGCGTTGGAGTACTCGCAGTAGTCAAAACACATATTACAGGCGTAATATGTGTTTCACCAGTCTGTGGACCTGTTCTATAGTGCCGTGTCCCTTTCGAAATCCGAATTGATGATCCGGCAAGATATTACCTTGTCTAATAATGTCGTTGATCCGATTGGCAATAAGTCTCTCCCATAATTTAGTAAGGGAGGGTAAGAGGATTATAGGCCGGTACGACTCAGGATCAGTTTCTGGTTTCCCAGGCCTGTGGATCATCAAAATAACAGCAAGTTTCCACTGTCTTGGGAACACTTGGACCCCTTAAAATAGCATTGAAGATTAGTGCTATATAGATTATCGCTTTTATAGGTAAAACCTTTAGCGTGGCATGGCAAATCTTGTCAATACCTGTAGCTTTATGTTTCGGTAGTATTTTGATTATTTCGGATATTTCTTCTATCCTTATTGGCTTAATAGGCCAAGACATCTGCAATGGCATTTGCAGGTACTGGTGAGTCTCTCTTATTTCCTCTATCGTGGCGAAGTCATAAGGAGTGAAGCGATCCTCTAGGTGGTAGCCGAATGCATTAGCCTGTTCCACTTCAGTTTTTGCAGTTTCCCCACCTGGACAACGTACGGGTACCCATCGAAGTGGTTGTCGTTTAAGCGCTTTTGTGCACTTCCACAGCGAATAGTTTGCATCAACGGTGTAGTCCATGGAAGATAATTTTTGCTCAAAGAAATCATTTCTGTTGCTTTGCTGCTCGGTTCCACAAGATTCTGTCCCAAGGATCCTGAGTTCGAATTGCTCTTCTTCGAAGACGTCTTTTAGTTCTGATTAGTTCTCTGGCCTCTCTTGTTAGTTTAATACCATAACTTCTGGGGCATGTCTCAGGCTCAGCCGGTGTAGAAGCAGAAGCAGCTCTATGTATATTTTGCGTTAGAATGTCTACTGCGTTCTCGATATCTTCCTTAGAGCTTAGAACCGAATTTAACTGAAAAGAGTTTTCCAAATGTTGTCTGAAAACGATAAGATCAGTTCGGCTGTTTATTAACCGAGAGCTTGGCCTAACATAGGCACTTTCTGTTTGTAGAGTAGCAACAAGGGCTACATGATCGGAGTCTAGATCCCAGTTTTCGCAAATACTTGTTCTGTCTAAGTTTATCCCATGGTACACAGCAAAATCAATGCAGGTAGGTGTGTGACTGGTCACATGTGGGTATCTAGTTGGCGAACCTGTTGCAAGGATATAAGCGCCTCTGGCGGAAATGGCTTCTGCTAGTTCTCGCCCCCTGGGTGAATTGTACGTATCACCCCACCTTTGGCCACAAGAGACAAGTATGTCACTGAAGTGCCTTTCTTCAATTCTGTTTGTTGGTGGACAGTATATCGCGCTAAATTCCATATCTCCCAGCCCGGTGGAGACCTTAACTGAAGACATCTGAATAGTTCTCCTTTCAATAACTCTTTGCGGGAAATGACGAAGAGAACTTCTCACCAGTACTGCTGCTCCTCCCATTCCGTGATTATGTCTTGAAGGTTTGTATGCAGGATAAAAGCTATACCCATGTATCTTAACTGTGTTCCCTCTGTTGAGTCTGATCTCGTTTAGGAGAAGAATGTCAACGCAGTTGTTGTGAGCGAAGATTTCAACTTCCCTGGCTTTACCTGAAATGCCATTTACATTCCAGATAAGAATCTTCAGAGGGTTCATTGCGATGGTAAAGCGTTACTCCGTAGTTGGAGAGCCGATGTATCCCCAGTCCGTTGTGTCATTATATTGGCCATTTCAAAAACCACTTTTTCCAGCCGTTCAAGTCGTTGACTATTCAGCTTGTTTTGTTGCTGTAGCTCCTGTTGCTGCTGCTGTAGCCACGATAGGAATTGCTGCTGTTGTTGTTGTTGAACCTGTTGCTGCCAATTCGTAAATTGTTCCTGCTGCTGTGCCAATATTGACTGAACGTCAAGCTGGTGTGGCTGTTCAATATTAAATCCCTTTAATTGTACATTATGTAAACGAGGCTGGGCTGTTGTATTGCCATTTCTTGCAATATCTGCGTAGGACAAGCTCCCAGTATGGGCTTTGTAAGTGCTAGCTATTGCATGCTGCTTAGTTGCATGCTGCTGATTTTGCTGGGGTTGTTGCTGGTTTGCTGCTCTTTTATCTAATCTGAATTGCTTCGGTTGTTGCGTTTTTACAGTGCCTGTTGATCGTCGAAGATACTCCTGGTACCACAGGCAACCTTTGTAACTTGCCGTGTGATGTCCTCCACAGTGTACACAGGTAGGCTGTTGAACATTGGGAAGCGTGCATAATTTGGTTAAGTGATTTTCGCCACAGCGAGCACAATTGGGATGACGACGACAGTATTTAGCTGTGTGGCCGTATCCCTGACAACGTATGCATTGAGCAATTTCCTGACTTACGCATTCTTTCTATCCGCACTCTCTGTCGGCATATTGTGTTAATATCATATATGTCATTAATTTTTGCACATGGCTTTATATTAATAAAGAATATATTAAGTTTTTCTTCTCTATTACTCCTGGATCTTGGGTTATGTACTTGTAAAACATCAAAGCCATATGTTTTAAAGTTGGCAATAATTTCGTGGTTTAAGGTGCTATGGTGGAGGCCCTGAACTACTATTCTGTAAGGCTTCTCTTCCTTCATTTGGTACGTATGGAATTCAATTCCCGAACTATCCAAAATATTAACAATGGCTCTATAAGTATCAGCGTCTTTGGGAAATATTCTCACAGTTTCCCCTTGATTTACTTTAACTGTTAAATTATGTAGACTAGTGACCTCCGTAAGAAGCTCAAAGAGATCATTAAGGTTGGTAAGGCTCAGCACTATTTGCGGTGGTTTTGATTGTTTATAAGAATTCTGGAATTTCTATACCATCACTGGTTTCGTCCAATTCCATGTCTAGCATGGCAAACCTGTTGTTTGAGTTTGCCTTCCCAATTGTTGCTGAATCCAGCTTCGCGCCTTTGACCGCTCTTTTGGATCTAAGGTTGGGTAATAAATTTGTCTTCCTCTTCCTCTCACTCGTCAGAATTTTTTGCGCATCACACAATTTAGTAGCAGCTCTTTCTCTAGAGCTCGGCCCACCTATTGCGGCAGTTGTTGTGGTATTGCAATTGTAATTGTGCTTAGTAATTGTGCTTTGGTTAACAGATTCAGTGCATGAAAAGCGTCGATTATTTAATAAGTCCGTCCTGAGCTCCAGTGGAGATTTACCAGCTACTTGCCACATTTCTTCATAATTAATCGGCTTATTACTAAGCTGAGAGTTAGAAGTTTTGTTGTTCGTATCCATTTTACGGTTATTAATCCAGTCCAGTCCAGTGCTTATTGCCCCTCTTTGCGGCTGCTCGCGGGATGAGGGGCCCAATGGGCAGTGAATGTAAGCTTATCACACCTCTCCCACTATTATTTGTTGTTGTCCAAATGCCGACTCTGCAAGGCAGAGTCCAAAGTTAAGAATGCGTACCGTTTTGCACAGCAGCAAAATAGATAAGCTTTTTGTTAAATTAGACTTTTATTTTAATTTTCTCGTGCACGTGATCTCCAGTGTGACAGCTATCACAACGCTTTCGATTAAGTAATAAATCTATATTATAGTTGAGTCTATTTATATATTGTAGTTTCTTTATTTCTTCTTCGTTGTTATATATCTTTGTGTAGATTGCGTTTTGCATGTTATCGAAGAAGTTTTTAATCAAATTTTGCTCATTATTAATGTGTTTTGTTATGTTTTTGAAACATAATTGAATTTCATCATTAAACAAGTTCTGTATTTTAAAGTTATCTGATTGGGTTTTTAGGTTGTTGAATTCTGTTTCTATGTTTTTTTTTTTTTTTTTTTGCATCATTGGCATCCGCATTGCCGGTGACGACTTTAACTAGACTCCTAACCCGTTAATAGGACCTCTTTTGTGGCGTGAGAAGGGTGTTAGTGTGTCGATTTTAGTTTGGGTTTGGGCAAGTTTAGCGTTTAGTATAGATATGGAGTCGGTGAGTTTTTCATCGTATCTTAGGGTATCGATGGTGTGGTATAATTTTTTGATACAATTGAGGTATTCGGGCAGATCGATTATGTGGCTAATCTTTTTATAGTTTGCTATTACGAGTGTTTTTCCTAGTGGCACTTTTGCTAAGGGGTTGGTGCTATCGAAGTTGTGGATGAGGGTAGATTGGTATGCCCCATGGAAGAATCTGGAATGCAGGTGGAAAGGCTTAAGTCGTTCGGAGGTTTGAATATTTTCCTAATTTTTGATTTGTGGATTTTTTGATTTCTTGTGGTTACTAGAGTTTTCCCTTTATCTTTTACTGTCCTGTGTAAGGAAAACCGCGGTGTTAATTTATTTCTCCTGTTTTCTTTTCTGAAAATTGTGCTGTTAGGTTGTATTGTTGTTGGTTCTACTCTGTTTGTGTTTAGCTTTTCTGTCCTTTGTTGGGCCTTTGTGGACAGCTCATCTTTTATTTCCGAGTAAAGTTTGTCTTGGAATGTGTTAAGTTTATTTAAATAATCATGCTCGTTATTAGGTATTATTGTTTTATTAAATAAATGGGTCCTACCATTAAATAATTCAAAAGGGGTGTGTTTAGTGGTGGAGTGGATTGCGTTATTATATGTTAATACGGTTTCTGATATTATTTCTTCGTGATCTGTAGGTAGTTTGTGTTTTTTACGTGTGTCAAAGATTATTCTGTAAATTTCTGTCAAGGAGGAATGTAAGCGTTCTACTGGCGAATTACTTGACGATTGTTGAAAGGATGTGACATGGAGTAGTATGTTATATTGAGAACAGAATTTGCGAAATATATCATTGCAAAATTGTACTTCTTGGTCGTGTATTAGTTTTTTGGGTAGCCCAAATTGGCTGAAGAAATTTTTGATTGATTTGATGCAGTTGATGCCGTTTCTATTTGGAATAGGGTAGACAGCTGCGAATTTCGAGAACTTGTCTATGATTGTCAGGTTAAAGTTATCGTTAATGGTATAGATGTCAATGTGTATTATATCAAGGGGTTTTGTTGGGATTTCTGGGGTTTCGAATACAATGTTCTGTGGTTGCCTGTCGTATTTGAGCTTTAGACAGGTTTTGCAGTTTCTAATTAGTTGAGAGATTTTGTTTTTCATATTGGGGAAGTAAGTTTCCAGTTTGAGATGAAGGAATGTTTCATCTATGCCTCCGTAGTTGCTGTTTATGTGGTATTCGTTAATGAATTTATTTTGTTCGGAGGTTCCCATGATTTCGTGGAGAAATGACCCCTTCGACTGTAAAGGCTGTTTTGACAAATATCTTCTTGTTTCATCTCAATTTGATGAAACCCGCTAGTTCGGTCAAGTGCTGAAAAGTATTTTGCCTTGCCTATGCTGTCCAATATGTCATTAATGTTTGGAATGGAGTATATGTCTGAGATGGTTTTATCGTTGAGTTTTCGATAATCTATTACAAGTCGCCATTTCCTGTTTCCTGTTCCGTCGGGTCTTTTGGGACCAACCACACTGGGGCGCTCCAAGGGGAGTGGCTAGATCTAATAATTTGCTGGTGTAGCATAGATTCAATTTGTTTTTTGACTTCTGTTTTATGGACAAAGAGGTATCTATAGGATTTTGCGTGGATAGGCGTGTTGTCTATGGTGGGGATGGAGTGTGTGATTTTGCTGGTGAATGTTAGTGGTGTTTCTGGGTTGTAGAATATGTCGCGAAATTGTTTGCATAGGATTTCTAAGGCTTCTTTTTCCTCTGGGTTAAGGTGTTGTGTTAAAGTTTGTAATGGCACTTGGGGGGTTTCATTATTAAGAGGTGTAGCTGATATATTAAAGAGTTCTATATTGTAGTTTTTGTTGTAGGGAATAGCTTCTATGGGATATTCTAGGTATAATAGTTTATCTGAGTCAGATTGATTTGAGATTTCGACATTAGCAATATTATTGTTTGATTTATATAGTCCTTCTGACAGTGATAGCTCATTATTTAGCTGTGTAGTGCAACAATAGAATTCCCCATGATTAATATTTACTGGTAGTGGTAAAATAACTTTACTGTAGGCGGGAATATTAAAAATATTTGAAGCTTTGTTAGTGAACAAAAATATTGGAAGTGTGGAATTTGAAGTTACTAGTTGTAAGTTTACTAGGTATATTTTTGCTTCTAGGTGTGATAGTAGGTCCATTCCTATGAGGCCATTGAAATAAGAGTGAAATTTAAATTTAAGTAGGGTAACTTGGCCTTCGGTTTTGAATTCGGGTGGCATTGGGAATATTGCTTTTTCCTCGATTTTGAAACAATTTAATGCTGTTGTAATTGAAGTAGATATTGGTAGAATTGCGCAATCTAGTTGATTGGCAAATTCTGGGTCGATGAATGAGTTAGTGGATCCTGTATCGATAAGAAATGACAGAGGGGATTTTTGTTGGATTTTTAGAATTATGTATGAGAGGGATGTTGCATGTGTGGTAGGATTTGTGCATCCTGTTGGGTTCCCGAGGCTGGTGCCTGAAAATTTATGTTGGTAGGGGGGTGTTGAGTAAGTTTCCCTTCTTCTATGTTGTGTAGGCCATGATATGGTGTTTTATTGTCTCTAAACGGGTTATCAGTTTTGTTGCCAGTGTTGGGCTGATGGTATTTGGGGTTTGAATAATGGTTTGAGTGATTTTGGGTGTATGGTGAATTACGGTTGTTACGCTCGTTGTTGTATCTGCGATTGTTACTGTTATTGTTATTGTAATTGTTAGTTCGTCGTTCGGTGTTGTTTTGGGTTGGGGGTATGGATTTCTGTTATGGTATCGAGCCCTCTCTATCTGACACAGCTTGTTGGCGGCTTCAATAGTTTTGGGGTCTTTCAATCTGATGATTGTTTTAAGTGGTTCTCTAATTCCTGAAACGAAGGCATTTAGGCAAACTTCGCCATATAGTGTCTTCCTGGCTTCGATGATTGTGGCCGATTGGCCATTATTAGAAATAGTGGATATGAGTTGGCTTTTAATTTTTGATAAGCCGAAGAATAATTGTCCTAGGGTTAGATTATGCGGGAAGGATTGGAGTTCGCTTAAGAGGCTAGCTTCACTTTTCTTACTAAAGTATAAACGTAGCAAGTTACTTTTGATATCGTCCCATATAAGTTTTGTGTTGGCTAAGTTAAGGGCTTCGTCTGCTCTTCCAACTATTTTATTCCTTATTGCCCTGAGTGTCAGAAGTGCGTATGGTGTTTGGTCGGTTCCCTTGATGAGCATAATTATTTCATCAACGCTAGTTATATACTTGTCGAGTTGGCTTGGAGTGCCATCGAATGTCGGGAGTTCTTTAACGAAGGCAAAAATATCAGTGGCACTAAGTGCCGTAGCAATACTGCTAAAGCCATTGGCAGTAGGTGTTAAGGGGGCGGAATTAGGAGGAGTTGGCCGAATCCATATCTAAGGGTTGGAGAGGTGGTAAGGGGGTATTTTCTCTAATAACGGGGAGGGTGTTTGTTTTGGCAACTGATCGTGTGACTCTCTTTGGTAATGTGTGTGTTCCTAATACGGAACGAGTTGTTTGTTTTATAGTTTGCGTTAATTTTTTTGGCATTTAATATTCTAAATATACTAAAGACTAAACTTTACAATGAATTCAGTGAATCTTAATTACTTGTTTTTGGTTGTTGGATAGTGTGTTTTTGTGCGTTAATCTCTGTAATATAGTTATATTAGTGTTTGTATGTATTGATTAAATAATTTATTTGTGTGAAAGAATGGAAATATAGATGCATGTTCAAAGAAAGGAGAATTTTATTTATTATATTTTCCCCTATAATTTATATGTAGTTTTGTGGTGTTCTGCCCGACCTTAAAAATCATACTCTTTACTGTTCATATAATATTGTTTGTATGTGCGTATGTTGCTTTGATGGTTTGTATATATGTATGTATGTACACGTGAAAGTGGTTATGTGGTACTTGGCCTTACCAAACTTCGGCAGTGATTATCAGCGATTGATTTCACGCAAGTACATAACACGTAATTTTTTTATACGTATGCGTATGTATATTTTGTGTATCTCTTTTTTTTTTATATATATTTATTTATTTATTTTTTTTTTATTTTTTTTTCATTTGAAATATATGTATGTTGTTTTGATTGTTTTGTATTTTTTTTAAGGCGGTTTGTGTATTGTAGTAGAACTTTTGTTGTAATCACTTTTAAGATTTTCGGACATTTTGCACTTTTTATTTTGTTTGAACATACTTCTTCATTTTTATTTTTTTCTCACAACTACTTGCAGTAAAATTAATAGTAGGTTTAGCGGGTTTTCCATTCCAGTTTTCCGGCTGCGCCAGTTACCTCCGGGGAGCCGACGGTAGGTATTAATGCAGTTGTAGGTGGGGCTTTAACTGGATTTTATTTTTGTAATCGTCGTTGGCTTTGATTTTTGCTGTTGTCGCTGAGAAGTTTCGGGAAAAGAAAAGTCACTTGCTGTCGGGTTGGCTGTTGGCTATCGACTGACCGCCGTCTTTCTTTTACGACTTAAAATAAACTAACATGAATTTGTATGTGTGTGTTTAACAATGTTGTGTTTCTTAGAAATTAAGTGCGTCTTATTCTTCGCCTTAAAATAAGTTATCAAAGCTCGACGCAGCTCAAATTCCTCTGCATGGGCGCTCCCTCTTCACGCGGAGCTCCTCTCTCCCGGCTGTTTCTGGGAACGGCTGACTGCTGGTTCCCCTGTTGGTCCCTGTGACCATCTCGCACCGAATGCATCCTGGCCGGGCTGCGTCTGGGAACTGTTGGCTGCTGGTTCCCTCCGTGGCGTCTGAAACCACCTCGTTGCTACGGCCTTCGCTCCTTGTCCGCGCCATGTAGCAGACGGTGATGCATCTTTCGGAATCCATTGATCTGGCATGTGCCCGCTTCGTAGGCATGTGAAGCAGAGTCGCTGGCTCTTCACAATCCTCCCTCTTTCCGGCGGCTTTAACGAATTCTCTGCAACTCGTGACTCCATGTTGCTCCATATGCTCCCTAGGTTCCGTTTGGCGTCATCGCGGCGTAGGATCCAACAAGTGGCGATGCTGTTGCCACATTGTGGACGCTCACGCCCGGTAGCACGAATCCGTGCGCTGTCTGCGCAGTGCTTGTTGCACACAGTGGCTCCACAAATTGGTTGCTAGTTGTTAGCAATGGCGGTCCACTCCAAGATGGCGGCAGCGTGCAGGCCGCACCGCTCGCACCGTCACCGTTATAGGGCACCGACCCGAACCCCGATATGTAAGGCCTCTCCAAGATGGCGGCCGACTCCACTGTTGACGCCAACTGCGCTTGGTCCAACTGCGATTGGCGCGCAATAGGCAATGCTCACACTTTGCAGGGCTTTAACTTTTTTCAGCTCCTTCTCCAACGCTCTCCATGAGATCCAACGTGAGGGGCTGGTTCATCTCCGGCGCTGGGCTCGCAGCTGTGACGGAAGTACTTTTAGGTTGGGAAGCTACGGTAGTCACCGTAGTGGACGGGCAAGAAATGGTCGCCGCCGTGATATTCAATCGCGGCCGGGTTCCTGCTCCACTACTCACTGGCTGCTGATCCGCTCTTGTTGTTATACGGGTGAATTTCCCTGTGCGCGCTCCAAAATGGCGTCTACGACACCTTGTGGCCGCTGGCTGCGACCGTCGATTCTTGGCGCTCCTTGCGCCTCGTGACCGCTGGCTGCGATCTTCGCAAATGACGCTCCACTGCTTTGGCTTTGCTCACAAATCCTCCTCGCTGGCTATCTAAACCGTCACTCCAGCTCAACGGCTACCCCCCCCCCCCCTACTTTTCACTATCTTTATTAACGACCTACACCCTCCTATAACGAACTCTCTGGTTTTTATGTATGCAAACGACGTTAAGCTTTATCTTCAATACAAATCCCCTTCTGCCCAATATAAACTTTAGTCGGACTTGGACAATTTTCAAATTTGGTGTTTCACCAATCTCTTAAAACTTAATGGGTCAAAATGTAAGCTTATGTCTTTCTATCGTTCGTGCCCTAACCAGGCCACATACTTTCTCTATGGGATTGCCTTAGATAGATTAACCAATGTTAATGATCTTGGTTTCCTATTAGATGCTAAACTTAAATTTTCCGACCATATTTCTACGATGGTTAATAAAGCCAAGGGCGTGCTTGGCTTCATTAAAAGATGGTCTAATGAATTCAATGCCCTTGTATTACAAAAACTTTATACGTATCTTTACTACGTCCAATTCTGGAGTACGGGACATGCGTCTCGAGCCCTCAGTATGGGGTTCATTAAGATCGCATTGAATCCGTTCAAAAGAATTCCTTGATGTTTGCTCTTAAAGGGACTCAACTGGGATGCAAATCTTCACCTCCCATCTTATTCTAACAGACTCCTTCTAATTAATTTACCCTCCCTAACGAATTGTAGAAAGATGCTGGGGGTCGTTTTTCTTGTAACCTTATTAATGGTAATGTAGACAGCCAACATCTACTAACACGACTAACATTTAACATTCCAAATTTTGGTCCCCTGTTCCTAAGTTGTTGTAGACCAACATATGCCCAGGATGAGCCTTTCAGGGTTTTATGTTCTGACTACAATTACTTATACTCTATTACTTCACTCGGCACGTCCACTTCTATCAAATCCTCAATTCTTACCTACCTTTTAGAACAACAAACGAACTCTACTTTTTCCTCGTAATCTTTTCTAAACTTTAATCTCTCGGGTCTATCCCCGCGATCCGAGCCGTACGATAAACGGCAGCGCCCCTCGGTTGGTTGGGCGGGAGGTGGGCTGTACGTTATGCAAAAAACTTTGCAAACGCTTGTAATCATCTAGGTCATTTGGCCCAAAATTTTCTCTATCATCCTCTCAAATATGCCCTCCATTTCGGTCATAAGGGTGTCTAGTTGGTTGGGCTTGTCCCCAGTTAGCGGGTGAGACTTGATCTCACTGATTGCCTTCTTAGCTGCGTTGACGTAGCTTATCCCCGGTAAAGCTCAGATCAAAATCTCAACCCAACTCGCGCAGCTTTGGCTGCCAATTGGCAGATGATGAAAAAATACTTATAAGAAACAGTAAAAACGACACTATACAAAGATTGTGATAACATTACACCAAGATATATCACGCCAAATGGAAACTATAAACTACTATAAAAATGGTGATTATGGCATGGAAATAGCCATAATGCACTCATATTAATGTAAACAGAAATCAGCGGAATTCAAACTCTAGCGGAGGATGAGTTATAAAACTGCTTCCTTTCACCCTCTCCCCTTTATTGCTTCCACAGCGCGGACTGCAATCTACTTTAATGTAAACAAAAGAAGAGAGTATCATTAGGCAAATGGACCAAAGAGCACTTTGGCCACTCAAACAGCAGCCACGTTCATTCACACACATATTAATAAGATAATATAAGCAGAGACTCTTAATAAATGTCCAACCAAGAAATAAGTTTAAATAAAGAAATAAGTTCCATCAAGAAAGAACCACTCGGATTCGTGTTTTATTCAGATTCTGTGTTGTATCTTGTAAAATAAGTGACCGTTAAACAATACTAACCAGTGGAGGCAAAACAAAAAAAATATTTTTTTCTCTCGCAAAAACATTTTCCTGCTGTAATAAAATATGACAAAACAGATATAATCATAATATTATCACAAACCGTTTATGGACAATACATTTTGTATATTAAATTGCGACAATTTAACAGGAAATTCATTAACCCATAATAAAGTTGTCATAATAGTCGGAAAAAATAACACCTAAAAACCTTAAAGAAAAGGAGAAACCAAAATTTCCAAAGATAGAAACAGAGATCCAACTTCAGATGTACATTCAAGCACTCAAACAAATAGTGGCAAGTCAGCAAGCGGAAAGAGATCAATCCTTTGACGAGAAGAAGGAATAACATTGAGAAAGAAACCCTTTACCTTCCTACCTTTAGAGTAGGGATGAGAGACTATGGAGACGACGCAGACCAAGTCTTCAGTGTTGTGTTTAACACAAAAATACAAGGCCTCATATGTGTCTTCGCAACCCACGGAAATGCACGAATTAAATGCAAAAGTCGATAGGTCACGGTCAATCACCACCAACCAGACACATGAACTTAAACCCAACAACGAACGAGAGAGGTCGTTCTTGCTCACCGGCAGTCCCAACGATGTGCCAAAGAGAACTGACCTCTCCAACGGCAACCAAAACTTCCACCTCATTAACCACTGCGTTCGCAACAACAACAAATACTGCAACGGTATTAACCGAACGCACGGTGGCGACAGCAACGTTTCTGCTGAATTAGCAAAAATGTCAAAAACAATGCAAACTGGGCTGGATCGCTACATCCAAATTAAAAGATAATTGATCCCACCAAAAAATTCTGCGGCAGGAAATAAAATAAAAATCAATCTGCACACCGTCGGCGAAGTGTTACCCTTCGCAAACGTCCTAAAATCGCGACTGACAGATCCAACCTCTACTACAACAATTCTGCATGCTGCCCAAACTGATCCGACACCGAATCCCCCATCATCGACGCAACAACAAAAGTAGCTGTGAAACTATGATGCATACTCTGCAGCAGCAGATGATCGAATTCATGTCCTTCATGAGGACTGCCATGCAAGACCTTATGCAGAACCAAAATACCCTCATGGAGATGCTTTGTGGTATTCGTACATATTGGGTATCTACTGTAAAAATTAGAGCCGAATATTTTGTTAAAACATAATGTCAAAGTCAACGATTCAGCCCAAGGGAAAGTGTAAGAAGATCACTGACTTCAGCTGAAACGTTACTACAAAAGTAGATAATCACTTGCGCTCATAGAACACTCTCTCTCTAAGCTTAAATAAGAAATATTATTATATAAAAGCCGCTCCGCTGCTGGCGTCACCGGCAGCGCAGCTTTGCAATCTTAAGCTAAGCGAACCTTTATAAGCAGATATTAAGAACACTCGAGGATCAATCGAATAGATTTCGGACCGGGACCTTCCCTGCTCCCTGATGAAATAGACTGACTTTTCCTTGGTCGGGACTATACTACTGTATAACGATCGTCCTTCAAATCACGTGGTCCTTTAAACTCCTGTCCATTACATGGCGACCGGGACAGGAGACTCTTATCTGCAAGGGTGACAGGACACTCTTATCTGCAAGGATGACAGGACCCTCTTATCTTCGTAGGACCAAGAAAAATTGTTGACGAACTGGCAAAGCTACAACTGTAAATTAAAATTTGGAAACAGGAAAGCTACAACTACAAATTAAATTTTTTTGGACGGCATCACGGCTCGGATCAAAATACAAAGGAAAATTTGAGTGAGTAGATTTTGCAACACTGTTATTTAAGCAGCTGATTACAGTAAAAAATTACAAAATTACAATTCGGGGGCTCGCCAAAAATTGACTAAATCACAAAAAGTAGTATTGCGCTCTGCTCATATACTTAAGCCACCTTGATATATAGAACTAATGTGACAAAAAAAATTGGAGCTGTAAAATAAAAACTTTTGTTAATTTTCGTTTAAATACTTGGTTGAAGGGTTGTGGCTTAAGTATATGAGCACCACTGTAGGTAAAAGGCGCTGTGGCGAGAAAAAGAAAATAAAATCGAGAATAGCACACCTAAAGTGGCTAATATAATATACTCCAACGCCACCACATGGTCGACGGCTCAGAAATTATAATTAGAGCTCGACTTTTTGCGGGATCATTTATCAAAAGCGCAAAGTAAAACCCAGTGTCCAACTCACTCAGAAATAAGATCGTTAAATAACATAGCGAATTATAAAATTATTCCACCACCCAGAGCCATTCCACCAAGATACAAGAAGCTGTGTCCACCGGATTGCGAGAGACCATGGAGTACCTATTGTAAGTACACGTGCAAGAGTTGCACCTTACAACAGGCCTGTGCATCATCCAGTACCGGCACCGCCGGTAGAAAAACTTAGTGTATTAAAAGGTCAATTTAAAAAAAAAATTAATTAAAGTAGATTAAAAAGAAGACACAGATTGTCTCAATATAATTAAAAGTAGAATATAAGCTTAATAGAAACTAAGAGAGTAGATACCTAAAAAGAAGACAGTTCCATAAAAAGATAACAGTAGATACCCAAAAAGGAGGCAGTGGATTAATTAATGATGTAAAATCTGAAGAAAAAGTTGTTCTAATAATAAAATTTTTAAATATGTACATTAAAAATCTTTTTAATTAAATATGGGTTGGCAAAATGTAGAAGCCACCATAAATGAAATTAAAGAAAAATTGAACAAATCATACAAATGTTTGTCTCAGAATAGGCCAATTCAGATGCAAATAAACATACAGCAGCTTTAGCAGATTGCTTTAATCAAGCAAGAACTCTCATTCATAACCAGAGAGGAAAGTTAGATAACGAGCAGTGAACATCGGTGTCCTAATTTTTGATAAAACTTACGAAAAACCTTGTCAGCCCTGGCACTTCAGAGGAGTTACCAGCCCTGGCTCTGAAGAAGAGTTGCCAGCCCTGGCACTAGACAGTAGTCGGCAGCTGGAGCTCGGAACGGTGAAGGCAGAAAGCAGGGAAGAGCGATCTTTCTTTAACATCACACATTAATATTCAATAATTATAATAAACCTTATTTTAAATAAACTTTAATAAACCCTACATGTATATAGGGAAAAACCTATGCAGTAAATATACAGATATAAAGTGACGTATTTGGGTGGTCCAAACCGGCCACTTCAATTATTTCATAGAACTATAAACAGTTATGCACTTAAGTGATTTCCATAATGTATCGCAGCTGCGCAGCATCCGTTTCCAAAAAAGAATTCTTTCGAAGCCGCACTTAGCCATTCTTGTAAACATCCCTATCACCTTGAACGACTTGATTATGTTACCCAGCAATAGTATTTTCAAAAAAACCGAACCATTCTATGTGCACAGATTTTCTAATAATTACGATATGCTAATTGGCAGAAAATTGTTGAAAAATGCACAATCAGTTATTAATTACAAAAATAATACAGTTACCCTTTTTGATCAAACATACAAATTAATTACTTCAGAATTAATTACTTCGGAAGGAAACCAAAATGTTTATATCCAAAGGACACCAGAGCAGGAATTAATCCAAACTCAGAGCAGGAATTAATAAAAAAATTAGATTTTTCACAGTTTCGATTAGATCACCTAAATCAGGAGGAAACTTTAAAGTTAAAAGTCTTATTAAATAAATTTAGAAATCTCGAATATAAGGAAGGAGACAAATTAACATTTACAAATACCATTAAACACGTAATAAATACAACACATAACTCCCCAATTTATTCAAAACAATACCCACTTGCGCAAACACATGAAATTAAAGTAGAAAACCAAGTACAGGAATTGCTAAATCAGGGATTAATTAGGGAAAGTAATTCACCATACAATAGAAAGCTTATTGGAAAGCTTATATATTGATTATAGAAAGCTAAATGAAATAACTATACCAGACAGATATCCAATTCCAAATATGGACGAAATACCTGGCAAACTGGGTAAATGCCAATATTTTACAACAATCGATCTGGCAAAAGGATTTCACCAAATAGAAATGGACGAGGAATCAATTCCTAAAACTGCATTCTCCACCAAAAGCGGTCATTACGAATATCTTCGAATGCCATTTGGCCTTAGGAATGCACCCGCTACTTTTCAAAGGTGCATGAATAATATCCTGCGACCATTGCTTAACAAACACTGTTTGGTGTATCTGGATGATATTATAATTTTTTCAACATCCCTTACAGAACATTTGAATTCAATACAATTAGTTTTTTCAAAGCTTGCAGAAGCAAATTTAAAATTGCAACTAGACAGATGTGAGTTCTTAAAAAAAGAAGCTAACTTTCTTCTTCACATAGTAACTCCTGATGGTATTAAACCAAATCCTATTAAAGTTAAAGCCATAGTTTCATACCCAATTCCGACAAAAGTAAAAGAGATTAGAGCTTTCCTCGGATTAACAGGTTATTATCGCAAATTTATTCCAAATTACGCAGACATAGCAAAACCCATGACCAGCTGCTTAAAAAAAGGAGCAAAGATAGATACGCAAAAATGTGAGTACATAGAGGCTTTCGAAAAACTTCCTATATCTTTTATTAGTAGAACACTTAACGATCACGAATTAAATTACAGTGCTATCGAAAAAGAATTACTCGCCATAGTTTGGGCCACTAAAACTTTTCGACATTATTTACTAGGGCGACAATTTCTCATTGATAGTGACCATCAACCTCTTAGATGGCTTCATAACTTAAAGGAACCGAATGCTAAGTTAGAAAGATGGAGAGTCAGATTAAGCGAATACCAATTTAAAATCGATTATATTAAAGGGAAGGAAAATTCAGTCGCCGATGCATTATCAAGAATTAAAATTGAAGAAAATCACCATAGTGAAGTTACTCAACATAGTGCAGAAGAAGACAATAGCAACCTTATTCATTTAACAGAAAAACCAATAAATTATTTCAAATAACAAATAATCTTTATTAAATCCGATAAAAATAAAATAGAGCATTCAACAATATTTGTTAACTCCATTACCACAATTCAATATGATGTAATGACACTCGAAAAGGCCAAACAAATTTTACTCGATCACTTTATCCATAGAAACATTACCATTTATATTGAGAGCGATGTAGATTTTGAAATTATTCAAAGGGCACACATAGAAATTATTAATACCACCTACACAAAAGTAATTCGCAGTCTTTTCCTATTAAAGAACGTTGGTTCATACGCCGAATTCAAAGAAATCATATTTCAATCACATGAAAAACTTTTACACCCTGGTATACAGAAAATGACAAAATTATTTAAAGAAAATCACTTCTTTCCGAATAGACAACTACTAATTCAGAATATAATAAACGAATGCAACATATGCAATTAAGCCAAAACAGAACATAAACACCAAAATGCCTTTAAAAATCACGCCTAAACCGGTTCATTGCCGAGAAAAATTTGTGGTAGATATTTATTCATCTGAGGGCAAACATTACATCAGTTGCATTGATATTTATTCTAAATTCGCTACACATGAGCAAATTAAAACTAAGGACTGGATAGAATGCAGAAACGCATTAATGCGTATTTTCAATCAATTAGGTAAACCCAAATTACTTAAGGCAGATTTGAAGCGATGGCTTTGATGGCTTTGAAGCGATGGCTGGAAGAAGAAGAAATCGAATTACAGCTCAATACAGCAAAAAACGGGGTGGCAGACGTCGAAAGATTTCACAAAACAATAAATGAAAAAATTCGTATAATTAATTCATCTGATGATGAAGAAGTAAAATTAAGCAAGATAGAAACAACCTTTACACATACAACCATAAAATTAAACATGACACTACTGGACAGACACCTGCTCAAATATTTTTATACGCTGGGCATCCAATATTAGACAATCAAAAAATTAAAGAGAAGAAAATAGATAAAATAAATGAAGACCGACAGGAATTTAATTTTGACACTAATTACAGAAAAGGTCCACTACAGAAAAGCAAATTAGAAAACCCATTTAAATTACAATAGATTACATTACAAAATCACTAATAGAAATATAGTTATGCACTACTACAAAACACAATTCAACAAGTGAGAAAAGTTATCTTCGGCTTGCCGAAGATGGCATACCCTTGAAAACAAAAAAGTTTTCCATACAAAGCCTTGTTTTCATATCGGTCATTTGTATGGCAGCTATATGATATAGTGGTCCGATCCGAACAAAACTTTTACAAATTATGTATGGCTATGTCAAATGAATAAGTGTTGAATTCAGTTGCAATAGGTTGGAAAACAAAAAAAATTTTCATACAAAGGCTTGTTTTCATATCGGTCGTTTGTATGGCAGCTATATGATATAGTGGTCCGATCCGACCGATTCTTAAACTTGATCTGCGTGCAACAAAAATAATGATCTGGTAAAAATTTCAAAACGCTAGCTTTAAAACTACTGTTTATTTTTTGCATAGAAACAGACTGACAGACGGACATGGCTATATCGACTCGGCTGTTGATGCTGATCAAGAATATATATACTTTGTGGGGTCGGAGATGCTTCCTTTAATGCGTTACACATTTCTGGACTAAATTATAATACCCTTTTTCAAGGGTATAAAAAACAAAAGAAAAATAAGTGAGAAAAGTTATCTTCGGCTTGCCGAAGATGGTATACCCTTGAAAACACAAAAGTTTTCCATACAAAGCCTTGTTTTCATATCGGTCATTTGTATGGCAGCTATATGATATAGTAGTTCGATCCGGACCAAACTTTCACAAATCGTGTATGGCTATGTCAAAGGAATAAGCGTTAAATTCGGTTGCAATAGCTTGGAAAACAAAAAAATGTTCCTTACAAAGACTTGTTTTCATATCGGTCGTATGGCAGCTATATGATATAGTGGTCTGATCCGGACCAAACATCTACAAATAATGTATGGCAATGTCAAATTAATAAATGTTGAATTCAGTTGCAATAGGTTGGAAAACAAAAAAATTTTTCATACAAAGACTTGTTTTCATATCGGTCGTTTGTATGGCAGCTATATGATATAGTGGTCCGATCCGGACCAAACTTTCACAAATCATGTATAGCTATGTCAAATGAATAAATGTTGAATTCAGTTGCAATAGGTTGGAAAACAAAAAAAATTTTCATACAAAGACTTGTTTTCATATCGGTCGTTTGTATGGCAGCTATATGATATAGTGGTCGGATCCGGACCAAACTTTCACAAATCATGTATAGCTATATCAAATGAATAAGTGTTGAATTCAGTTGCAATAGCTTGGAAAACAAAAAAGTTTTACATACAAAGACTTGTTTTCATATCGGTCGTTTGTATGGCAGCTATATGATATAGTAGTCCGATCCGACCGATTCTTAAACCTGATCTGCGTGCAATAAAAATAATGATCTGGTAAAAATTTCAAAACGCTAGCTTGAAAACTACTGTCTATTTTTTGCATAGAAACAGACGGACAGACAGACAGACGGACATGGCTATATCGACTCGGCTGTTGATGCTGATCAAGAATATATATACTTTGTGGGGTCGGAGACCCTGTGTGGGACCCTTTTTCAAGGGTATAATAATCAACTCTCAATTTCACAGGCACCTGGTACCTGATAACATTATTGCTTATCTAACACATTTCTATTAACCATACTCTTGTTAACACAATTAAAGTACTTCCCTATCCCGACCATAATGGATTTCAATTGGACTATTCAGAGAAACAATCATATTTTGAAAACAGTAATAAAATTTATTTATTTTTTTTTTTTTTTTTATTAATTTCCTTTAAATTACATTCTGTTTTTTATAAAGAATAACAATGAGTAATGGTTGAAGAAAGGAAAAAAGGTAGCGGCCCTTCCCATTGCAAGGGTACGCTAATATTTTAATATTTTACTAATACGCTAATATTTTAATATTTTACTAATAATTTAATTCCGTTGGAGTTTTACGTTTTAATCTTCTCGGTCCCAGCTCTCTCATCGGTATTTGTCTCAGGTTTAGGTTTTGGTGGTTAAGTAGTTGATTTGTGTGTTTTTTGCTGCTTTTTTTAATAGTGTCGTTGACTGTCTCTATGTTTAGATCTTTATGTATATCTTCATTTCTAATATACCATTCGGCATTTGTCATTGTTCTGAGCATTTTTGATTGCGTTCGCTGAATTAGCTGTAAGTGAGATTTACTGGCAGTTCCCCAGATTTCTATGCCGTACGTCCATATTGGTTTTATTATCGCCTTGTATATTGAAATTTTGTAATGTAGTTTTAGTTTAGAGTGTTTTCCTATTAGCCAGTTAAGTTGTCAAAATTTGTTTTTTATTTCATTTCGTTTATTTAGAATGTGCTGCTTCCATGTCAGTTTTGCGTCGATAGTTAGTCCAAGGTACTTGGCATATGGGCGTAACAATATTTGATTGTTGTTTATTTTAATTGCGAAGTTTTTGGGTTGTCGTTTTGTGTATATTACTTGTTGAGTTTTGTCTTTATTTATTTCGATGCCCCATCTCTCAAACCAGGATACTGTTTGTGTCATGATTTGTTGTAGCGTACTTGCAGCTGTTTTTTCACACGCGCTTGACGACATTAATACAGTATCATCTGCGAACGTAGCAATCATTGATCCAGGGATAGTTGGCTCTGGAATATCGGAGGTGTAAGTCAAGTATAAGATGGGCCCAAGCACACTACCTTGGGGAACACCCGCTGACACTGGCATAATATCTGAGCATTCATTGTCATATTTGATATAGAAATATCTGTCCGTTATATAGCTATGTAGGATGGTATACAGGTTGTCTGGTAGTATATTTCTTAGCTTATGCAGCAGTCCTTTGTGCCATACTTTGTCAAATGCTTTAGCAATGTCCAAGTACACGGCATAGCAAAACTTCTTTTCGTCAAAATCTGTTGTTATTTTATTAATTACTCGATGGACCTGTTGGACAGTCGAGTGCTGCTTCCGGAAGCCGAATTGGTGAGGAGGTATTATATTTTTCTGTTTTAGGGTTGGCTCGATTCTATTTAATAGGACTTTTTCGAATACTTTTGAGAGGACAGGTAATAGCGTGATTGGTCTGTACGAACTTACAGTATTGGCGTTTTTATTCGGTTTCGGAATTGCTTTAATTTGGCCTACCTTCCAAGTTATGGGAAAGTATTGTAGTCGAAGGATTCCGTTAAACAGGTTTCTAATATAGATGATTATAGTGTCTGGTAGTTCTTTCAGGATTTTTCCTCCGATTAAGTCATATCCGGGGGCTTTCTTGTTTTTAATTTGTTTTATGTGCGATTTAATTTCTGCCTTTGTTATAGTTTTAATTGCACAATTTGGGTTGGTGATTTGTGTTGGAAGCTCAGCGTTGCCGTCGTCCATGTCATTTGTAAATGATGTTTTAAAGTGTTCAGCCAGAGTGTCTGCTTTTTCTTTGTTTGATCTCGCCCATGTGTTATTGTTTCTTTTTATAGGCGGCTTGTGTATAGTTGAGTTCGTCAATTTTTTGGTCGCTTTCCACAGAGAATAATTTGTCGATAAGGAGGTTCCGAGGTTGCTAAGGTAGTATTGTAGCCGGTTATCTTTGTCTGCCCTGAGAATTCTCTTGAGTTCGTCTGTTGCTTTATTAAGTTTGTGTTTATCTTCTGGATGCCTAGTCCTTTGCCATATCTTCCTAAGGTTGCGCTTTTGTCTGATTTTTTCTTTAATAAAGGCGGGAGTTTTCTTTGATGTAGTCATTTTTATAGATGGTGTCGATTGCGTTGCTGCATTTATGATGTTGTCATTTAAATATGCTATTGCGGAGTCCAGTTCGTTGTTTGTCTTTAGAGAGATATTTATTTCCATGTTCTGTTCCAAAATCTCGCGAAACATATTCCAGTTTGTTTTGTGGTTAAATAAAGGGGGGTCATTGTTGTTTTCTTCTACTCCACCATGTAGTGTAATTAATATTGGGGAGTGGTCGGAGGAGAGGTCTAGGCATGATTTTATTGTTAGGTTATCGCAATTTATATTTCTTGTAATACAGAAGTCAATTAAGTCCGGTAGCTTTTTTGTGTCAGTTGGCCAGTAAGTCGGCTCGCCTGTGCTTAGGGCATGGCTATTATTGCTTCTTATTGCGTCATACAGTTGTCTTCCCTTTGCAGTGGACCCCCATGTTATGTGTTTGGCATTATAGTCACCTCCTGCCAGATACCGATTTCCCAGTGATTTTAGAAAATCGAGGTATTGGTCTTTTGTGTTGTTAAATTTAGGTGGGCAATAAACTGCAGATATATTTATCGGACCCGTTGTGTCTGAGGTCGATATGGTAGTAGCCTGTATGTAGTCCTTTTTGAATCCATTAAGCTCTATGCAGTTTATACTTTTTTTAATTATTACTGCAGTACCACCATGGGCCTTACCGTCCGGGTGATTAGTAGAGAATATATTATAGTTTGGTATGTTTATATATGTTTTGTCAGTTGAGTGCGTTTCGGAAATGAGCATGACGTCAATTAGTTTTTCATTTAAGAAAGTTTTTAATTCAAGTATATGGCGTGAAAGTCCGTTAGCATTCCAGATGGCGATTGTTAGGTGTTTATTTGTCAAGTTTAGATGCTAGAATCGTGATTATGTTCAGCATATTTGCCATTTGGGCTATTAATTGTTTCATCAATTGTTTTAGTTCGTCAAAATCATTTTGTGCGGTTTGGCTTAGTTGCGTTGGAGCAGGCTGTATATTAGGTACACTGGCAGTTTGGATTGCTGAGTTGGTTTGATGGCTAGTTACTTGGTTTCTATTTAAGACTTCGGCATAGGATATTTCTGGCGTCTTTAAGCTTTCTACGTTATTTGTTGTACTGTATTGTGTCGTTTGATTATTTGTTTCTGTTGCCGGTATTTCTTTTTTCCGGAGAGTTGGGTATTTTTGGATTTGTAGTGCTTTGTACACCATACAACCTTTATAGTTTGCAGTGTGGTTTTCACTGCATAGTGCACATTTAATACTTGTTCGGTCCGATCTTGTATTAATAGTGCAGGATGATGAGCTGTGTTTTCCAGCGCATTTTACACAAGTTGGGTCTTTGGTGCAGTAATTTTTGGTATGTCCATATTTTTGGCAGTTTGTACATTGGGGAAGTGTTCGCTTTGGTCGCGGTGGCTCAAAAATTACTTTGCAATGAAGAAGGTGCTCAATTTTATAGATGTCTTTATTATTTTCTTTCATTTTGAGTTCAATAGAGAATAGAGGCAATGGTTGTTTGGTGTCGTAGCGCTGGATGTTGTGTAAATTTATAACTTCATGTCCTTGCTGGGCTAGTTCATTTATAATATCGTCTTTGTCTGTAGCATGATGGACGTTACGAAGGATTACCTTAAATCCCCTCTGGTCTTTTGGTCTGAAGGTGTAGTATTTGGTCGATTTATCTTTTAATAGTCCTAATATGTTGTGATAGTGAGTAGTTTCTAGTGGCTGTATTTTTATTTCATTAGTTGACAGTGCTTTAAGTTCATATCGTGTTTCTTTCAATGAATTTAAAGCAGTAGTTAGTGCGTATATGTTTTCAACATTTTGAACATATATGGGGGGGTTTTGCTTTTTTGTGCTCAATTTGCATTTGCGCATTTATGGTTGCATTTGTCCCATTGTCAGTTTGGTTTTCGTCTTCATCATCTTGTGCTAGTAACTCAAAGCGGTTGCTTGAGTTTGGCTCGGCTAGCCAGTTCTCTTTGAATGTTTTTTGAGTGGCGGTTTGGGTTTTATTCTTCTGTTTCTTGTTGCCATTTAAAAGATCTTTGGAACCGTTTGGACACTGATTTTCTCGGTGACGTTTTAAGTTTTGTTGTTTTGGGAGAGAGGATTGAGATTTGTTTATTGTTGTTGGAGCGGGTATTGAGGTTGTGGGTGTTTTAATATTCGCTGAGGAAGAGCGTATCGGCATTGAAGCATAGTAAACTGTAGCTGTTGTTGCTATAGTTGCTGTAGTTGTGGTATTTGTGTCTGAGGTTGTTGAAAGCGGAAGAGTTGAGAGTGGGAGAGCTGAGAGCGTAACTGCTGTGGGCGGGAGAGTTGAGTGTGTGTTCATTAATATCGCGGAAGTTGTTGATGGTATACGCGCGGGTAAATTTGGCGCGCATTCTGGTCTTCGTTGCTGAGAGTAATTGTTGGGTCTCTCCAATGCTGGAGAGCAAGATCGCGCTCTTTCATCACTCTGCGGGTGCAAGTTTTGATAATTGTTTGTATGATTTGATATGTGGGTGAGTGAGATGTAGGAGTTGTTTTTGTTTTGTTTTGGTTGAAGCTCTCGCTTCTGATTTTGAGCGCCGTGTGCGCTCATATTTTGTTTAGTTTATTGTTTTCACTTGTTTCTTGTTTATTTATTCACAGGAGTATATAGGGTTTTGTAAAAAACACATATAAATATGTATTAGCGTCTTTTCGCTTTTATATAATGGTTTTCACTTGGGATTGAATTTTGCACTTAGACTTCAATATTAACTGGAGCTTTGTTAGAAACACGTCCGTCGGGGTTGAAGATCAAAGGTTAATTTAATAAAATTTATAATCAAGACAACAAAAAGAAAATTATCCAATATGTCGAACCAAATGTAATACTTACATGGAAGCCAACTGAAACTACTATTTTACAAAATTGTCAAAAATGGAAACAGCAGGTACAGAGACAGACTCACCACCCATCGCAGCGAATTAGCCAGAAATTTACTTCCCGCCAGGCCGCTTAGAAGGCTAAAAAGACAAGGCTTCGTGAAGACGCTTCCACCTCCACGAACATAAATCCCCGTTTCACCCTCCATTATCATAAATCCCCGTGCTAAGCGCTCGGCGATGGGCTTATTAAAAATAACTTTTTGCTTGTATTGTTAAGGTGCAAAATTGTAGCACGGATTCATTACTTAAATAATAATAAACAAAATAATATATAAACATAAAAAATTATAAGAATAAAACAATGTAGAATTAGAATTAGAAATGTTATTTTAAGCGAAAATTTATTAAGTCTAGAAATTGACCTAACACCACTATATTTAATGTAACTAAGATAAAGTTGATAAAACACAAAGATGTTCTAAAGTTAATTTCAGAAAATAATGCGACACTTTATGTAATTTTTTTAATATTTTGCCTAGTAAAGTCTATACAAAATATGAAACATTTAACCCATTCATGATGCTGTATGCAAAACTTAAAATAAGAAAAAATCAAAATCAAAACCATCCACAACAAATAGAAATAGAAGAAACTCCATTTCCCATACTATATCCATAAATCCCAGCCAAGTATGGGCTTCTCTTTAAGAGAAGGGGAGTGACGTATTTGGGTGGTCCAAACCGGCCACTTCAATTATTTCATAGAATTATAAACAGTTATCCACTTAAGTGATTTCCATAATGTATCGCAGCTGCGCAGCAGCCGTTTCCAATAAAGAATTCTTTCGCAGCCGCACTTAGCCATTCTTGTAAACATCCTAAAGCCTGACCTAAGCAGATTTGACTGCTCTCTTTGAATCTTTTCCTAATCTTAAGAATCCAAGAGCGAGGCTCTCCCGAAATACAAATATTGTTAAAATACCGAGACCTCTCCTCAACCCAATGTACATTTGATTTTTAGTCTTAAGCTGATATCCGAATAAAGAAGTTCAATAAAAACTTTCGTTAAAAAATTCTTCTCAGCGTTGTCCTTAGTCAACTGACGGGACATTTATTCGACTCAAATAAAAAATATTACAACCAATTTTACTATATTATATTTGGTCTGACAACAGAACCAGCATTTTTTTTTTTTTCGCGCGGTTCCCACTGCATAACGTACAGCCCACCTCCCGCCCAACCGACCGAGGGGCGCTGCCGTTTATCGTACGGCTCGGATCGTGGGGATAGACCCGAGAGATTAAAGTTTAGAAAAGATTACGAGGAAAAAGTAGAGTTCGTTTGTTGCTCTGAAAGGTAGGTGAGAATTGAGGATTTGATAGAAGTGGACGTGCAGAGTGAAGTAATAGAGTATAAGTCATTGTAGTCAGAACATAAAACCCTGAAAGGCTCATGCTGGGCATACGTAGATCTACAACAACTTAGGAATAGGGGACTAAAATTTCTAGTACGTCTATTTGGAATGTTAAATGTTAGTCGTGTTAGTAGATGCTGGCTGTCTACATTACCATTAATAAGGTTATAAAGGAAAACGACCCCCAGCATCTTTCTACGATTGGTTAGGGAAGGTAAATTAATTAGAAGGAGTCTGTTAGAGTAAGATGGGAGGTGAAGATTTGCATCCCAGTTGAGCCCCCTAAGTGCAAACATCAAGAAATTCTTTTGAACGGATTCAATGCGATCTTGATGAACCCCATACTGAGGGCTCCAGACGCATGACCCGTACTCCAGAATTGGACGTACTAAAGATAACGTTTTAGTAGTATAAGGGTCATTGAATTCCTTGGACCATCTTTTAATGAAGCCAAGCACGCCCTTGGCTTTACCCATCGTAGAAATGTGGTCGGAAAATTTAAGTTTAGTATCTAATAGGACACCGAGATCATTAACCTGGGTTAATTTATCTAAGGAGATCCCATAGAGAAAGTATGTCGCCTGTTTAGGGCACGAGCGATAGAAAGACATAAGTTTACATTTTGACCCATTAAGTTTTAAGAGATTGTTGAAACACCACTTTTTAAAATTGTCCAAATCTGACTGAAGTTTATATTGGGCAGAAGGGGATTTGTATTGAAGACAGAGCTTAACGTCGTCTGCATACATAAGAACCAGAGAGTTAGTTATGGCAGGGGGTAGGTCGTTAATAAAGATAGTGAAAAGTAGTGGCCCAAGATGGCTTCCTTGGGGGACTCCCGATGTAGCACTAACAAGACGAGAGTGTACATCCTTAAAAAGATCACGTTGGGTTCTCCCAGCTAACTAGCTAGAAATCCACGTGAGAAGGTCTGAGGGAAATCCTAGGATACTAAGTTTACTCAAAAGGAGAAAGGAGTGAGTGGTTGACAGAGTCAAATGCTTTACTAAAGTCAGTGTAGATGACATCTGTTTGAAGGCCTTTACGGAAGCCATCTATAATAAAGGAGGTCAGCTCCAAGAGGTTTGTGGCGGTGGAGCGACGCTTTATAAAACCATGCTGACATGGAGAAATAATTCAACTGAAGAGATGTTGAAGATGTGGTGTTACCAATTTTTCAAAAAGCTTTGGAATTCCCGACAATTTAGAGATTCCTCTATAGTTGCAGCATCCGATTTTTTCCATTTTTTGTGTAGGGGAATTATATAGGATTCCTCCCACATTTGGGGAAAAATCGAAGTTTCCAGAGACAAAGAGAAAAGTTTAAGAAGGGGTCTGCACAGTGGCTTAGCGCAGTTTCTCAGTACACAGCCTGGAACACCATCAGGACCTGGCGAATAGACTGGTTTCACCCTCAGAATATCCGATAACACAGTGCTTTCGGAGAAAGTTGGTCTGAAAATAAGATTAGCTGATTGAATGTTATATGAATAAGGCTGATCCATACTTGTAGGAAATGAGTGCGTTGTTTGAAAGAAAGTTGCGAATAGATCGGCAATACCCTGATCAGTAGTCGCAGATACATTTTCAAACGAAATTAGAGGGGGAGAAGATACCTGCTTACGCTTAGTGTTAACAAAATTATAAAACTGCTTCGGATCCTGAGTGAACTGAATCCGACAGCGGTATATATAATTCTTATAACACTCAGCGTTATGCACGGTGAAATTTGACCGAGCTACTAAGTATCTTGAGAAATGATGGATACTTCCATGGCACGCAAGAGTCGAAGAAAGCGTTAAGCGTTTTGTAGAATGTTTCTAAAGCGATATTAATATCGGTGCATTCCCAGAGATCGGACCAATCAAATAAAGAAATTAAATTGCTTACTCTCTGAAAATCAGCCTTACGAAAGCAGCGAGTTTAATGAACTCCATGGCGAGACTGAAGGTTGCTAGCAGTAAGGGTTTCAATCGAAACCTCAAGCGTTGGGTAGTAAGGATCTTCTGGGAGCGAAAGTGGCATGGCTCTGGAAACGGTTATTCCATCTGAATCAGAAACGAAACATACAAGGTTTATTTGACCAAGGGATATGTCGAACATACCCTCAGTAAAATCGTGATGTGTTGAGAGTGTTAAAGATGGTGAATTCTCGATGTTTGACCAGATAACCAAAAAAAATTTTTCATACAAAGGCTTGTTTTCATATCGGTCGTTTGTATGGCAGCTATATGATATAGTGGTCCGATCCGGACCAAACTTTAACAAATTATGTATGGCTATGTCAAATAAATAAGTGTTGAATTAAGTTGCAATAGCTTGGAAAACAAAAAAGTTTCCCATACAAAGACTTGTTTTCATATCGGTCGTTTGTATGGCAGCTATATGATATAGTCATCTGATCCGGACCAAACTTTCACAAATCATGTATGGCTATGTCAAATGGATAAATGTTGAATTCGGTTGCAATAGCTTGGAAAACAAAAAAGTTTTCCATACAAAGACTTGTTTTCATATCGGTCGTTTGTATGGCAGCTATATGATATAGTGGTCCGATCCGACCGATTCTTAAACTTGATCTGGGTGCAACAAAAATAATGATCTGGTAAAAATTTCAAAACGCTAGCTTTAAAACTACTGTCTATTTTTTGCATAGAAACAGACGGACAGACGGACAGACGGACATGGCTATATCGACTCGGCTGTTGATGCTGATCAAGAATATATATACTTTGTGGGGTCGGAGATGCTTCCTTTAATGCGTTACACATTTCTGGACTAAATTATAATACCCTTTTTCAAGGGTATAATAAGTGAGAAAAGTTATCTTCGGCTTGCCGAAGATGGTATACCCTTGAAAACAAAAAAATTTTCCATACAAAGCCTTGTTTTCATATCGGTCATTTGTATGGCAGCTATATGATATAGTAGTTCGATCCGGACCAAACTTTTACAAATCGTGTATGGCTATGTCAAAGGAATAAGCGTTAAATTCGGTTGCAATAGCTTGGAAAACAAAAAAATGTTCCTTACAAAGACTTGTTTTCATATCGGTCGTATGGCAGCCATATGATATAGTGGTCTGATCCGGACCAAACATCTACAAATAATGTATGGCAATGTCAAATTAATAAATGTTGAATTCAGTTGCAATAGGTTGGAAAACAAAAAAATTTTTCATACAAAGACTTGTTTTCATATCGGTCGTTTGTATGGCAGCTATATGATATAGTGGTCCGATCCATACCAAACTTTCACAAATCATGTATAGCTATGTCAAATGAATAAATGTTGAATTCAGTTGCAATAGGTTGGAAAACAAAAAAATTTTCATACAAAGACTTGTTTTCATATCGGTCGTTTGTATGGCAGCTATATGATATAGTGGTCCGATGCGTGCAACAAAAATAATGATCTGGTAAAAATTTCAAAACGCTAGCTTTAAAACTACTGTTTTTTGCATAGAAACAGACGGACAGACGGACAGACGGACATGGCTATATCGACTCGGCTGTTGATGCTGATCAAGAATATATATACTTTGTGGGGTCGGAGACCCTGTGTGGGACCCTTTTTCAAGGGTATAATAATCAACTCTCAATTTCACAGGCACATGGTACCTGATAACATTATTGCTTATCTAACACATTTCTATTAACCATACTCTTGTTACCACAATTAAAGTACTTCCCTATCCCGACCATAATGGATTTCAATTGGACTATTCAGAGAAACAATCATATTTTGAAAACAGTAATAAAATTTATAATCAAGACAACAAAAAGAAAATTATCCAATATGTCGAACCAAATGTAATACTTACATGGAAGCCAACTGAAACTACTATTTTACAAAATTGTCAAAAATGGAAACAGCAGGTACAGAGACAGACTCACCACCCATCGCAGCGAATTAGCCAGAAATTTACTTCCCGCCAGGCCGCTTAGAAGGCTAAAAAGACAAGGCTTCGTGAAGACGCTTCCACCTCCACGAACATAAATCCCCGTTTCACCCTCCATTATCATAAATCCCCGTGCTAAGCGCTCGGCGATGGGCTTATTAAAAATAACTTTTTGCTTGTATTGTTAAGGTGCAAAATTGTAGCACGGATTCATTACTTAAATAATAATAAACAAAATAATATATAAACATAAAAAATTATAAGAATAAAACAATGTAGAATTAGAATTAGAAATGTTATTTTAAGCGAAAATTTATTAAGTCTAGAAATTGACCTAACACCACTATATTTAATGTAACTAAGATAAAGTTGATAAAACACAAAGATGTTCTAAAGTTAATTTCAGAAAATAATGCGACACTTTATGTAATTTTTTTAATATTTTGCCTAGTAAAGTCTATACAAAATATGAAACATTTAACCCATTCATGATGCTGTATGCAAAACTTAAAATAAGAAAAAATCAAAATCAAAACCATCCACAACAAATAGAAATAGAAGAAACTCCATTTCCCATACTATATCCATAAATCCCAGCCAAGTATGGGCTTCTCTTTAAGAGAAGGGGAGTGACGTATTTGGGTGGTCCAAACCGGCCACTTCAATTATTTCATAGAATTATAAACAGTTATCCACTTAAGTGATTTCCATAATGTATCGCAGCTGCGCAGCAGCCGTTTCCAATAAAGAATTCTTTCGCAGCCGCACTTAGCCATTCTTGTAAACATCCTAAAGCCTGACCTAAGCAGATTTGACTGCTCTCTTTGAATCTTTTCCTAATCTTAAGAATCCAAGAGCGAGGCTCTCCCGAAATACAAATATTGTTAAAATACCGAGACCTCTCCTCAACCCAATGTACATTTGATTTTTAGTCTTAAGCTGATATCCGAATAAAGAAGTTCAATAAAAACTTTCGTTAAAAAAATTCTTCTCAGCGTTGTCCTTAGTCAACTGACGGGACATTTATTCGACTCAAATAAAAAATATTACAACCAATTTTACTATATTATATTTGGTCTGACAACAGAACCAGCATTTTTTTTTTTTTTCGCGCGGTTCCCACTGCATAACGTACAGCCCACCTCCCGCCCAACCGACCGAGGGGCGCTGCCGTTTATCGTACGGCTCGGATCGTGGGGATAGACCCGAGAGATTAAAGTTTAGAAAAGATTACGAGGAAAAAGTAGAGTTCGTTTGTTGCTCTGAAAGGTAGGTGAGAATTGAGGATTTGATAGAAGTGGACGTGCAGAGTGAAGTAATAGAGTATAAGTCATTGTAGTCAGAACATAAAACCCTGAAAGGCTCATGCTGGGCATACGTAGATCTACAACAACTTAGGAATAGGGGACTAAAATTTCTAGTACGTCTATTTGGAATGTTAAATGTTAGTCGTGTTAGTAGATGCTGGCTGTCTACATTACCATTAATAAGGTTATAAAGGAAAACGACCCCCAGCATCTTTCTACGATTGGTTAGGGAAGGTAAATTAATTAGAAGGAGTCTGTTAGAGTAAGATGGGAGGTGAAGATTTGCATCCCAGTTGAGTCCCCTAAGTGCAAACATCAAGAAATTCTTTTGAACGGATTCAATGCGATCTTGATGAACCCCATACTGAGGGCTCCAGACGCATGACCCGTACTCCAGAATTGGACGTACTAAAGATAACGTTTTAGTAGTATAAGGGTCATTGAATTCCTTGGACCATCTTTTAATGAAGCCAAGCACGCCCTTGGCTTTACCCAGGTTAATGATCTCGGTGTCCTATTAGATACTAAACTTAAATAACCATCGTAGAAATGTGGTCGGAAAATTTAAGTTTAGTATCTAATAGGACACCGAGATCATTAACCTGGGTTAATTTATCTAAGGAGATCCCATAGAGAAAGTATGTCGCCTGTTTAGGGCACGAGCGATAGAAAGACATAAGTTTACATTTTGACCCATTAAGTTTTAAGAGATTGGTGAAACACCACTTTTTAAAATTGTCCAAATCTGACTGAAGTTTATATTGGGCAGAAGGGGATTTGTATTGAAGACAGAGCTTAACGTCGTCTGCATACATAAGAACCAGAGAGTTAGTTATGGCAGGGGGTAGGTCGTTAATAAAGATAGTGAAAAGTAGTGGCCCAAGATGGCTTCCTTGGGGGACTCCCGATGTAGCACTAACAAGACGAGAGTGTACATCCTTAAAAAGATCACGTTGGGTTCTCCCAGCTAACTAGCTAGATATCCACGTGAGAAGGTCTGAGGGAAATCCTAGGATACTAAGTTTACTCAAGAGGAGAAAGGAGTGAGTGGTTGACAGAGTCAAATGCTTTACTAAAGTCAGTGTAGATGACATCTGTTTGAAGGCCTTTACGGAAGCCATCTATAATAAAGGAGGTCAGCTCCAAGAGGTTTGTGGCGGTGGAGCGACGCTTTATAAAACCATGCTGACATGGAGAAATAATTGAGCTGAAGAGATGTTGAAGATGTGGTGTTACCAATTTTTCAAAAAGCTTTGGAATTGCCGACAATTTAGAGATTCCTCTATAGTTGCAGCATCCGATTTTTTCCCTTTTTTGTGTAGGGGAATTATATAGGATTCCTCCCACATTTGGGGAAAAATCGAAGTTTCCAGAGACAAAGAGAAAAGTTTAAGAAGGGGTCTGCACAGTGGCTTAGCGCAGTTTCTCAGTACACAGCCTGGAACACCATCAGGACCTGGCGAATAGACTGGTTTCACCCTCAGAATATCCGATAACACAGTGCTTTCGGAGAAAGTTGGTCTGAAAATAAGATTAGCTGATTGAATGTTATATGAATAAGGCTGATCCATACTTGTAGGAAATGAGTGCGTTGTTTGAAAGAAAGTTGCGAATAGATCGGCAATACCCTGATCAGTAGTCGCAGATACATTTTCAAACGAAATTAGAGGGGGAGAAGATACCTGCTTACGCTTAGTGTTAACAAAATTATAAAACTGCTTCGGATCCTGAGTGAACTGAATCCGACAGCGGTATATATAATTCTTATAACACTCAGCGTTATGCACGGTGAAATTTGACCGAGCTACTAAGTATCTTGAGAAATGATGGATACTTCCATGGCACGCAAGAGTCGAAGAAAGCGTTAAGCGTTTTGTAGAATGTTTCTAAAGCGATATTAATATCGGTGCATTCCCAGAGATCGGACCAATCAAATAAAGAAATTAAATTGCTTACTCTCTGAAAATCAGCCTTACGAAAGCAGCGAGTTTTATGAACTCCATGGCGAGACTGAAGGTTGCTAGCAGTAAGGGTTTCAATCGAAACCTCAAGCGTTGGGTAGTAAGGATCTTCTGGGAGCGAAAGTGGCATGGCTCTGGAAACGGTTATTCCATCTGTGTCAGAAACGAAACACAGATCTAGAAGCCGACGTAAAGAATTCCTTACGTGGTTTATTTGACCAAGGGATATGTCGAACATACCCTCAGTAAAATCGTGATGTGTTGAGAGTGTTAAAGATGGTGAATTCTCGATGTTTGACCAGATAAGTACAGGTAAATTGAAATTTCCTAGAGTCACTAGAAGGTCACTGTCAGACATGCGGTTCGAAACCAGCTGAATGGCAGATAAGTGGTGCCAGTATGTAGGTGGTTCCGAAGAAGGTGGTAAATATGTGCATGTTATGAATATTGATTGAAGCGACATAGTGATTTTGACACATAGGAATTCAATATCACCAAGATTCGGTAACCTAACCTCTTCAGAAGCAAAGTCGGAGTCCACAGAGATAAGGACTCCTCCTCCCCTTCGTAGTGGTCGGTCCCGTCTGTAAGTGGTGTACCTGTCTGGGAAAATTTCCGAACTGAAAATCTCCGGCTTTAACCAGGTCTCTGTGAAAACTAAAATCTGGGATGCAAAAGATAGACTATCAGAATACAGTTTAGGGAGCTTACTCTGAAGCCCCCTAGTATTTTGATAGATAAGGGATATGTAAGATGTTGTAAGATTTTTGAGGATGAAGGTTTAGGTAAGTGAGACGAAGATGGTACAGGGTTTTTAGGCTTTGGGAGTTTAACTCCCACAGGCTTATTAACCTTTTTTTTTTACTGTACTCGGCTGATGTTCTTGTGCGAATATGTTCTCCGGCAAAAACTGGGCGAACAGATCGTATCGAACATCGGCAAAGGTACACGTATCTTAAAAGATGACGTAAGCCTTGAATAAGAATATTTAAATTTCCTAATGTCCTCCACTCTAACAACGGCCTTGGATTTGGCTTGGATCGGCAAACAATTTTTATAAGCAGAAATTTAGATTGAAAGATGACGAACTAGTCTATACAAAAACCAATTATAGTAATCCCCATAGTCAGATAGACAAGATTCAAGCACAAGTACAAAAATTGATCGATGATAAGATAGTAGAATCATCAGTATCAGAATGTAATAGTCCACTGTTATTAGTACTGAAAAATTCTCTTCCAGACTCCGAAAAAATTAAATGGCGATTAGTTATTAACTATCATAAAATCAATAAAAAACGGTTGTCTGATAAATTTCCACTCCCTAGAATTGATGATATTTTGGATTAACTTGGTCGAGCTAAAAATTTTTCATGGCTCGACTTGATGTCAGGTTTTCACCAAATTGAACTAGAAAAGAGTTCAAGATGTACAACTTAATTTTCAACAATAAACGGTTAATATCGTTTCACACGATTACCGTTTGGTTTGAAAATAACGTTTAATAACTAAAGTTATTGACTCAAAATAAATTTAACTTTTGCAATTGGAGCCGGTATTCACATGCCGGCTAGAGCAAAAGCAAAAGCTTTATCCAAGGTCAAGTCTCGGCTATGATCTTTGCAACCTGTCTCCTGATTAGTCTTCGATGAAATCTGGATTAATTCAAATAACGTACAAAGTGGACTACGCTAGGACCAAAGAAGCCGAAGAAGTTAGGCCAACCGTAAATGTAGGACATACAAGTCACATTACGCAGGATAGCGAAATCATGGCAGCGGCAAGGGAACCTGGACGTGGCTCTCCACAAAGGGAAAAAGCGCATTTAGATGAAAACTCGGTAAATCAACATAAGTACAGTGGTAACACTAACAAATATTATCTACTCGCCGAACTCCCTACGGAAATGGATAGCGAGAGCAATGCTGAAGAATTGTGATCCGCCTAGCAGTAGCCAACAAGCCGCCAGAGCTGCGGCAAAGCGTACTTTTGGCAAAGCCCCTCCCAAGCCCTCACCCATCATTATGGAAGGCATCTTTGATGTCAATATTCTAATGCAAAGCTTCAGGACGATCATCGACGCAAAATAGGGTTGAGTTTCCGGCCTCCATGGGTGGAGTTATGCGCCTTTACTCTATTGTCAAGTGCCTTGATGATGGGCACTATGAATACCACTGCAATCAACTAAGGGAAGATAGCCCATTCAGGATATGCATAAAATGGCTTCACCATAGCACTCTTCATAGCCACATCAATGAAGAGCTGGCAAAGCTTGCCCACAAGATGTTAGGCGCACAGACGCCCCAGCGCCGCAGCGAACCAGGCTGCCCCGAAGCGAGACGGATTATCATATTCTTTGTTAATATTGCCACTGCGTCAAATAACAAAGACATTAAATGTCAAGACACTGAAACGCTCCGGAAACGAACATCTGTTGTGCAGTGTCACCAATGCCAGCAATTTCGGCACTCGGTCAAATACTGCCGAGAAGCCCACGTATGCGTAAAATGTGAAGGAGAACATCCCGCTGCGCTCGGCCTCGCAATGAACTATGTACGTGCTACAACTGTGGAGAGCAGCGCCCTGCACTACTAATTGCGTCTGGAGCCATACAACCAGTACTTGGAACCATTAACTTTGGAGCAGTCTACTGCCAACCGAGATTTGCAAGGACTACGGAGCAGTTTACCGACATCCTGGACCATAACTGCCCGAGGTATATTATGGCGGCTGACTGGAACGCGTCCCACTGGCTCTGGGGTGCAGGAAGGTGTAACCAACGAGGTCGTGCGCTTGCCGTGAGCATTGAGGTGAAGTGTCTTGCCATAGGTGGCCCCCTACGGTACCCGCCTGGCAGATGAGGCTCTTCTGTCTTCATCGATTTTGCATCGACAAGGGGCATCCTGGGTATCCACGTTGATATACGGTCTGTCGTTGAGCTCAGCTCCGATCACCTACCGCAAGTAATCACGCTGGACGCAGCCTCTATGGCATACCCGACGTCGGAGAGGCTGATAACCAAGCGAAGCAACCTTGAACTCTTCAAAGGACAACTTGAGAGATCCCTGCACCTCGATTTTGAGATCAACTATAGGGATGACTTGGAAGACGCCGTTGAATTGTTCACCAGCAACGTCAAGACAGCAGCAAAAATGGCAGCACACACTACGCCCCGGAAGCCCGCAGCTTCAGGTATCCCGATCACCAACGCGATCCAGCTTCTAATCCGTGAAAAGGGACGCCTACGCACAAGATGCATGAGGTCTCGACACCCCTCTATACAAAACAGCGTGGAATAGAGCACAGAGCGAACTTCAACGGGCACTGGCAGATCACAAAGCTGAATGGTTCATTGCGACACTGGCGAGCACTGGAACTGATAATGACGCAACGCACTCACTTTGGAAGGCCACACGCGCCATCAAAGGCGCCGCTTCTAGACAGCAACGGGACATGGTGTCGGACGGACTTACAAGCCGAGGTTTTTGCTGGGCACCTGGCTAAACGTTTTCAGCAATTTAAGCTAGCGAGCTAGTAGCAAGTAAGCGAAACGCATGCCAGGCTGTCTCTAGCGCTCAAAATGGACATGCCTATCAGGCCTTTTGCCCCCAGTGAGATATCCGAACTTATTGGTCGCTTAAGTATCAGCAGAGCACCTGGCCTCGATACTATATGAAACGCCACACTAAAGGCATTACCAAGTCACGCAATTCTCAACGCAGCCTTGTTGTTCAACTCCATAGATTGCAATGCTTCCCAGTACAGTGGAGGCTCGCATTAAAAACTATGATCAACAAACCGGCCAAGTCGGCAATGGACCCAGCGTCCTATCGGCTAATCAGTCTCCTCCCTTCGATTTCGAAGGTGTTTGATAGACTGATTGCTGCCCGGATTGTTAGGATTATGGATACTCAGGGGATTACTCCTGAGCACCAGTTCGGGTTCCAAGGCTGGTCATTGTACGGTGGAGCAACTTCATCGGCTTGTTGAGCAAGTACTGACGGCATTTGACGGAAACAATTATGCAATGCCCTTTTCCTGGATATCAAGGAAGCGTTCGACTGAGTATGGGAAGGAGACACTACCTGCCCCATATTTTCACCTACTGAGGTCATACCTTGAGGTAAGGCAAATCGCGATTCGGTTCCATTCGGCCGTCTCTGCCAAATACGAAGCGATGTCTGGTGTCCTTCAGGGAAGTGTCCTGGGGCCGCTCCTGTACTGCCTTTACAGTAGTGAGATGCCGCAACCAGACACTCCGTCTACCATGCTGGCCATGTTTGCTGAGGACGTCTGTATCACCTACAGATCAAGCTGTGAAGCCTCTGCGGCTGATGGAATCCAGCAGATTGCCCCAAAGTTCGCGCCATGGGCGAAGAGAAAATCCGCATAAATAGCGAAAACACCGCCTGCTGTCGACATAGAAGGAAGGCCTGTCCTACAGACTAATTCAACTAAATACCTGGGTCTTACATTGGATCGCAGACTCACCTTCGCCAAGCACATCACCGCCATTAGAACCCGCATAAGAAATGCAATGTACAAACATTTTTGGCTACTAAGTTCAAGGAGCAAACTGCCATTTTCCAATAAGGTGACCATCTACAAGCAACATATCGCGCCAATTTGGAGGTATGGGTGCCAAATATGGGAATTAGCTTGTGAGCCAAATTAAAAGAGTACAGACTGCCCAAAACAAAACACTCAGATTGATCACCAGATGCCAATGGTACATTCGTAACTCGTCACTGCACAAAGATCTCAAGCTGCCCACAGTCTTTTAATTAGATTAGACAAGATTAATAACCACTCAAGCCGCTACAATATAAGACTACAGGGGCACAGGAACAAACTGGCACCACGACTTGCCACTAGGATGTGCTAAGGACGCTGAAAAGGCTTCAGCCGAGGTACCTAATAACACGATCCCCTAGGGGTCGATCCCGTAGACGAATTTAAATTGGTATTTAGTCCAATTGTTATATTATTAATTTTCAAGTATTAAGCTAGGCAAGTGTCTAGCCGGCGCGCTCTTTGGGCTGAAATAATAGCTAGCAAGGCTATTAAGAGGTCTCACCATTAAGACCGGTTGCCTTAATAAAAATTTTATAAAGAAAAAAAATGTTCCCTTTGAATAGACGGAAGATTGTCAAAAAGCATTTTTGCATTTAAAAACTAAACTGATGGAACCAACTCTCTTGCAATACTCTGATTTAAGTTACGAATTTTATATTACATCAGCAATTGGCCAATTCACATCGAGCTCCGTATAAAACCACCTGATTTTAGTGAAGCGAATAGTTAATAAAATAAAATAAATACATAAATCGAAAGCGAAAATAAATCGCGCCAACGCTGCCAATGACTCAAGTTCAAATAGGTTTGCACTACTGGATGACTGTGAAGTGCAGGAACAGGAACGGAAGAAGATAAAGCCGCCACCAATATATACGTGAGAAAACCTCAAATGCGCTGGTTAACAAATTATCGGAGAGAACAAGTTCCATGTTATACCTCTTATTAAGGGCAACATACAAGAAACAAAAGTGCAGACTCAGGATGAGTCTAGCCACCGATAAGTGACCAAGTACCTAGACGAAGCTGGGAAGAGTTACTATACCTACCAGCTGAAAAGTGCTAAAGGATTGCAGGTTGTCATCAAAGGAATAGAGTCATCCGTGACCTCATTCGAAATTATCGCGGCACTAAAAGAGAAGAACTTCAACGCCAAAACGGTGATCAACATCCTCAACAGGAACAAAGAGCCGCAGCCACTCTTTAAAGTCGAACTGGAGCCATCGAGTCAGAAAAACAAAAAAAATGAAGTACATCCTATATATAAGCTACAGTATTTACTGCACCGAAGAATAACCGTAGAAGAGCTACAGAAGCGCAGGCAACCTGTGCAGTGCACCAACTGCCAAGAATATGGACACACCAAAGCGTACTGCACCCTAAAATCCATCTGCGTCGTTCAAGAGTCGCCTAAACAAACGAGCGGATTCAGCTCGTGATCGTATCACACCAACAATTCACAAAGTAATGGAACCGACTACAACTAACATACCTTCGTCTGCCAGCCACCGAACAATACCAAACTCTTCCTTTGCAAGTGTACTAAAATCAGGGATCCAAGTACCAACAGCAGTCACCTCCAGCGTCCAGCATAAAATTAACCAAATAAACACAAATAAACAAATAAAAACACAGAACATGCAACAGCAGCCAATTGGCTTTGAAGCGATTATGCTTTCGATGCAGCAAAGCATGAACAACTTCTTGACCTTCATGCAAGAAACTATGCAAGAGCTTATGAGGAACCAAAACATCCTTATTCAAATGCTCGTTTCTTCTAAATCAGGATAATGACACCCTTAATAAGCGCTACCTGGAACGCTAATGGCGTTTCGCGGCACAAGCTAGAACTTGCTCAGTTCTTAGCCGACAGAAACATTGACGTTATGCTACTCTCAGAGACTCACCTTACCGAAAAGTACAACTTCCAAATAGCAGGATATAAATTTTATTTTACGAATCACCCGGATGGCAAGGCCCATGTAGGCACTGGCATACTAATACGATTGCGAATTAAGCACCACTTTGTTGGTAATTGGCAAGAAGACTGCTTACAATGTACCTCTATAAACCTCCAATGCCACAACGGTGCTCTCACTCTGGCTGCTGTCTATTGTCCACCTCGCTTCACAATCTCCGAGAAAAAATTCACAACACTTTTTGACTCGTTTGGTGAAAGGTTTGTTGCAGCTGGCGATTGGAATGCCAAGCACATGTACTGGGGATCTCGGATAGCGAACCCTAAAGGAAAACAGCTGTACAACGCAATCATTAATCTCAACGCAAACTAAACTATGTTTCCCCGGGAGCGCCTACATACTGGCCAGCAGATCCCATGAAGCTTCCAGATTTGATCGACTTTGCCATCACAAAAAGGATACCCCAATCCATGATTACAGCTGAGACACTTCCAGAACTCTCAACTGATCACTGTCCGGTGCTCTTTCATCTCTTGTACCAGCTACAACACATCGAGCGACCGCATAGGCTTACAAGCAACAGGACCAATTGGGCGAGGTACAAAAAATATGTTTGTTCCCATACCGGCTTTTCTAGCCCCCTGGAAACCGAGCAAGACATTGATCAGCTTACTGATAATATAGAATCAATACTCGTTGCAGCAGCAGAAGCGTCCACTCCACAAGACAATCATGTATGCAGCAGAAAGTTCAACAAGACAAGTAGAGATACTGAACTGCTTGTGCTTGAAAAACGACGACTTCGAAGGGAGTGGCAGGAGCACAGATCACCTGGCGCAAAGAGTAGACTAAAAGCAGCTTCTCGCAGACTTATCAATGCGCTTAAGAAAGAAGAAGCGGACGCACAACTAAGGTACATCGAGAATCTCACGCCCACAGGCACAAAGAACTCGTTGTGGAAAAGCCACAGGAATCTACAGGCACCAACAGAAACGGTTGTACCCCTCCGTGACTCTACCGGAAACTGGTCTCGCAGTGACACGGACAGAGCAAGAGTCTTCGCTGATCATCTTAAAAAAGTATTTCAACCAAATCCAGCCACTAACTCATTTACTCTCCCGCCTTTAACTGCATCTGACTTAGCACCACAAGATCCTATAGAATTTCGGCCAAGCGAGATAACGCAAGTCATTAAAGAGCAACTTAAGACTGGAAAATCGCCTGGCTACGACTTAATAACCCCGAAAATGATCATCGAGCTCCCAATGTGTGCAGTTCTACGAATCTGCTTGCTCTTCAACGCAATTACTAAAATTGGATACTTCCCTCAAAAGTGGAAGAAATCAGTTATTATTATGATCCCTAAGCCTGGGAAAGACAAAACACAGCCATCATCATACAGGCCAATAAGCTTACTTACTTGTCTCTCCAAGCTATTTGAAAAAGTGCTGCTACTACGCATCAGCCCCCACCTCAAAACACACAACACACTCCCATCGCACCAATTTGGTTTTCGGGCAAAACACGGAGCCATCGAACAGGTTAACCGCATCACAACAGAAATTCGCACTGCCTCTGAACATCGTGAATATTGCACAGCTCTATTCTTAGACGTTGCACAAGCATTCGATAGAGTATGGCTGGATGGACTTATGTTTAAAATAATCAAACTGCTGCCTCAAAACATACATAAGCTTCTAAAGTCTATGTCTCCAAGCTATTTGAAAAAGTGCTGCTACTACGCATCAGCCCCCACCTCAAAACACACAACACACTCCCATCGCACCAATTTGGTTTTCGGGCAAAACACGGAGCCATCGAACAGGTTAACCGCATCACAACAGAAATTCGCACTGCCTCTGAACATCGTGAATATTGCACAGCTCTATTCTTAGACGTTGCACAAGCATTCGATAGAGTATGGCTGGATGGACTTATGTTTAAAATAATCAAACTGCTGCCTCAAAACATACATAAGCTTCTAAAGTCTATGTCATCTATGTTCGCGGTTAGATGCAGTTCAAGCACTTCAAACGATTGTATTATAGAAGCCGGAGTGCCTCAAGGAAGTGTTCTGGGCCCAATTCTATACACCCTTTACACGGCGGACATCCCAACAAACTACCAGCTAACGATATCCACATTCGCTGATGACACTGCAATACTAAGTCGATCCAGATGCCCAGTAAAAGCTACGATGCAACTAGCATGCCATCTAACTTGTGTAGAACATTGGCTTGCAGATTGGTGCATACGAGTAAACGAAGAAAAGTGCAAACAGGTAACATTTACCTTAAACAAACAAAGCTGCCCGCCCTTGGCAATGAACCACACGCGCATCCCACAAGCCGATAAGCCGTAACATACTTAGGTATTCATCTGGACAAGCGGCTCACCTGGCGGAAACACATAGAGGCCAAGACGACGCACCTCAGACTAAAAGCACGGGATCTACACTGGCTTATAAACGTCCGCTCTCCCCTAAGCTTGGAGTACAAAGTCCTCTTATATAACTCCGTCTTAAAACCCATATGGACCTATGGCTCCGAGCTATGGGGCAACGCATCGAGAAGCAACATCGACATAGTCCAGCGAGCACAGTCTAGGATCCTGAGAATCATTACTGGAGCTCCATGGTATCTTCGGAACGAGAATATACACAGAGACTTACAAATAAAACTTGTCATTGAGACAATAGCAGAGAAAAAAGTTAAATATAACGAAAAACTAGCCTCGCATCCAAATCCTCTTGCAAGAAAACTTATTCCAGTATGCAGCCAAAGCCAACTGCACCGGAACGACCAACCAGCCCAGCGTTAAATTTGTTAGGCCACACAGCACGAATCATTTCATAAAATGATATTTGGTTAGCTTAGAATATGATTTGAAAACTTATTGTTAGTCTCTTAAGTAAAAGGGAAGATTCAATAAATAAGCAAAACATTGGAAAAAAAAAATATTACAACAGCAAGATAGCGTGTGGCTCAGTTTTATCTCAATGCCGTGATGGCCACCAACTTCCAGTTCAATACGATTTTAGATCGTTTACAAAGGGTGAAAGTAATAAAAGTAAAACTGAGCAGGAGTTAGCAGCAATATATTGGGCAATAACCCACTTTAGACCCTATATTTACCGTAAACATTTAATAGTAAAAACAGATCATAGACCACTCACCTTCTTATTTTCAATGACTAATTCTGGCACAAAATTAACTTGTATGAGACTTGAATTGGAGCATTGGAGCAGTTGAGTATCTGAGAGGTGGAGAAAACTACGTTGCTGATGCGTTATCTAGAATAACCATCAAAGAACTAAAAAAATCAATGGAATCATAATGAAAGTCACTACAAGGTTTCAAAGTAGACAAAGAAATAAATCTGAATTGCATACGCAATCGATAGAAAAATTTTTAGTATATATATTATTTTGTTTATTATTTAAGTAATGAATCCGTGCTACAATTTTGCACCTTAACAATACAAGTAAAAAGTTATTTTAATAAGCCCATCGCCGTGCGCTTAGCACGGGGATTTATGATAATGGAGGGTGAAACGGGGATTTATGTTCGTGGAGGTGGAAGCGTCTTCACGAAGCCTTGTCTTTTTAGCCTTCTAAGCGGCCTGGCGGGAAGTAAATTTCTGGCTAGTTCGCTGCGATGGGTGGTGAGTCTGTCTCTGTACCTGCTGGTGTGCCTATTGATCTGCTCCTCCACAGTATGCAGATTGAGGTCTCGGTGTAAAGTTGAATTCCTTACATACCACGGACTGTTGGTTATCTGCCTTAGGGTACGATTCTGCAGTACCTGGATGCGATTACAGTTAGATTTTGCTGCAATCCCCCAAATTTGCAGCCCGTAGAGCCAGATTGGGGCGACACACTGAACGTAAACTTTTCTCTTCACCCTAAGTGACATACTGCTCTTTCTGCTCAGCAGCCAACGTAATTGCTGAAGTCTTAGGACGCACCTCTTGCGAGTGGCTACAAGATGCGGCAAGAAAGTGAGTCGCTTGTCAAGAGTAATTCCAAGATACTTCACCGTTGCTTGTTGCTCCAGGATCTGTCCTTCCATTTGGATTGGTGGGATTGTTCTCATCCTAAGTGTGAAGGTAGGGTTGGACGTTTTTCGAGGGTTTATCTTAAGGTTCCACCTCTTGCACCACGCTGATAAGACTGCAACGTATCCCTGCAGACCGTCTGCTGCCTCAAAGCGACATTTGGAGCTATACAGAACGGCAATGTCGTCTGCATATGTGGCAATTAGAGCCTTCGAGGGGTCTTCCATGTAGTCATCGTCGGGTACGGGCAAGTCTGCAGTATAAAAAGAGTACAGGAGGGGGCCAAGAACACTGCCTTGCGGGACTCCAGCTCTCATCTGGGCAGGCGCAGAGTAAGTGTCCCGAATCTTGACTTTAAATATCCGCCCCTCCAGGTAGGACTTTAGGAGCAAGTAATATGGTGCTGGTAGTAAATCTTTCACCTTGCAAAGGAGACCGTCGTGCCACACCCGATCAAAGGCTTGTTGAATATCAATGAAAACTGAGTTGCAGTATTCAAGGTTATCAAATGCCTGTAGAATGTGCTGCGTAACCCTGTGAACCTGCTCGACAGTGCCGTGTCCCTCTCGAAATCCAAATTGATGGTCCGGCACAATTCCGCATTGAGTTATAATTCCACTAAGTCGTTTAGCAATGAGTCTTTCCCATACCTTTGATATAGAGGGGAGAAGACTTATTGGCCGATAGGATTCCGGGTCATCTTCCGGCTTGCCTGGCTTATAGATCATGTGGATTGCCGCTATTTTCCATTGGGAAGGGAAGAACTGAATCCTTAGCATAGCATTAAAAATAAGTGCCATGTAGAGGATCGCACGATTTGGCAGGGCCTTCAGTGTGACGTGACATATTCTGTCCATGCCAGGAGCCTTGTGACGATAGAAAAAGCTTCAAAAAAGTCAAACGAATAACATCAGAAATACGATTTTCTTTTGAAAAACGGGAATCTTGCGCTGCAATATTTCTGGATGTCTCTCAGCCTTTTGACAAGTTCTGGCTAGATGGATTAATGTTAAAAGTTAAAACAATCCCCCAAAATCCCCAATTCCTCAAAATCCCACAAACTCCTGAAGCTGCAACAGAACCTTTGTTGTGAGATGCAACTATGACATGTCCGACGACCACGCTATAAACGCTGGAGCTCGCCAAGGTAGCGTACTTGGAACAACGCTGTACGTCCTTTGTACAACAGACATACCCACAACCAGACTACTAACAACTTCTACATTTGCCAACGACACAGTGATTTTAAGTCGATCCAAGTGCCCGGTACAAGCAACAAATCAACTCTCTTCTTACCTAGTGGCCGTGAGAAGTGGCTATATGACTGGCGAATCTAAATAAACAAACAAAAATGTAAGCATGTAACATTTACACTCAATCGGCAATACTGTCCTTCAATCACTTTAAACAATACCGTAATACCGAAAGCAAATGAAGTCACCTCGACAAAAGACAAAAGAACATACCTTAAGCTTAAGGCTAGTAGTCTCCATTGGCTTATCAACTCTCGGTCACCCCTCTATCTGGACTACAGGTTCCTACTCTACAATTCCGTACTAAAACCAATTTGGACGAAGGGCTCCCAAGTTTAGGGAAGTGCCAGCAGAAGTAAAATTGAGATCATGGGCCTAATCAAAGATACAGAGAACAATCAATGGAGCACAGTTGTATATCCGAAATAAAAATATACAAAGAGACCTAATATCAGATACGTCAAAGATGATATAACCTATCAAAAACAAAAGTACATAAGCAAATTAACGCCACACCCTAACCACCCTGCGAGAATTGTAACTCGGGTTTGCGACAGATCCCGACTTCGTTGCAACGACCTTCCGACCCAACGCTGATCATTATTTTCTCGAAGAATACAGTTCAAAAGACTCTTGCATATATTTAAGATGTGAAAACTTATTGTTAGTCTTATAAATTCTGAGAAGATCCAATAAATACAGCAAAGTTATATATAAAACAAAAAATATATCATCAAAATAGTCTTTTGATTTGAAACTCTTCCTGCTTGAAAGTCTTAACGTCAATCTCTGTTTTTTTTGTGATAGTCTTATTTTGTGGGTCGGTTTTTTTTAAATTTTTTTTGTTAGTTGCGCTAAGACCTCTTGACAGTCGATCCCCAGTAAATGTGTTTTTGGCGTTGTAGTCACCTGCAGTCCAGAAATTGTTGCTCGGAAACATTGTAACGAAGGGGACAATACCGCTGCGAGGGTAAGATTGGCGCTTCTTATTTGTACATTTATAGATGTGCCGTGTAAGGAGTTTTTCCAAACTCGCTATGGTAGTGGTGATTGATGCGGCTCCTAATCATGATACCGGTTCCGCCATGTGCTTTTCCATCCTGATGATTTATTCCGTAGAACAAAAAGCCTCTTATTTGAAAGTTGTACTTAGAAGTGAGATGTGTTTCTGACAGTAGCAGGACGTCAATATGATTGTCATGTACGAATTGAGTTATGCCGTAAAACGCCTTTGGCGTTCCACAATGATATTGGTAGAGCAGCCATTGATTATTTTGAGTTTCGGGATACAAGCATTTCCAATTGAATATTTTGGTTCCGCATAAGATCTTGCATGGTAATCTTCATGAAGGACACGAATTTGATCATCAAAGCATCAAAGTTTCAAAGCTACTTTGCTGTTGCGTCGGTGATAGGGGATTCGATGTCGGATCAGTTTAATCAGCAGAGTTGTTGTCGTAGAGCTTGGTTCTGTAAGTCAAGATTTTAGACTTTTGAGGATGTTTTTGATGGTATACGGGTATTCTGTGCGTTATGGAGGCGTGCAGACGTTACTCGGTGATGAATCCGGCTTTTGAGGTCTTTGTATAATGGACAGCCTTCATGAGAAATGAAACATTGAACTTTATGCACGTCGGCATATTGTATCTCCGTAATTTTGAACGTTTGCCGAACGAACTAGCAACCTATTATCAGCTCGGAACTGATTTAATCAACCTGCTGTATCGTGAAGTGGTCCACAAACTGAAGAACACCTTGAAAGTTTAATTTTAAACGCATATTCTTCGTTTTATTTGAAACGCGATAAGACTGTGAACCTGCTGTTCGCCGAAATCTCTCCTACGCTATCGTCGCTGGATCACTCTCTTCATCGTACATTCGCTGGACCTTTCTGTTTTTGAGCGCATTCTCTCTTTCATTACCCAAAATGTCTTTGGTTTGTACCTCAAAGAGATGCGAATTTGGAGGAGCTATTACCGGCGACTCCTATCTTACTTGCTGGCTATGCGACAATTGCTCCACATGAAATGCGCTGGAGTGGTCATTATGGCCGACTTGGTGCTCTCCTGGGCAAAGGCATCGGTTTGACAAGGGCCTGTTTGGCCAGTCGAGAGATTGAAGGCGAGATGCGCACGTTTATGCGGCAAACTCGAAACGGTTTCCGGGAGGTTCGGAAACAATTTGCCACATTAAATTAGCAGTTTCTGAACCTCGAATCTCTATTTCTGGGCCTTAAACTATTAAGCGAATCAAGAAACCACGCCGGAAGATTCCTAATAATAACCAGAATATGAACATATGTACCACTCCAGCCCCACATTTGCCAGTAAGCAATGTTATGGTTGATGCTCCTAGGGAACAGCCCCCCATCCTAGCTATTCAGAAACCCGGTCTTCCCACTACAAAAGTTGATACGCCGGAACCTGCCAGTAGGAATCTCCCACCTGGTCCCATGCTTGACAAACCTTCAATAGTCATATCACCAAGCCAGCCTGCTGCTCCATCACTACGCCTGCCTGTCGCCGCACCTACTCGCCTACCCGTTGTAAAATCATCCAAGGCATTGACGGGTGTTCCAAAGGAAAGGCGATCTTCTGGACTTACGCTGAGAGCTGAGACTCCCCGCAAATCCATCTTTGTATCGCGGCTAATGCCTGATGCCTCTGCAGATGACGTTAGGTTTCACCTTGCAAACAATCTAAATATCGTTCATCAAAATATTGTTTTCGGTGTTAAATTGAATTATTTTTCGGAATTTTGTGTTTTGTTATTCCCGCACTTGGAACTTAGTGGATTACGCATTTTACGGGCCGGGTCGGGCTGCCAAGAGCGGAGTCCCAGTGTGTCCCCTTCGCAGCCGCTGCTGCTGTGACTAATTATTTGCATAAACGTTAATTGAACGCCAACCTAGAGTATGGACTGGCAAGCCCCGCCACGTGCCATCTAGCTCAGCAAAACAATGCCCGGCAAGAAGGCCCTCAAAGCAAGGAAGTGCAGCTCGAGCAGAGACTTCTTTTTTCTTGGAGCCCAGCGAGATCAAGCGCAAGCCCACGCGTAATAGGCAAGAAGAGTAGCCAGACGTCACACTTAGCACCAGCGCAGCTCTGCGCAGCAAGCTGGCAAACAACCCTTTTGCCCTCCTCTCAAGCAAAGAAGTTGACGACGATCATGACGACCCCGAAACTGCCTCAGAGGCAGTTGCATCTAGAACAGGAGAGAAACCAATCCCGATCCCGAAGTCCCCCAAGCCTCCCCCGATCTACATCCCAGACGTAACCGACAATACAGCGGTTGTCAAGATCATAACGACTTTAGTCGGAACAAAAAAGGATTTCTCCTATAAAACGGAGAGAAATAATAACGTACACGTAATGATGCCAAACAAGGAGTCCTACACAGCCCTACGTCAGCACCTCGTGGCACATAACAAAAGACACCGCACTTTCCAACCAGAGGAGAGAGAGAGCGTACAGGGCGGTCATCAAGGGACTTCACCACTCAACGGACCAGACTGAAATTAAAGAAGAACTCCACAAATACGGCCATACTGTGAGGGATCTGCACAATCCCATTGGCAGGAAATGCAAACAACCTCTGGGGATATTTTTTGTTAATCTAGAACCAGCGAGCAACAACACAGAGGTTTTCAAAATAAAGAAGATTTGCAGGTCAGTCGTCACCGTAGAGCCCCCACTCAAGTTCGACGATGTTCCACAATGTTTCAGATGCCAAGGGTTTGGACACACCCAGTGCTACTGCTTCCTGGAACATCGCTGCGTGAAATTTGGTGGTTCTCACGACTCTAGCTCATGCACCAAAAAAGATGATGAGGAAGCATGCTGTTTACATTGCCAAGCTGATCACCCTGCCTCGTTCACACGATGCCCTGCCTACAAAAAGGCAAAAGGCTCAGCAATCTCTTAAAGCCAGACCCGTTGAGAGTAGCAACAAACCCCCTTTCATCCAGATACCAACTATCATCAATGGTACGAGTTACAGGGACGTACCATACTTCTAGGAAATCAAGCGACACAGCCAACGAATCCCCAACAAACCACTCAAACCACTCCCAAAGCCGCACAACCCAACCAGCTTGAAACGATGCTTGCCCGCATGGAAGGATCGATTGAGAGGATGATGGAAAAGTTGATCTCGCAGATGGTATTGCAGATGTTCTCGCAGATGATGCAGTTTATAGCTCCCATCCTCAACAGAAAGTAATGCAAATAAGTCTTAATATAGTATTTTGGAACGCAAACGGCATGCAGAGGAGCAAAGCCGAAGTAGAGCATCTCATCAAAACAGACAATATCGATGTTCTTCTAGCTTCGGAATCCCACTTTTGTCCCAGATCCTACTTTAACATTCGCGGGTACGAACTGTTCGACGCCAACCATCCATCTGGCAGATCACGCGTAGGAGCAGCTATGCTCTCAGATAACCGCAGCACAATCAGTGGAATGTCACGAGGCACTTAAAAAGACTTGCGAAGAAGATATCACGCGTGCGCAAAGCGGACGGTTCCTGGTGTCGGTCTGAGGTCGAAAGAGCAGAAGCGTTTGCTGACCATCTACATAGTGCATTCTCACCATTCGACAGATGCACTGGCAACAGTGCATTACCCCTAATCTGTTTCCAAAGGCTGGCTAACATCTTTAACAGCCGCCTCCGTCTAGGGTACTTCCCGAAAGTGTGGAAGCGTGCTGAAGTAATTGTCCTTTTCAAGCCTGGAAACCTGAAACCAATCTAGCATCGTATCGTCCGATTAGTTTGCTGGCAATCCTATCTAAAATACTTGAAAGAGTATTTTTTCGTAGAGTACTGCCAGTATTGGGCGAGGCCGGACTGATCCCTGATCACCAGTTTGGCTACAGACACCTCCATGAAACACCTGAGCAATGCCACCGGATTGTTGAGAGCATACTTGAGGCCTTCGAAAAGAAGAAGTACTGCTAAGCCGTTATGCTGGATGTCAAACAGGCATTTGACAGAGGCTGGCACCCTGGACTCCTTTTCAAAATTAAATCCCGACTTCCCAGTTCCCACTTTGCCTTCCTCAAGTCGTACACAGAGGAAAGAGAATTCCGAGTGAGATGCAGATCATCAATCAGCACGCCTAGGCCTATAAGACCAGCAGTACCTCAAGGCCGTGTTCTTGGACCCATATTGTACACACTCTTCACAGCGGACCTTCCCATCCCCCTCTCTCGGAACCTCACAGTAGCCACATCTGCAGATGACACCGCCTTCCTAGCCTCCGCCACAGATCCCCAGGAAGCATCAACCATCATACAGAGGCAACTGGATGCTCTCGATCCATGGCTGAAACGATGGAGAATCGTGGTCAACGCAGAGAAATCCTCACATACAACCTTCGCACTACGCGGGGGGATTGCCCCCAAATCCAATCTTTTCCCCCCTTCCCACTCATATAATAATACTTCCGACTCTTCGCATCTTGGCATTGCTAATCTTTTTGCGCCATTTTTTCAATCAACATACTCATCTAATTCATTTGATCCTTCCTCTAACGCGATCTATATCATTTTCCCTACATAAATAACATTTCCCTTTCTAAATTCCACTGTCATGATGTGTTTACGGCTCTTTTTTCAATTAAAATCTCATTTTAACCAGGCCCAGACAACGTACCTAGCTGCATCCTCAGAAGGTGCTCCGATCTTCTCACCTTACCTCTTACTATACTATTTAACCTATCCTTGGAGCAAATTTCCCTACCTAAATTATGGAATGAATCATACCTTATACCAATTCATAAAAAAGGCTCCAAGGCTTCCATTGAGAACTGCCGCAGCATTGCTAAGCTTACTGCGATTCCCAAGCTTTTTGAGAAACTCATTACATCGCAGCTGCAACATGCATGCAAGATCATAATGTCACTAGCACAGGTTTTGTCAAGCTTCGCTCGACAACAACTAATCTACTTGAATTTTCGTCAATAATCAACCGCGGTTTTCAATATCGCTTGCAAACTGATGTAATTTATACTGACTTTAGCAAAGCATTTGATTCAGTCAAACATCAGCTCTTGCTACGGAAACTCTCGCTTATTGGTTTTCCACCAAATATCCTCATGTGGGTTGCTTCCTACATTTTAGATCGACGAACGAACGACCTTTCGATCGTTATGCTATTCCTTCTCGGAACATTTCTTGCACAGGCATCTGCAATTAGACCTCGAGGAACTCTATTTGTGGCGCTCAATTAATCTCCTGTTACTAAACTGCTCTAAATGCAAACTTGTGACATTCCATCGCAGTGGGCCGCTTATTGTATCTTACTCTCTCGGAAATCAATTCCTTGATCGTGTTTCCACAACCAATGGAGTTCTTTTTGATCACAAGCTTAAGTCTAATGATCACATTTCTGTGTCAGTGAATAAAGCCAGGGGAATGTTAGCCTTTATTAAGCGATGGTCTAAAGAATTTAACGATCCTTTTACCACTAAAGCCCTGTATATCACCCTAGTTCGTCCTATCCTTGAATATTGCTCGTGCGTTTGGAGTCCTCAATACTCCTCTCACAAAAATAGTATTGAGTCGGTGCAAAAGCAGTTTCTGTTATTTGCACTAAAAAACTTAAACTGGGATCCTGATAATCGTCTCCTCCCGTACCGTTGCAGGCTTAAATTGTAAAAGTTACCTCCATTGAAGGAGCGCCGAACCTGTGCTGGGGTCATGTTTCTACACATGCTAATCCATGGCATGGTTGATTCTAAACACCTTCTAAACCAACTATATTTTTCCATCCCTAATAGGAAAACTAGGTCCTTCCGACCGCTTTGGTTACCTATCTGCAGATCCAACTACGCTGAACACGACCCCTTTCGCACTATTTGTAAGAACTATAACCTTTTATCACATACTCTATCCCCTGAACTCTCTCTTAATGTTAATAAACTAAAAATCATTGAATACATCCTAGAATAGTTATATTGTAGTTATATTTATATTTTTATTCATATTTAGCAGATCTTTGTTAAATTGTTATTTAATTTAAAATAAAAATCAGTTTACTGCGTGGTTACTCCACAATTTCCGCACTGTTTCGCTTTTGTTTGTCGTGCAATGAGTAATGCAATGAGTCATAAAGCGTCGTGTTGGTTACAGTGGGAGAGGTCAGTTCTCTTTAGCTCATCGTTGGTATTGCCAGTGAGCAAGAACGTGCTCGCTTGTTCGTTGTTGCCACAAGTTCATGTGTCGGGTTGAGGGTGTTTAACCGTGGCCCATCGACGTTTGCATTAATTTCGTGCACTTCCCCGGATTGCGAAGACACAAATAAGAATTACTCCTTCTTTCGAGGCGACGTTTGTCTTGCTCTTGTAAGTATCAAGTGATAATCAATAGATTCTAATAAAGGGATACTATTTGAGCAGACCAGTTCTATTACTAAAATGGTTCCGAAAGACTTTTACCGCATTCATTGAATTTATTCCACGCCTAAACGACAGGATTAGGGAGCTGCAGGAGGAGAAAATGAAACAGAATACCAAGGAGTCAATAAAATTTGAGGAGCTTAAGAAGAACAAGTAAGGTAGCAGCAGTCGAGTTTCCCGATTGCAAAATACCCTGTACCCTTAGACATGCTTACAATTTATTTATTTAATATCAATAAATAAATGAAACAATATTCTACCATATTAGAAAAGAGTACCATAATATAAATTTGGTATGATTTTGGTTACGAAAATAAGTTTCGTGTCTCATAAAGCCATACACATTTCGCTGTCAACGTCGCAGTCGGCGTCGTGCGTGTTTTGCTGCGCTTCTGCTTCCCTTGCCATAGATTTTGCATGTGGCATAACTTCCTTGTTTTTTATCCGATTTGGTTCAACTTAGATAGCTTTTATAAGCACCAACGCATATGCCGAATTGCATAGCATTAGGTTAATAATTGTGGGCGTGGCAGTTTTTTGCGGTTTGCGGGGAGCGTGGTCGTGGCAGTTCTTTGCTGATTGCGGGGGAGCGGGGGGTGATATAAAAATTAAACAACAAACTTGTACTGCGTATGGTAATTACCTATCCAACGATATATGGCACATGTCTGTAGCTCTTGTAGTTTCTGAGATCTATGAGTGTTGCGTTTGCAAACCTTGCAAGCTTTTTTCAGCACACCTTCAATATATGGTCTATCTGACGCAATAAGACCGACGTAATCAGGCAATTGCAATGAAGCAATATTAAACAAAAACAAGTAAGAAAAATTATCTTAGGCTTGCCTAAGATGGTATACCCTTGCAGATCTTTACAAAATTGCAATAAGTACTTATGTAAAAATCAAAAGTCTTTTCAAAATGGCTATGTCAAATGAATAAATGTTGAATTTAGTTGCAATAGCTTGGAAAACAAAAAAGTTTCCCTTACAAAGACTTGTTTTCATATCGGTCGTTTGTATGGCAGCTATATGATTCTGATCAGGAATATATATACTTTGTGAGGTCGGAGATGCTTCCTTTAATGCGTTATACATTTCTGGACAAAATTATAATACCCTTTCAAGTGTATAAAAAAAAAAACGTGTCAGCCGTGGATGAGATGTGCTTTATGCCAGCCATGTGCTCAACATGCCGATTTTGATTCCGTTAAGCCAATTTGGACACCGAATGCAATATGTCTGGCCTTGTTGTAAGAGCTAGCCCCATACGCTCTCCCACTGCGGATTGATAAACCGTTTGATCCACCTTTTTGCACTTTTCGCTGGTGCAATATATTTGTAAACCTGCATCCAGGGCACTTTTCGCCGATTTGTAATATTCGCTCCCATGAGTCCGCAATAAATCCATGATGTATTGCGAATGTCCCAAAGTAATGGCTCTAAGGTCCCCTTCTCGCTCGATTTCCATGCCCAGGAAATGAACGATTGTGAAATTCTCTACTTTCCAGCAAATCCTCGTGCGATTGGCAAGCTATAAGTATATCGTCATTCAAGAATTAGTGAAAGATTACATTCTCCGCTCTGTTTGTATAAACATGGCTCGTTCTTCCTGGCAATAAATCCCGTATTCACCAAAACGCCAAGTCAAGGCGACGGGAACGTTTTCCGAAACAACAGAGCCCAAAATGTTATATTGTGCCCAACACATGTGCCCAAAATGTTATATTGTTTCTTCAGACGTCCAGGTTTTCCAGTCCGGATGATCTTGGGGCGACCAGGACCTTTGCGTGGCTCTTCTACAACCTGCTCCTCCTTCTCTTCAGCACTCTCGTACTGATCTGTGCTTTAATCCGAGCTGCCGGTATCGACGGATATGTCAGATACGTTTTCTTCTTTTTCGGCCTCATCTCGCAGGCAGGGCTCTTCGAGTTCCTCCAGTTTCATCAAAACAACATCATCTTTGGATGCCACAACTTAATGTTCATCAAACAAAACATCCCGTTTCTCGACTAGTTATCGAGCTGCTGGGTCATACCGATAACCTTTTGATTCCACAGAGTACCCAAACATGATATACTCCGTGCCCTTGGGTTGGAACTTGCTGCCCTTCCTCGAACCCTTGTCTAGAGCAACTGCAAGAGATCCAAATGCTTTTAGATGTTTCACGCAAGGCTTCTTACCAGTCCACGCTTCCATAGGAGTAATCCTGCGCTGGTAGGGGAGCCGTTTCGCAAATAAACCGAAGTATTAACAGCTTCTGCAGAAAAACTATCTCCTATCCCCGTATGGACCAGAAGACATCTCGGCATCTCCACTAGCATTCGATTTGCCCTTTCCGCCATGCCATTTTGGCAATTCCATGTTTCTTGAGATATTCATCAAAGTGCTTATTGACAAACTCTCCGCCGTTATCACTCCGCAGGCATTTCAGCTTTCTGCCTGTCTGCCGTTCCACCAGACTCTTGAACTCCATGAACTTTGATAGCACCTCGTTCTTTCCACGCAGAAAATAAAAAAAAATCCTCCTGGATTTGTCGTCAATGAACGTCAAAAAATACTTTGAAACTCCTAGAGACACTGTTGGAAAAAGTCCACACACATTAGCGTGTATCAGCTCCGAAAGCTCCACAGCCCGATTACACGTTGCCCTTGGAAATGGTTGTACATGGCTCTTGCTAACCATTCACGTTTTCCAGTTAATATTGTTCGGCAAACCAATATTTTCTATGCCGCGCACCATCCCTTTGGATACGATTTCATGCTAGAGAAATTAATGTGACCATATCTCTTGTGCAGCAAGATCCCGTTAACAGTTGACATGGGGAAACACTTGCTTCGGCCACCTTCAAATAAATACAAGTTGCCAATCTTTTTGACTCACTAAGCTTTCTCCATTTTGCATCACCATGTCCTTCTCTAAGTCAAATGTCACCTTGCACCGGTTCTGCACAGCAATGCTCATGGACATGAACTTTCCCGTCATCTTAGGGGCATAGAGACCATTCTTTAGAATCAACATGCACAGATCTGTCTGAATCTTGACGTCACCTACAACTTCTGCTTGAAGAAATACAGCATGTGCCAGTCCGATCTGGAAGAAAAAAAAAAAGAATAACCAAGTAACCAAGCCCAATTCTTCTAATCCTACCTTAATAACCCTCCAGGGTTTATATATAAATATAAAAATAAAATAAATTAAATACCTTCAAAGAAATTATACAGAAAATTGTGGTGACAATTTAATACCATACGTTTTTTCCTAAACTCAATAATTTTTTTAAATTCAAATTTCTCAGATAAATTTCTCTGAACAAAATATATAATATTCTAAGTGTTATATCGAATTATTACGCTAATCAACAACAGCATAGAGTAATACAAAGATAGCAAATTTACCAACAAAATAGAAACATGGCACATATCGAAATAGCAGATACTGACAGACGGATTATGTCTGAACAATTACCCGCTTTATTGAAAAATTCCCAAAACCCGTCTTCCCACTTCACTAATGCGGAAGGTGTAACCAACGAAGTTGTGCGCTATCGAATCTTGCCGTGAGCTTTAAGGTGAACTGTCTTGCCACAGGTGGCCCCACACGGCAGATCACAAAGCTGAATGGTTCAATGCGAGACTGGCGAACACTGCAACTGATAATGACGCGACGCACTCACTTTGGAAGGCCACACGCGCCATCAAAAGGAGGTGCACCCTTAAGGCGCCGCTTCTAGACAGCAAAGGGACATGATGTCGGAAGGACTTGCAAGCCGAGGTTTTTGCTGGGCACCTGGATAAACGTTTTCAGCAATTTGAGTAAGCGAGCTCGTAGGAAGTAAGCGAAACGCTATCAGGCCCCAGTGAGATATCCGAACTTATCGGTCGCTTAAGTATCAGCAGAGCACCTGGCCTCGATACTATATGAAACGCCACACTAAAGGCATTACCAAGTTTGATAGACTGATTGCTGCCCGGATTGTTAGGATTATGGATACTCAGGGGATTACTCCTGAGCACCAGTTCGGGTTCAGAGGCTGGTCATTGTACGGTGGAGCAACTTCATCGGCTTGTTGAGCAAGTACTGACGGCATTTGACGGGAAACAATTCTGCAATGCCCTTTTCCTGGATATCAAGGAAGCGTTCGACTGAGTATGGGACACAGGTTTACTGGTTAAAATAAAGGAGACACTACCTGCCCCATATTTTCACCTACTGAGGTCATACCTTGAGGTAAGGCAAATCGCGATTCGGTTCCATTCGGCCGTCTCTGCCAAATACGAAGCGATGTCTGGTGTCCTTCAGGGAAGTGTCCTGGGGCCGCTCCTGTACTGCCTTTACAGTAGTGAGATGCCGCAACCAGACACTCCGTCTACCATGCTGGCCATGATTGCTGAGGACGTCTGTATCACCTACAGATCAAGCTGTGAAGCCTCTGCGGCTGATGGAATCCAGCAGTTTGCCACAAAGTTCGCGCCATGGGCGAAGCGAACATCGGCATAAATAGCGACCTGGGTCTTACATTGGATCGCAGACTCACCTTCGCCAAGCACATCACCGCCATTAGAACCCGCATAAGAAATGCAATGAACAAACATTTTTGGCTACTAAGTTCAAGGAGCAAACTGCCATTTTCCAATAAGGTGACCATCTACAAGCAACATATCGCGCCAATTTGGAGGTATGGGTGCCAAATATGGGAATTAGCTTGTGAGCCAAATTAAAAGAGTACAGACTGCCCAAAACAAAACACTCAGATTGATCACCAGATGCCAATGGTACATTCGTAACTCGTCACTGCACAAAGATCTCAAGCTGCCCACAGTCTTTTAATTAGATTAGACAAGATTAATAACCACTCAAGCCGCTACAATATAAGACTACAGGGGCACAGGAACAAACTGGCACCACGACTTGCCACTAGGATGTGCTAAGGACGCTGAAAAGGCTTCAGCCGAGGTACCTAATAACACGATCCCCTAGGGGTCGATCCCGTAGACGAATTTAAATTGGTATTTAGTCCAATTGTTATATTATTAATTTTCAAGTAATAAGCTAGGCAAGTGTCTAGCCGGCGCGCCCTTTTGGCTGAAATAATAGATAGCAAGGCTATTAAGAGGTCTCACCAGGGACCGGTTGTCTAAATAAATATTTTATAAAGAAAAAAATAAAAAAAAGTATGTTCCCTTTGAATACACGGAAGATTGTCAAAAAGCATTTTTGCATTTAAAACCTAAGCTGATGGAACCAACTCTCTTGCAATACTCTGATTTAAGTTACGAATTTTATATTACAACAGCAAGATGGCGTGTGGCTCAGTTTTATCTCAATGCCGTGATGGCCACCAACTTCTAGTTGCATACGATTTTAGATCGTTTACAAAGAGTGAGAGTAATAAAAGTACAACCGAGCAGGAGTTAGCAGCAATACATTGGGCAATAACCCACTTTAGACCCTATATTTACCGTGAATATTTTATAGTAAAAACAGATCATAGACCACTCACCTTCTTATTTTCAATGACTAATTCTGGCACAAAATTATCTTGTATGAGACTTGATTTGGAGCAATATAATTTTACAGTTGAGTATCTGAGAGGTGGAGAAAACTACGTTGCTGATGCGTTATCTAGAATAACCATCAAAGAACTAAAAAAATCAATGGAATCATAATGAAAGTCACTACAAGGTTTCAAAGTAGACAAAGAAATAAATCTGAATTGCATACGCAATCGATAGAAAAAGCTTCAAAAAAGTCAAACGAATAACATTAGAAATAGGATTTTCTTTTCAAAAACGGGAATATTGCACTGCAATATTTCTGGATGTCTCTCAGCCTTTTGACAAGTTCTGGCTAGATGGATTAATGTTAAAAGTTAAAACAATCCCCCAAAATCCCCAATTCCTCAAAATCCCACAAACTCCTGAAGCTGCAACAGAACCTTTGTTGTGAGATGAAACTATGACATGTCCGACGACCACGCTATAAACGCTGGAGCTCGCCAAGGTAGCGTACTTGGAACAACGCTGTACGTCCTTTGTACAACAGACATACCCACAAGCAGACTACTAACAACTTCTACATTTGCCAACGACACAGTGATTTTAAATCGATCCAAGTGCCCGGTACAAGAAACAAATCAACTGTCTTCTTACCTAGTGGCCGTGAGAAGTGGCAATATGACTGGCGAATAACAAACAAAAATATACAAACATAAAATAATAAACAAAAATAAACAAACAAAAATGTAAGCATGTAACATTTACACTCAATCGCCTTTACTGTCCTTCAATCACTTTAAACAATACCGTAATAACGAAAGCAAATGAAGTCACCTCGACAAAAGACATAAGAACATACCTTAAGCTTAAGGCTAGTAGTCTCCATTGGCTTATCAACTCTCGGTCACCCCTCTATCTGGACTACAGGGTCCGACTCTACAATTCCGTACTAAAAAAACCAATTTGGTCGGACGGGGAAGTGCCAGCAGAAGTAAAATTGAGATCATGGGCTAATCAAAGATACAGAGAACACTCAATGGGGCACACCTTCAATATATGGTCTATCTGTCGCAATAAGACGGACGTAATCAGGCAATTGCAATGAAGCAACATTAAACAAAAACAAGTGAGAAAAGTTATCTTCGGCTTGCCCTTGCAGATCTTTACAAAATTGCCATAAGTACTTATGTAAAAATCAGAAGTCTTTTCAAAATGGCTATGTCAAATGAATAAATGTTGAATTCGGTTGCAATAGCTTGAACATAAAACCCTGAAAGGCTTATGCTGGACATATGTAGATCTACAACAACTTAGGAATAGGGGACTAAAATTTCTAGTACGTCTATTTGGAATGTTAAATGTTAGTCGTGTTAGTAGATGCTGGCTGTCTACATTACCATTAATAAGGGTATAAAGGAAAACGACCCCCAGCATCTTTCTACGATTGGTTAGGGAAGGTAAATTAATTAGAAGGAGTCTGTTAGAGTAAGATGGGAGGTGAAGATTTGCATCCCAGTTGAGTCCCCTAAGTGCAAACATCAAGAAATTCTTTTGAACGGATTCAATGCGATCTTGATGAACCCCATACTGAGGGCTCCAGACGCATGACCCGTACTCCAGAATAGGACGTACTAAAGATACGTATAACGTTTTAGTAATATAAGGGTCATTGAATTCCTAAGACCATCTTTTAATGAAGCCAATCACGCACTTGGCTTTATTAACCATCGTAGAAATATGGTCGGAAAATTTAAGTTTAGTATCTAATAGGATACGAAGATCGTTAACCTGGGTTAATCTATCTAAGGAGATCCCATAGAGAAAGTATGTTGCCTGGTTAGGGCACGAACGATAAAAAGACATAAGTTTACATTTTGACCCATTAAGTTTTAAGAGATTGGTGAAACACCACTTTTGAAAATTGTTCAAATCTGACGGAAGTTTATATTGGGAGAAGGGGATTTTGTATTGTAGACAAAGCTTAACGTCGTCTGCATACATAAGAACCAGAGAGTTCGTTATGGCAGGGGGTAGGTCGTTAATAAAGATAGTGAAAAGTAGTGGCCCAAGATGGCTTCCTTGGGGGACTCCCGATGTAGCACTAACAAGACGAGAGTGTACATCCTTAAAAAGATCACGTTGGGTTCTCCCAGCTAACTAGCTAGAAATCCACGTGAGAAGGTCTGAGGGAAATCCAAGGACACTAAGTTTACTCAAAAGGAGAGAGTGGTTGACAGAGTCAAATGCTTTACTAAAGTCAGTGTAGATGACATCTGTTTGAAGGCCTATACGGAAGCCATCTATAATAAAGGAGGTCAGCTCCAAGAGGTTTGTGGCGGTGGAACGACGCTTTATAAAACCATGCTGGCATGGATAAATAACATCTGTTTGAAGGCCTATACGGAAGCCATCTATAATAAAGGAGGTCAGCTCCAAAAGGTTTGTGGCGGTGGAACGACGCTTTATAAAACCATGCTGGCATGGATAAATAAATTGAACTGCAGAGATGTTGAAGATGTGGTGTTACCATTTTTCAAAAAGCTTTGGAATTGCTGACAATTTAGAGATTCCTTTATAGTTTGTAGCATCCGAATTTTTTCCTTTTTTATGAACGATTCCTTCCACATTTGGGGAAAAATCGAAGTTTCCAAACACAAAGAGAAAAGTTTAAGAAGGGGTCTGCACAATGGCTTAGCGCAGTTTTTCAGTACACTGCAGAGATGTTGAAGATGTGGTGTTACCATTTTTCAAAAAGCTTTGGAATTGCTGACAACTTAGAGATTCCTCTATAGTTTGTAGCATCCGAATTTTTTCCTTTTTTGCGGAAGGGAATTATGAACGATTCCTTCCACATTTGGGGAAAAATCGAAGTTTCCAAACACAAAGAGAAAAGTTTAAGAAGGGGTCTGCACAATGGCTTAGCGCAGTTTTTCAGTACACTGCAGAGATGTTGAAGATGTGGTGTTACCATTTTTCAAAAAGCTTTGGAATTGCTGACAACTTAGAGATTCCTCTATAGTTTGTAGCATCCGAATTTTTTCCTTTTTTGCGTAAGGGAATTATGAACGATTCCTTCCACATTTGGGGAAAAATCGAAGTTTCCAAACACAAAGAGAAAAGTTTAAGAAGGGGTCTGCACAATGGCTTAGCGCAGTTTTTCAGTACACAGCCAGGAACACCATCAGGACCTGGCGAATAGACTGGTTTCACCCTCAGAATATCCGATAACACAGTGCTTTCGGAGAAAGTTGGTCTGAAAATTAGATTAGCTGATTGAATGTTATATAAATGAAGATGTAGATGTATATAATAATTGTAGGAAATGAGTACGTTATTTGAAAGAAAGTTGCGAATAGATCGGCAATACCCTGATCAGTAGTCCCAGATACATTTTCAAACGAAATTAGGGTGGGAGAAGATACCTGCTTACGTGTTAACAAAATTATAAAACTGCTTCGGATCCTGAGTAAACTGGATCCGACAGCGGTATATATAATTCTTATAACACTCAGCGTTATGCACGGTGAAATTTGACCGAGATACTAAGAATCTTAAGAAAGTTACATTACAGCCAGTTTTCTTATGTCTCTTAAGTAGTCTGTTTTTAATGTATTTTAAGTTTTTAAGGCTCCTTGTAAACCAAGAAGGGTTGGTCGAGGCGGATGTCTCTGAAAATCAGCCTTACGAAAGCAGCGAGTTTTATGAACTCCATGGCGAGACTGAAGATTGCTAGCAGTAAGGGTTTCAATCGACACCTCAAGCGTTGGGTGGTAAGGATCTTCTGGGAGCGAAAGTGGCATGGCTCTGGAAACGGTTATTCCATCTGGGTCAGAAACGAAACATAGATCTAGCAGCCGACCTAAAGAATTCCTTACGTGGTTTATTTGACCAAGGGATATGTCGAACATACCCTCAGTAAAATCGTGATGTGTTGAGAGTGTTAAAGATGGTGAATTCTCGATGTTTGACCAGATAAGTACAGGTAAATTGAAATCACCTAGAGTCACTAGAAGGTGACTGTCAGACATGCGGTTAGAAACCAGCTGAATGGCAGATAAGTGGCAGATAACGAAAGACGAAGATGGTACAGGGTTTTTAGGCTTTGGGAGTTTAACTCCCACAGGCTTATTAACTTTTTTTTTTACTGTACTCGGCTGATGTTCTTGTACGAATATGTTCTCCGAACACAGGCAAAGGTACACGTATCTTAAAAGATGACGTGTAGAAGATGATAGACTGAGAAGATGATAAAAGATATCAATCTCTGAGGTGTCAGGGGCCAGCCGTGAAATATGTTTAGAGGGAAGAATCACCTGTAAGGGCTTTGGTGTTACGGTTGGTAAGACCGCGACATCAACGAAAAGGAAAGTAACTCAAATTCGTCTTAACAGCAAAAATTATGAATTCGAATCACCTGTGTTTGAAACTAATTCAGCCAATCAGAGTTCGGTTTGGTTTGATTTTGACAGCGAGTTTAAGAACACGACAAAGGCTGCAAACACTACCGGTTCTGCCGAGAAAGAGATCGAAAAATACCTCGAAGAGGAATTTCTACCGAGAACTGCTGACCCTTTGGTTAGGTGGGAACAAAGAAAGAAATTGTATCCACATCTTTATCATCCGAAATCATCCGAAAAACTGCTACTAAAATGCTACTAAAACCTTATAAAGTGGAATATCTAATGTTCCTTCATAGCAACATGTAGATGGATCACAGGTATAAACATAATTTTATCATATGTTATTGGAAATGTTCCCTAATAAACTTCTCTACCCTCTTTTTAGAAATCAAATTAATTAATTAAAATTACTATATTATCTGTTTGTTGTTATTATGTATAAGTGTTTTTGAGATAAATTGAATAAATAATATTAATTTTAAATGAAAGCATTGTATGAAATAAATTCATAACATTTTTTTTTTTGAAGCACGACACTAGCAAGTTTAAAAAATGAACGATTGAACTAAATGAACGACCTAGTTCATTGATTTTAAACGAACGAATGAACTTATTCCTTAAATTGAACTAGGATTACCCAACACTACTACATTCCCCTATTCTTAGTTTTTCGTACTTCTTATCTCTGTGCCTAATCTCTCTTAGTTTACGCTATTTTTTTCTTCCCTCTCATTTCTATCCCGTTTTTTTATTTACTTAAGTACAGTGGTTTAAGGCCATTAGTTTTGCTTTAAATAAATTGTTTTGGTTCAATATATTTTTATATATTTTAAATTGTATACCTTAAAAATAATTGGTAGTATGGAATTTTATAGCATCTGCGCTATAAAATCGAGCAATAAACTGATTTCCGCGTCGCAGGGCTTCACCGCCTCAGTTTCGGATGGAATTTTACGAAAAGTTGGCATTCGCTTTTGCTGCATGTCGTGCGGTTCAAAAAAGAGTTTCTGCTAAGCCTAGAAAAACACCATCTCTTCCGCCTACGCCAGACTTACAGACCCATAGTGGCACAGTGGTCGGGCCCATAAGCCATAAATCAAAAAAATTATTGAAATATATTTACACAAGAAGTAACCAATTCTGCTCTAAAATGTCGAAACTTCGTCGCCCAATACCTGATTTTTCTATAAATCAAACAGTTTTTTTTTAAATCGAAGTTGTGAATGCGTGTTCATTTGCGTTGCAAAATTGGCAGCTCTTCATATTTTTTACTTCCCAATCCAACTTCCAAGTCATCAAACGTCTCGAAAAGTGCTCCGATTTCAATTATTTAAAATGGATTTTAAAGGTGAAGGTATTTACTTTAAATGCGTATAATAACAATAAAAAAAATTTGCCAAATTCTCTCTTGTAAAATTAATCTTATCGTCAACACTTTTTCTGTGCGTTTTTCATGTATACTTAAAGTTTTAATTAGAGTGCCCCCCGATCCCGCCAATGTGAGTGTTATCAGTGCATTTGTTATATAACTGTTAACTGCTATATATAACTGCTAAAAATGCGTTCGATGGTAGCACTGCTCATGCTTAAAATAAAGAAATGGTTTGAGATAACATCTTAGCGGATAGCAGCCTGTTTGTTACATCTTACTTGCCCCTTAGACTCATTACAAATTCAAAAATGATTATTTGGAAATACTTATAGGTGCTCGAAAAAAGGATTTTTGTATTTTGCTGGGGAACAAAGGATTTCCAATTTTAAAAACTTTTTCATCAAGTTTTTTTAAGTTATATTAGATGCCTAAAACGAAATCTTAGCCTTCTAGCTGCATGGAAAGTATTTATGGCCGCTCTCCCATACAAGCCAGACTACAGTGCATCGGTACCATAGAGCACCCCTCCCCCTAAGCCAGCACGCTCACACACATAGACGATATTGAACCGGGAAGCTTTGTTATACCAACGGACAAAGTTGCAACATAAACATCAGCGGCCTTATACCAGCGAATAATGTTGCGACATAAGCATCAGCGGCCGGTCAGCCGCCGACATCCGCCCAAAAAGTTGACACCGCATTCTTTTCTCGTAGATAAGGCAACATATGCATTTACATACATACATACATATAAACAGTTTCTGCTGTATCAAGCACTCTATTTCTAAGAAGCACAACATTGTTATACACACATACAAATTCATGTTAGCTTATTTAAGTCGAAGAATATAGACGGCGGTCACTTGATAGCCAACAGCAAACACAACAGCAACTGCACAGCGACGATAACAAAAGCAAATCCCAAGTCAACCTCAACCCACCTACAACTGCATTAATACCTACCGTTGACTCCTTGGAGGTAACTGGCGCAGCCGGAAAACTGGAATGGAAAACTTGTTTAACCTATTATTAATTTTATTGTAAGTAGTTGTGAGAAAAGAGGAAAAATTAAGAAGTATGTTTAAACAAAATAAAAAGTGCGAAATGTGTAAAAGTCTGAAAAGTGATTACAACAAAAGTTCTACTACAATACATAAACCGCCTTAACAAACATACAAAACGCTCAAACAAAAAAAATAATAAAAAAATATATAATAATAATATATATACAACAAATATCATACATATACATATACATATATGTACATACGTGTAAAAGTAAAGTGTAAGTGAAATCAAACGCTGATAATCACTGCCGAACTTTAGTAAGGCCAAGTACCACATCACTATTTACATGTATACATACATACATATATGCAAAACAATCGAAACAACATACACATATTTAAAATGCAAAAAAATTTTACATATAAAAAGTGTGGTGTACCTGCGTGCTATCAATAGCTGATAAACTGCCACCGAAATATTAAAGGCCTGGTACCACATTACAAAAATATATATATACAACAAAAGGAGAGATACAACAAAACCATATATGCATACGTGTAATGTACTTGCGTGAAATCAATCGCTGATAATCACTGCCGAAGTTTAGTAAGGCCAAGTACCACATCACTACTTTCATTTATACATACATATATGCAAACCATCAAAGCAACATACGCACATACAAACATTCCAAATACAAAAAATATTATATAAACAGTAAAGTGTATGATTTTTAAGCCCGGGTACAACAGCACAAAATTACATATAAATTGCACACCTCAATAAAAAAAGGGGAAAATATTTAAATAAAAAATTTTTTTTTGAACTTGCTCTATATTTATATATGTATATATATATCATCTATATTCCAATTCTTTCACGCAAATAAATTATTTAAACAATACATACAAACACTAATATCACTATATTACAGAGATTAACACACAAAAACACACTATCCAACAACCAAAAACAATTAATTAAAATTCACTGTGTTCATTGTAAATTGTATTATTGAATGTCAAACAAATTAACACAAACTATAAAACAAATAACTCGTTCAGTATTAGGAACACACACATTACCAAAGAGAGTCACACTATCAGTTGCCAAAACAAACACCCTCCCCGTTATTAGAGAAAATACCCCCTTACCCCCTCTCTAACCATTAGATATGTATTCGGGCAACGCCTCCGGAATTAGTCCCGCCCCTGAACACCTTTAGCCTTCGTTAAAGAACTCCCGACATTCGATGGCCAACTCGACAAGTATATAACTAGCGTTGAGAAAATAATCATTCTCATTAGGGGAACCGACCATACGGACTTCTGACACTCAGGGCAATGAGGAATAAAATAGTTGGAAGAGCAGACGAAGCCCTTAACTTCCTACGTTTATACTCTAGCAAGAAAAGCGAAGCTAGCCTCTTAAGCGAACTCCAATCCTTTCCGAATAATCTAACCCTAGGACAATTGTTCTTCGGCTTATCGAAGATTAAAAGCCAACTCATATCCACTATCTCCAATAATGGACAATCGGTCACAATCATCGAAGCCAAGAAGACACTATATGGCGAAGTTTGTCTAAATGCCTTCATTTCAGGAATTAGAGAACCACTTAAAACAATCATAAGATTGAAAGACCCCAAAACTATAGAAGCAGCCTACGAGCTGTGTCAGATAGGAAGGGCTCGATACCATAACAGAAATCCATACCCCCCAACCCAAAACAACACCGAACGCCGAACTAACAATTACAATAACAATAACAGTAACAATCGCAGATACAACAACGAGCGTAACAACCGTAATTCACCATACCACCAAAATCACTCAAACCATTATTCAAACCCCAACTCTCAATATCATCAGCCCAACACTGGCAACAAAATTGATAACCCGTTTAGAGACAATAAAACACCATATCATGGGCTACATAACATAGAAGAAGGAAACTTACCCAACACTCACCTACCAACCTAAATTTTCATGCAACAGCCTCAGGAACCCAACAGGATACATAAATCCTGCCACACATTCAACATCCCCCCCATACATAATTCTAAAAATCCAACAAAAATTCCCTCTGTCATTTCTTATTGATACAGGATCCACTAACTAATTCATCGACCCAGAATCTGCCAACCAACAAGATTGCGCAATCCTACCAATATCTATTTCAATTACAACAGCTTTAAATAGTTTCAAAATCGAGGAAAAAGCAATATTCCCAATGCCACCCGAATTCAAAACCGAAGGCCAATTTACCCTACTTAAATTTAAATTTCACTCTTATTTTAATGGTCTCATATGAATGAACCTATTATAGCACCTAGAAGCAAAACCAGACCTAGTAAACTTACAACTACTAACTTCAAATTCCACACTTTCAATATTCTTGGATACTAACCAAGCTTCAAATATTTTTAATACTCCTGCCTACAGTAAAGTTATTTTAGCACTACCAGTAAAGATGAATCATGGGGAATTCCACTACACAACTAAAGAATGAGTTATCATTGTCAGAAGGACTATATAAATCAAACAATAATATTGCTTATGTCGAAATCTTCAATCAATCTGACTCAGATTATTATACCTAGAATATCCCATAGAAACTATTCCTTACAACAAAAACGACCACATCGAACTTTTTAATATATCAGCTACACCTCTTAACAAATTTTAAGACAACACCTTAACAGATGAAAGATAAAGGGTTGGGAGGAGTTACCGACCCATCGGTACCATACACCACCCCTCCCCCTAAGCCAGCACGCTCACACACATAGACGATATTGAACCGGGAAGCTTTGTTATACCAACGGACAAAGTTGCAACATAAACATCAGCGGCCTTATACCAGCGAATAATGTTGCGACATAAGCATCAGCGGCCGGTCAGCCGCCGACATCCGCCCAAAAAGTTGACACCGCATTCTTTTCTCGTAGATAAGGCAACATATGCATTTACACACATACATACATATAAACAGTTTCTGCTGTATCTAGCACTCTATTTCTAAGAAGCACAACTTTGTTATACACACATACAAATTCATGTTAGCTTATTTAAGTCGAAGAATATAGACGGCGGTCACTTGATAGCCAACAGCAAACACAACAGCAAGTGAATTTTTTCTTCTCGAAAACTTCACAGCGACGATAACAAAAGCCAAGCCCAAGTCAACCTCAACCCACCTACAACTGCATTAATACCTAACGTTGACTCCCCGGAGGTAACTCCAGCGTCCCTGACCCACAGTTAGCGTAGGGTAAATTTATGTTTATTTAAATCAGACCGAAATATATCATCAATAAAAACACATATTTTGGGTCGATAGAAAAAAAAAAGACACAACAACAGGACGACTTCCAAGGACTATTCTCAAATATTGGAAGGAAGCCATCTCAATCTTGGGGACGGTAATTATACAGTAATACAAGTACTGCAAGACCCGCCGGAGGACAACTCCCATTTCAGTGTGAGTCGCAAGATCCTAAGTAGACGACGAACAAGACCGGGAACAGGCAACTGAGCCACCAGGTGGAGCGACCACATTATTAAGTAATGTAAGTTAGTGCATAAGTGAAAACACAACATAAAGAAAATGAAACAACTGAAAAAAAATTTAAAAGAAATTAAGTGAAGTGTTTAAACAAAATTAAACAAGTGATGTCAGAAAAACAGATTCAGCAACATTAGTGCAATAAAAAAAGCGTAAAACTATCAAAGAAGAAAAACTGTGTTTTCCAAAGAAAAAAAAAAGAACACCCAAAAAACCAATCCGTATTCTTCTAATCCTACCTTAAGGACACTTCAGGATATATATAAATATAATAATAAAATAAATTAAATATCTTCAAAAAAATTATACAGAAACTTGTGATGATTTAATAATAATACAATTTAATACCCTACGTTTTATCCGAAAAACAACGTCGTTTAAAGACAAAAAAAAAATAGTTTTAATATAAAAGAAAATTTTTTTAATATTTTAATAATTTCCTAAACTCAATAATTTTTTTAAATTTAAGTTTCTCTGAATAAATTTCTCTGAACAAAATAATATTCTAAGTGATATCTCGAATTATTTAAATTATTTCGATAATCAAGAGCATAGAGTAATACAAAGATAGCAAATTCACCAACAAAATGGATACTGACAGACGGATTATGTCTGAAAATTATTAATTAATAATTAATAATTTATCAAGAACATTTCATAAAATTAGCAGACTAAGACAAAGTTGCCCAGACATTGTTCTTAGGCAACACAGCCGAGTTTGGCAGGAGAAAAAGATGTTGTCAGAATTCTAAAAACTTATGAACATACTAGAGGCACAACTAAATATTTCGGCATAATTTGTAACAAAATTATCAGCAATGCCGATATCGAGTTTGAATCTTATAATGTCGCTATGAACTGAAAAGCTATCTTAACGTGTCTCACTCTGCACTTTGCAGATAAAAGGGACTTAGGTACTTTGGAATACCAGATAACTATAATATCACTCGGACCTAACAAATCAGTAATTGAATTCTATAAGGTCGTTTATAACCATCTCCTTTTGATATTAAACAGAATCAGCTGCATGGAATTGATCTCAGAATCACAAATCTTATGACAATAATATATGGAGACAAGGCATTAAACACCTTAGTTAGAGGACTACCCGGGGACCTCTCACGCCTATTGGGTATGAATGAACCCACCGAATAACGCTCTGAACTACTTCTTTTCTTGAAAATAAAAATAAAGCCATCAGGTCTAATCCTGCCATGAAGAGGCCAGCCATCGACTTTCCGCCAACCACCTCAACTACTCTAATTATTCTAATACCTAATAAATACAATTTTCACAACCTTTCATATCCCTTATGGATATTCCAGATACCCCATTTTTCTAAAGCGGCATAAAGAAAAAGAAATACCGTATGTTCGCTACGGAATTTTATTTGCGACTGAGAAATTAATGAAAGATATACACATATTGTTATTCTTAATTCATTAGAGAGAGACAACTCTATTGACTATGATCTGTAACGAATAGAAGCGTGCATCGTATCATAGGGAAATACAGGGGCTTCAATTTCTACACCCTTCTTCAATGCATGCACGTTTACAAATAATATTTACAAATTTATCATTTCTGTAAACAATTCGTGTTTGGTCTTCGGAAGGTTTTTGGTAAAAAATCTGCTATCATTTCAGTGGTACATTTATATTTTAACAAAACTTGCCCTTCCTTTTCGACATCTATAACCAAATGATAACGTATATCAATGTGTTTCGTCGTGGAATGGTAAACATGATTCTTGGCTAACGCCTACGCGCTCAGATTATCGCCATACACAACGATTGGGGTGTTGTCGTATCCTTAAAGCCCGCAAATAGTGCCATGTACTTTGCCTTGGTACTGCCTAACGCCACGCTTAGCTGCTTTTCTGAACTGTAGCCAGTGTAAGACTTCCTGTCAAGCCTATCGCCTGCCAAATCAGCATCAACATATCCACAGAACGATTGACCACGTACTTTGACGATTACCTATAATGTAATTCATGCATGTACATATGTAAATACTCGCTAGAAATTATGAAACTCTGCAGTATAAGTTATTATAAATAGTAACAGTGGACTGCAATATAATTTTTTTTTTTTTTTTTTTTTTAAATCTGCTTTTATTTATTGTATCCTCTTAAATAAGAGCTAGCAATAAGTTTAAAAATCTTAACTAATACAATTTTTCCCTAAACAGTCGTTTTAATTAATCCAACTGTTCCGTGATTAAGCGTCCGTAATGATTTCGTCGCTGGGTTGGTAGGTCCTTTCGTCGGAGACGGGAGCGACTGCTGAGCTGGGTTAGATTTCTCGCTAGGTGGTTGGGGTGCGAGGAAAGCTTGCCATGATATTTTTTCGTAAGCTTTTTGATTTCATTGGTGACTGTTGGAATATTTAGATCACGATGGATGTTTTCGTTTCGAACATACCACGGTGCCCCAGTGATAGTTCTCAGGATCTTTGTCTGTGCTCTCTGTATGATGTCGATATTGCTGTTGCTGGCGTTGCCCCATAGCTGTGCACCATAGGTCCAAATTGGTTTCAGAACTGCATTGTAGAGTAAGACCTTGTGGTCCAAGCTTAGCGGAGAGCCAGCGTTGATGAGCCAGTGTAAGTTGTTTGCTTTGAGCTTAAGGTGAATCTTTTTCGCTTCAATGTGCCTGCGCCATGTAAGTCTTCTATCGAGGTGTACTCCTAGGTACGTTACCTCATCTGCTTTTGGGAGTGGTATGTTGTTCATTAAAAGTGGTGGGCAATCTTGTCTTTTCAGGGTAAATGTCACGTGCTTGCATTTTTCCTCGTTGACTTTTATTCGCCAGTCAGAGAGCCACATCTCAGTGGCTATGAGGTGCAATGCCAGCTGTGCTGTAGCTTGGATTGGGGACCTTGAACGGCTAAGGATAGCTGTATCGTCGGCAAACGTGGACACTGTTAGCCGACTATTTGTAGGAATGTCAGCGGTATAGATGAGGTATAAAGTTGGCCCAAGAACGCTGCCTTGGGGGACTCCGGCCTTAATTTCGTGGTCACTGGAAGTAGCAGTGTTGCACCGCACTGCAAACTTTCTGTCATATAGGTATGATTTTAGAAGTTTGTGACTCTGTCGAATGCTTGGGATACGTCTAGAAATACGGCTGTACAGTATTCTCGGTTTTCAAATGCAGTTCTTATCTCCGCCGTTATTCGATTCACCTGTTCGATGGTTCCGTGACTTTCGCGAAAGCCAAATTGATGCGCTGGGATTATATTGTGGGCTCTCAGGTGTGGATTCAGTCGGCTTAGCAGGCATTTTTCGAATAGTTTCGATATACATGCGAGTAAACTAATTGGTCTGTAAGATGTGCGAACTGTGTGGTCCTTACCAGGCTTCGGAATCATTATGATGATCGATCTCTTCCATCGTTGTGGAAAGTAGCCAAGTTTTGTGATGGCATTAAAGAGCTGCGTTATGTACCGAACTGCAGAATTTGGCAGCTCGATGATCATTTCCGGGGTAATAAGGCCGTAGCCGGGGGTTTTTTTTGGGCTGAGATTTTCTTTAATTTTTTTTGATATTTCTTTTGGACGAAACACAATTGGGGTGTGTTGCTGGATGCCGTTTTCGTTTGAAGTCGGTAGCGCAAATGTGCTAGTAGCCTCGTTTGGTGTAAATACATTTTGTAGGTGAGCGGCAAATGTGGTGGCTCTGTCTGAATCACTACGTGCCCAGCCGCCTGAGGAATTCCTTATGGGCAGAACGGCTTCAGTCGGTGGGCGAAGGGTTGGGATGGCTCTCCACAGTGACTTTTGTTTGATACCTGTTGGTGAAAGTTGCTCTATATATCGGCTCTGGGCGTATTCTTCCTCTTGTTTCAGACCGTTGGTCAGCTTCCGTGTGGCTATTTTTAGCTTTTGTTTTGCAGATGGTGATCTGGAGGATTGCCATTCTCTACGTAAGCGTCGTTTTGCGTGGACGAGTTGCTCGATTTGTGCGTTAGTCTTATTTGGATTCATTGTAACGTTTGTGGTTTTAGGTGTTTCATTTCGAGCTGCTTCCGTAAGAATGGATTCCAGCGTTTCCGTGCAGCTCTCTATATCAGGTTCAGTATTGAGTTTTGGGTTTAGCTCAATGTGTGAACTTATATATTTTTTGTACCTTAGCCAGTTCGTTTTGTGCGAAGTCAGTCTGTGGGTGGTTTTACGTTTTCTGCATACCGGCTGAGATGAATTAGCACAGGCGTATGATCAGATGACAGATCTGGTAGACATTCAGCTCTAACGAAACTGCGAGGAATATTTTTCGTAACTGCGAAGTCAATCAAGTCAGGCAGCTTATTGAGGTCTGATGGCCAGTATGTGGGACTCCTAGGGGAAACATGATCAAGTTTATTAGTGGCTTTAATTAAAGCCTTGTAAAGTTGTTTTCCTTTTGGATTCACAAGGCGCGATCCCCAGTGAGTATGTTTAGCATTGTAGTCGCCTGCTGCAATGAAGTGTGGTCCTACTGCATGGAAGAAATTGGTCTTCCAATATTGTGAAACGAGGGGGGCAGTATACGGCCGCTAGTGTGAGGTGAGTGTTGTCCTCCAGTTGTATATTGATAGATGTGGCCTGTAGATGAATTTCAGCAAACTCTTTGTAAAAGTGGTGCTTCATACGTTTCCTAATTAGAATGCCGGTCCCACCGTGTGCTCTACCATTGGGGTGATTTGTTCCATAGAAGTTGTAGTCTCTTATTTGAAAGTTGTATTTGCTTGTAAGATGAGTCTCCGAGAGAAGCATTACGTCGATATGCTTCTCATGTAGGAATTGAGCTAGCTCAAGTTTGCGCTGTGAGACGCCATTGGCGTTCCACGTAGCTATGTAAGGTAGCCATTATTTATTTTGATTGTTGGGAGACAAGCATTTGGATCAGTAGTTTTTGATTACGCATCATGTCTTGAATGGTGGTTCGCATAAACGTCATGAATTCCGTCATGCTCTGTTGTAAGGCTTGGATCATAGCTTCTGTTTTCGTTTCTTGCTGCTCAGATGGCCTGTAGTTTTGTTGCGTGTCCAATTTTCTGTGTTCTTCGTGTGAGGTTTGGGAGTTTTGGGTTGGAGGTGTCATACCTGATTTTAAAACGTTTGCAAAACTTATCTTGTTAGTGCTAGTCCAGGGAGCAATACTTGTTGGTTTCGGAAAAAGTACTTCTGGATTTGTTTCCGATGGTATCAGCGTAGCTGTTCCTTGGTGTAGCCGTGCCGTGTTCATACTTTTGTGGAGACGGGTTTTCAGCTCTTTGTAGATTGGACAGCCTCTGTAGTTTGCTGTGTGATTACCCCCACAGTTACCGCACTTTTTTCGCGCTTGCATTTTCTTTGTTAGCTTGGCAGTGAGTGGAGACGTGGAGATCTCCACAGACTTCACACACTGGGCGAAGTGTGCAATACGATCTCGTGTGGCCGTATTCTTGGCAGTTCATACATTGAATAGGAGCGTTACGTTTATGCGGCTCTTCTACTGTAATCCTACGGTGCAGAAGGAGCTGGAGTTTATAAATTGGATGAACCTCGTTTTTTTTTAGGTGCTTGTTTTCTGGTTTCTGCTCAATCTTAAAGAGTGGTTGCGGCTGCCTATTTCTGTTTTTGATGTTGTGTACGCTTTTGACGCAAAATCCCTTATCCTTTAGCGCCTCAGTTATCTCTTCGGGCTTTACATCAGGCTCAATGCCCTTCAGTACTGCTTGTAAGCCCTTGCTACTTTTAAGCTTTTCTGTAGTTTTCCTCCGTTTTCGTTTGAAGTTTGATTTAATTTATCGTACCTCTTATTAGGGGTATTATATAAAAGCTATCTTTTCCAATAAGGCTTATTAGGGGTATTATATAAAAGCTATCTTTTCCAATAAGGCCAATTAAAGAATTTACCAAACCGTTTGTGCTCTTATCGCGGATGTAAATTGTGGGGGGGGGGGGTGGCTTTATTTTTTTTGGTTCCTTATCGGTGGATTTCAGTGGCACGTCCTCGTTGGTGTCTGCCAGCAAAGCGAATCTGTTGCTATTTGCGGGCGCTTCATTGTTGATCGAGGTAGAAATGTCGCGTATATTTTTCGGCTTGTTTTCAGTATCGGAAGAAGGTACAAGAAGGTTCGTTGGGTTCTGGGTTATTGGCCGCTCGTTACCTTCGTTTGCAGGTGTCGCGGAGACATAAGAAAAGTACGCGTTGTTTCGCTGTAATGAAAGCCGACGATCGTCTTGCTCTCGTTGCCGCTGAGCGCGAGTGTCGTTCTGGCTCATAGTGCCTTTTTTTTTAAATTAATTTGTTTGAAACAATTATTTAACTATTTCAAGCGCAGAATATGTATTTGAGCGATGGTGCATCGCCCGGAGCGTCTTTATATCTTTCAATATATTTATTTGTCTTTTATTAATAATCATTCACTTCACTGGAATAAATTAATTTTATCGGAGCTCGATGAAAACACGTCTTCACGCATCAGCATACGAATTACGAATGCAATATAAATAAATACAATTTTAATAATAAAAAAAATAAAAATAAAAATAAACATGTCAACCGTGGATGAGATGTGCTTTATGCCAGCCATGTGCTCAGCATGCCGATTTTGATTCCGTTGAGCCAATTTGGACACCGAATGCAATATGTCTGGCCTTGTTGTAAGAGCTAGCCACATACGCTCTCCCACTACGGATTGATAAACCGTGGGACCACCTTTTTGCACTTTTCGCTGGTGCAATCTATTTGTAAACCTGCATCCAGGGGAGTTTTCGCCGACTTGTAATATTCGCTTTCATGAGTCCGCAATAAATCCATGATGTTTGTCCCAAGGTTATGGCTCCAAGGTTCTCCGCTATATTTGTATAAACATGGCTCGTTGTTCCTGGCAATAAATCCTTTATTCACCAAAACGCCATTTAGCTTCTCGTTTCAGGCCCTTCCTGACTGCTTTAAGCCGTATATTGCTTTCCTCAGCATCAATAACTTGTCAGGATTCTTCTCGATTATAAATCCTTCCTGCTTCATGTAAACCGACTCACTTAGATCGCTGCTGAGATAGGCGCTGCATACAGTGCATGAAGGTATAGATTGAGCTTCGCCACCAGTGCTATCATCAGACGCATGACGCAATGTTTCCAAGTAAATTACGCCAAACTGCTGGGAGAATTCCTTTGCCACCGCACAAGCTTTGAAACGTTCGATTTTGCCATCCTTATTTCGTTTTACGTTAAAAACCCATTTGCATCCAATTGCTCGCAGATTTTTAAGTAAATCAGTAATCTGCCAAGTCTGATTGGCAACCAGGGATTCATATTCCCTAGCCATAGCTTCGCGCCATTCCATGGCATGCAAACTTTCCATTGCCTTCTTGCAAGTCAAGGCGATGGGAACAATTTCCGAACAATGGGAACGTTTTCCGAGACTTCCAGGTTTTTCAGTCCGGATGATCTTAGGGCGACCAGGACCTTTGCGTGGCTCTTCTACAACCTACAACCATTTTGGCAATTCCATGTTTCTTGAGATATTCATCAAAGTGCTTATTGACAAACTCTCGTTCTTCCCACGCAGAAAATAAACAAAAATCCTCCTGGATTTGTCGACAATGAACGTCAAAAAATACTTTGAAAATCGTAGAGACATTGTTGGAAAAAGTCCACACACATTAGCGTGTATCAGCTCCGAAAGCTCCACAGCCCGATTACACGTTGCCCTTGGAAATGGTTGTACATGGCTCTTGCTAACCATTCACGTTTTCCAGTTAATATTGTTCGGCAAACCAATATTTTCTATGCCGCGCACCATCCCTTTGGATACGATTTCATGCTAGAGAAATTAATGTGACCATATCTCTTGTGCAGCAAGATCCCGTCAACAGTTGACATGGGGAAACACTTGCTTCGGCCACCTTCAAATAAATACAAGTTGCCAATCTTTTTGACTCACTATGCATTCTCCATTTTGCACCATGTCCTTCTCTAAGTCAAATGTCACCTTGCACCGGTTCTGCACAGCAATGCTCATGGACATGAACTTTCCCGTCATCTTAGGGGCATAGAGAACATTCTTTAGAGTCAACATGCACAGATCAGTGTGAATCTTGACGTCACCTGCAACTTCTGCTTGAAGAAATCCAGCATCGGCCAGTCCGATCTGTGTGCTTCTCAAACTTTATGAAAAGCTCCCTTGCACAATACATATGGCTTGTTGCACTACTATCCAAACACCACATCGAGTTCTTTAAGTTCTTGACGTCACAAGCATTCAGAAGACTGCTTTGGCAATTCATTTCCTGACATCGTCCGAATGCAATCTCCCTCGCTCGCAATTCGACACTGGGGCTTGGGTTGCCCTTGTTGACCACACTTAAATACTTAAATCAAACGATATTCGTTGGTTTCGTTAGCCAATATGTCTTCGTCTGCGAGTTTTGCCTCTGTGTGGCAGCAAATGGCTTAGTATTGTCGATTCGTTCTTCTGCTATTCCTTTCCGTTCGCTCTCTTCCTTCAACTTTATGGTGAGAATCTCGAACGAAGGAAACTGATCTCGTGTTTCCATGTCCACCACGAAATGTTTGAATTGTTTTTGAAGGCTAGATAGCAACACGATAGTTCTGCAATGCCTGGGGCCATAACCTATTGAGCGGCAGAAAGAAAGAAACAAACACCGTGTGCTCGCTGCGGAATTTTATTTGCGACTGACAAAGTATTGAAAGATATACATATTTTCTTCTTCCTATTTCGTTAGAGACAGAGAGACAAATCTATTGACTATAATCTGCAACGAATAGAATCGTGCATTGTATCATATGAACAAAGGGTCTTTATTTTCTACAATTATTAGCTCCCAGACAAATTAATACTAATTGTGGGCAGTTTCAACGAAGGCCATTCTTTACGAATGCAGGACAGATCAGGCAAGTCCCTAACGCTCAATTTCCACCTATAGCGGTGAAACCGTACCCACGGCCAGAGCCATTTGAAGTCGACAAGAGTATGCAAACCAGACAGATTATTTATATGAACAGACCAAGTTCGACGTATGCAAACGGAGTGCTTACCCTAGGCATCAAGAATAAATATTTTCGGTGATGGATATTAAGAGTGCGTTCCACCAAATTCTTTTAAAGCGATATTGAGAAAACAGAATTTTCAATAATTAATGGAAAATACGAATTTAATTTAGTCCCTTTTGGACTAAAATTGCCCCCTCCATATTTCAACGTGCTCTGAACGACACTCCTAGAGATCACATAGGTAAAATTTGCTATATTTACCGTGATGACATAATTGTTTTAAGTAAGAATAAACAAACACACTTCAAAAACCTTGAACTAGTATTCGAAACTGGCTCGAATGCAGCCAATATTAAATGTCAGATAAATAAATGTTACTTCTTTAAAACTAAAGTAGAATTTCTGGGATTCCTAGTATATATAGTATATATAGTACAAGCGAGCTATCGCGAATACCGAAACAAGTCGAAATCAAGTCTATAACAATGAACCGACATTGTGCTCTAAGCTCTGGCCTCTGAAATACCAGTAAATGCATTTAAAAACCATATTTTTATTATACCCTGTACCCATTAAAAATGGGTGAAAAAGGTATCATATTATTGTGCAAATGTATGTAACAGGCAGAAGGAAGCATCTCCGACCCCATAAAGTATATATATTCTTGATCAGCATCAACAGCCGAGTCGATATAGCCATGTCCGTCTGTCCGGCCGTCCGTCCGTCCGTCCGTCTGTCCGTATCAACGCCTAGATCTCAGAAAATACAAGAGCTACACACATGTTCCATATATCATATTTGATATCACCACCCGTTCCCCCGCAAACAGCAAACTGCCACGACGACCTAATGGAGCTAATACAAAAAGTATATCCTAATCATTTCTTCTCATCTTTATGATGAGAGACCAATTCGGTATAGAAATTTACAAGGATCCTCCATATAAAAACTCAGTTAATGGGCAAATCGAAAGTTTCCACTCTACCCTATCCGCAATAGTGAGATGTCTCAAATGAAAACAAGAACATGGAACATTTGAAGAGCTGGAAAGAGCCGTATACGAATATAATTACACTATACACTCGTTGACAAAGCAAACCCCCTTGAAATTTTTTTTGGCAAAAACGTTCCTACCGACCAAGAACATTACGAAAGAAGTTGACAAAATAATATAGAGAGACTCAAACTGAAACAACAATCAGACTTGGAAAACTATAACAAAGTACGAAAAGAAATTAAGTCATATGTTCCAGGTCCAGAAATCTTAGTTAAGCAAAACACAAGATTAGGCTCAAAACTATCCCGTCTTTATAAAAAAATAAGTGAGAAAAGTTATCTTCGGCTTGCCGACGATGGTATACCCTTGAAAACAAAAAAGTTTTCCATACAAAGACTTGTTTTCATATCGGTCGTTTGTATGGCAGTCATATGATATAGTGGTCCGATCCGGACCAAACTTTCACAAATCGTGTATGGTTATGTCATATAAATAAATGTTGAATTCGGTTGCAATAGCTTGGAAAACAAAAAGTTTCCCATACAAAGACTTGTTTTCATATCGGTCGTTTGTATGGCAGCTATATGATATAGTGGTCTGATCCGACCGATTTTTAAACTTGATCTGCGTGCAACAAAAATATTGATAATAAAAATTTTAAAACGCTATCTTTAAAACTACTGTCTATTTTTTGCATAGAAACAGATGGACAGACGGATAGACGGACAGACGGACATGACTATATCGCGCAGTGCTGCGCGTCATCAGATTAGCGCCCCGTGAGCAAACATCTTTGATGTGAGATATTTGGAAAACTGTATAAGATAGAGTTTTGGATTTTTTATACCCTGTACCCATTAAAAATGGGTGAAAAGGGTATCATAATATGGTGCAAATGTATGTAACAGGCAGAAGGAAGCATCTCCGACCCCATAAAGTATAAATATTCTTGATCAGCATCAAAAACCGAGTCGATATAGCCATGTCCGTCTGTCCGTATCAACGCCTAGATCTCAGAAACTACAAGAGCTACAGACATGTGCCATATATCGTTGGATGGGTAATTACCATACGCAGTACAAGTTTTTTTTATTTTGATATCACCCTCCGTTCCCCCGCAAACAGCAAAAAACTGCCACGACCACGCTCCCCGCAAAAAACTGACACGCCCACAATTATAAACCTAATACTATGCAATTCGGCATATGCGTTGGTGCTTATAAAATCTATCTAATTTTTAAATTTGAACCAAATCGGATAAGCAACACGGAAGTTATGCCTTATGCAAAATCTATGGCAAGGGAAGTAGAAGCGCAGCAAAACACGCATTGCGCGACGCCGACTGCGACGTTGACAGCGAAATGTGTATGGCTTTACGAAACTTGTTTTCATAACCAAAATCATACCGAATTTATATTGTTATGGTACTCTTTTCTAATAGAATATTGTTTCATTTATTTATTGATACTAAATTAATAAATTGTAAGCATGTCTAAGGGTACAGGGTATTTTGCAATCGGGAAACTCGACTGCTGCTACCTTACTTGTTTTCACTCAAAAGTTGAATAATTCTATAAATGAAAAGCTTATGCAGTTGGTTTTTCGGAGATTTTTATTTAAATAAAAAAGGAAAACAATCCATAAATGGGTAAATCAAAATGGGGTCATCAGGATAGCGCCCCCTACAATAATTTAAGTTTGTTCGATTCATTTCGAAAAAAAAGTGATGATTAATACTTAACCCATTAATAGCCACTGTACACAAGCAGGTACAGAAATATGGGCATTTTAAAAGACCGTCACTCTGAACTGAAACAATATATCAATAAGGCCTTTTTACAATCGATTAAAAACTCTGTTGTGAATATCTGATAGTTGCTCATGAAGCGGTGGTTGTTAACAGGGCTTTTGCTTTTGGTTTGCATTGAAGCGTCTTTGGAAATCTGACGCATTTTGTGTAACTTAGTGAACATTTCGCTGCACAAAATGGATATTGTGGCGTAAACAAATATATTTTTGATATATTTGGAAAGGAAAATAGTCTACTTTTAGTCTATTCTCTGTTTGAATACAAAATCACTATTTTTGACAATATACGGTAAGTGTAAAAAGTAGTGTACTCGCTTGGGTAGAATGGCTAACAAGGAAATCAATTTTAGGCAGTTTTTCGCATGGACATGGAGTTCACTACCATCATGCCATCGAGCTTTTATGGTCGAAGATTTCAAAATTTGGCCAGTGCATTAGACTTTTATTAGACTAATTAGACATTAGACTAATATGGGTACATGCACGAGAAACTTTTAATTGATGAGTCAATGGTACGATACTTTGGAAGTCATTCTTTAAAGCAATTTATCAGAGGGAAACCTGTTAGATTTGGTTTCATAAATTGGATGCTCACAAGTAGCTGCGGTTATCTATATCAATTTGATACGTATTGTGGAGCTAAAGGCAAGGCCGCTACAAAACTTCAATTGCTTCCTGGATCCTGGGTTGTTATCGATTTTTTACACAACGTTTCTCGTCCTTCGGATCATATTGTTTCCTTCGACAACTTTTTTACATCATATGATTTGCTTGTAAAGCTCAAACAAAAAGGATTTCGAGCTATTGGAACTGTGCGCGAATCGAGAACAAAAAAATGTCCATTGCAGTCAAACGCCGCATTTAAAAAGGAAAAAAGAGGATTTTATGATCACAGATATGGTTTATTGATATTAAAAGGGCTATCAATAACAGAGAAGCTCTAAAAATAAATAAAGTTGGCCGTCAAAGAGTCAGAGTGGAACTGCCGAGAAAAAATGTAAATATGCGCCAGTGTTATCGATGTTTTGGCTTCGATCACACCAAAAACTATTGTACCAACGAGCCCAGATGTGGTAGATGCAGTTTGCCTCTCTGGACTGGTTCCAGTCAATGCCAGGCAAAGACCTATGATGACCTGGAGTGCGTCAATTGCCAAGGAAAACATGAGGCAACTTTCAAGGGCTGCAGAATTAACGTACAGAGGCTCAAAAGCCGAAAAACTGGGATAAACATTACTCCCATGACCCGCGTAGAACACCCACAGCCCATGCGCAACATCAAGCAACAAGCTATTCCAACCTCAATCGTGCGGCAGGGCCTATCGTATGCAGATGCGACTAGAACTGGACAACAGAGCACACGACCTGACGGAAATTACTCCCAACAGCGAAATGCTTTCTCAAACGCAAGGTTCCAGACTTTTCCGAATGCTGCGTTTGCTCCTATAACAAACGCAGGTGAACCTCAACATCCTAGCCAAACGGTAATTGATGGCTCCCTCGCACAAGTAATCATCTCAATGCAGCAGACCATTGCTGGTCTTCAAAAAACCATCGCTGAGCTATTTGAGGAGATCAAAGAACTCAGAGGTTCTAAGTCGTTAACGCAGCGCAATTAATGACTTGCGAACTGCGCCTCGGAGCCTGGAACGCTCGTAGCATTATCCCCAATGCTAATGAACTTAAGGTGTTTCTCAGCAAACACGAAATTGATGTTATGCTTATTTCAGAGACACTCCTACACGTCGGATCCTACCTCAATATGATAGGTTACAGCTGCTATCGAGCAGATCACCCAGGAGGTCGCCCCAGAGGAGGAGCTTGTATCCTAATCCGGCAGGGATTAGTGCACTATCACCTGCATTCGATCACAACGAATCACCTACAAATGGCGACGGTAAAAATTTCCACTAATTTGGGCGAAATTACGGTGTCAGCTGTGTACCTTCCTCCAGGCCTGCCTTGGAATTCCTCTGAGTTTGATAATCTCATTGGTCAACATGGTCAAAAGTTTATCATTGGAGGTGATTTTAACGCTAAGCATCGCCTCTGGGGTAGTATAAGAGCGAATGCTCGAGGCTCAGCACTTCACGATGTTATTTCCGGCATCTCAACTCAGATTCTGGCTACAGGCAGACCCACTCACTAGCCGTATAACACGAAGAATGTACCTTCATGTATCGACTTCTTCTTGTACAAAGGTATAGCTAACAGTCTACTATCAGTACGCGAAGAGTATGACCTTTCTTCTGATCACTTGCCGCTGATCGCTTCACTAACAACGTCACCTCATAGTACCGCCCCTATTAGGATGCTCGTTCCACCTGGTGCGAATATAAGGCTGTTTCAGTACGAACTTCACAATGCCTTTAACCTCAATACAGAGATAAATACAGCAGACGATATTGAGAAAGCGGTTGAAACTTTTATGAAGAAGATCAAAGATGCAGCTCAAATTGCAGCTCCTGGCGGCGCAGTTCACCTACGCAACGTGCGTAGTAACATCGCTCTCTCTCCGGAAGCAGTAGGACTCGTAACTGTCAAGAAACGTCTGCGGCGTGAGTTCATCAGGACCAATGATCCAATAATTGACAGACTGTACCGAAGGATATCAAATCGGGTGAGAAAAGTACTAGCTATACTGAAAAGAGAAGCAACTGACGCGTTCCTGGGGAAAGTTAGTGCCGATGAAAACTCAAAATTCGCGCTCTGGAAGCTTACGAAGAGATTCAAGAGACAAGTTGCTCCAAAGTTTCCAGTTCGTAACCCAGAAGGCACTTGGGCAAAATCACCTCAGGACAGGGCTGAAGCGTTTGCCATAAACCTGGAGGAAAGATTCCAGCCGTTCCAGACAGCATCGCCAAGACGAGTACAACTGGTTGCTGAATCCCTAGAAGCCCCATTGCAGATGGCTCTTCCTGTAAAGCCTATTAAACTCACGGAATTGGAAGATGATATAAAATCCTTTCGCAAAAACAAGGCTCCTGGTGTGGATCACATCGACAACCGCTCCATTAAGCTGATGCCTCACAGAGCTTTGTTATTCCTTGTACTAATTTTCAACTCTGCTCTTCGACTGGGACACTTCCCAAGCGCCTGGAAGAAGGCGAATATCATTATGCTCCATAAAAGTGGGAAGCCAGCAGAGGAATTAGACTCCTATCGCCCAATAAGCCTGCTTCCAGCATTTGGAAAATTACTTGAGAGGTGCATCCTGAGAAGATTGCTCGAGTCCCGAAAGGTCCAGAAAGCTATTCCGAAGTTTCAGTTTGGCTTTCGACTCAGGCATGGCACACCTGAACAGCTACACCGCGTAGTAAACTTTGTATTGGAAGGTTTCCATGGAAAGGAGTACGTCGTTGGAGCTTTTCTAGACATCCAGCAGGCTTTCGATAGAGTGTGGCATGAAGGACTTTTGCACAAGCTTAAAGGCTACTAAATCCTCAGCTCTTTTTAATAATAAAAAGCTTCCTCCACGAGCGATCCTTTAAAGCAGTACAGGACGGACTGTCCTCCCAAACAAAAAGAGTCAGAGCAGGTGTTCCCCAGGGAAGTGTGTTAGGTCCAACACTATATAGCCTGTATACGCACCACATGCCCTCAGCTGACAACATGTCGCTTACAGATCCCAATGACCTGCTAGTTGCCACTTTTGCTGATGACACTGCAGTCCTGGCCAGAGATACTTGCGTCTATACAGCCACTGATACGCTTCAGCTGTATCCAAAAAATTTGAGAACTGGGCCCTACGCTGGAACATTGCAGTCAATCCGGAAAAGTGTGTTTCCGTGACGTACACCCTGAGAAAAGACACATCACCTGGTGTGTTTCTGCATGGAGAGCTCCTCACACAATCGAACGCCCACAAATATCTCGGTGTCACTCTGGATAAGCGACTTACATTTCAACGCCATGTAACGGATGTAACTCGGCGGCTCAAAACAAAGGCGAACAGCATGGCTTGGCTCCTTAGGCCTGGAAACAAACTTTCAGTCTCCAACAAGGCCAAAATTTATAAGGTTGTCTTGGCTCCTATTTGGAAATATGGCATCCAAGTGTATGGCATCGCTGCAAAGTCGCACCTCAACAAAATTCGTGTGGCGCAGTCGCAAATTTTGCGTAAACTATCTGGAGCGGCTTGGTACATCCGAAACAAAGACATTGAAAAAGAGCTGAAGGTACCAAGGATTGGCGATGTCATAAACAAACATGCAACTGCGTACGTTAACAAATTGGGAACCAGTTGGCTCGGAAACTCTCGATGAGGAGACGTGTCTTGGGACTGAGGGCGAGAAGGAGGCTCCTGCGCATTCACCCAACAGATCTGCCAAGAAGATTTATAAATTAATTCATAAAATTAAATCATGCCTCCAGGCTCCCTAATTAAGTAGGTTTAAGTATTTAAATATGTAAATACTCAATAGAATTTATGATACCCTGCAGTATAAGTTGCTACAAACAGTAACAGTACACTGCACTGTAAATAAATACAATTTTATATAAAAAAAAAAAAAAAAAAAACACTTTACAATCAAAACAGATCACAGACCATTAATATACCTATTCTCGATGGTTAATCCGAGTTCTAAACTGATGAGGCTAGAATTAGAATAGAATGATTTCACAGTTGAATATCTAAAGGGAAAAGACAATCATGTAGCTGATGCGTTATCAAGAATAACCATTAAAGATCTACAAAATATCACAGGAAATATTATGAAAGTCACTACTAGATACCAAAATAGGCAGAAAATCCGCGCAGATAACAAAGAAATAGAATTGCCTACGCAATCTATAGAGAAAGCTTCTAAGCCCAACGTATATGAAGTCATAAACAATGACGAAGTACGTAAAGTAGTGACCTTGCATGTAAAACATACGCTATGTTTATTCAAACATGGTAGGAAAATTATTGCAAGATATGATGTTAGCGATTTATATACCAATGGAATCCTAGACTTAGATCAATTTTTCCAAAGGCTTGAAATGCAAGCCGGTATAAACAAAATCAGCCAACTCAAAGTGGCACCGTGGGAAAATATTTTGAACATGTTTCAATAGATAATTTCGAACAAATGGGCTATAAGATATTGAATACATTAAGAGTAGCGCTACTCAACCCGGTGACCAATATAGAAAAACAAAATGAAAAAGAAGCAATACTGTCTAAATTCCATGACGATTCAATACAAGGAGGTCATAGAGGCATTTCAAAAACCTTGGCCAAGGTCAAAAGACATTATTTTTGGAAAGGTATGACTCGAGATATTACTGATTACATACGAAAATGTCAAAAATGCCAAAAAGCTAAAATAACAAAGCACAATAAGACCCCATTGATAATAACCAATACGCCAATAAATGCTTTCGACAGGGTGATAGTAGACACTATTGGCCCACTACCAAAATCAGAGAATGGCAATGAGTATGCAGTCACTCTAATATGTGACCTAACTAAATATTTAGTTGCCATACCAGTTCGAAACAAAATGCGAACACTATCGCTAAAGCAATTTTTGAATCTTTTATTCTGAAGTACGGTCCAATGAAGACGTTCATTACGGACATGGGAACAGAATATAAGAATTCAATTATAAATGATCTGTGCAAATTTCTAACAATCGAAAATATAACATCTACGGCACACCACCACCAGAGAGTTGGAACAATAGAACGTAGTCATAGAACTTTTAATGAATACATACGCTCATATATATCGGTTGATAAAACTGATTGGGACGTATGGCTTCAATACTTCGTTTTTTGCTTCAAAACGACCCCCTCAATGGCACATAATACCGTCCATATGAGTATTTGGTAAAACAAATAATTTACCAAAACAATTTAATAGTATAGATCATATAGAGACTTTATACAATATAGATGACTATGCTAAGGAAAGTAAATATAGATTAGAAGTAGCATATAAAAGAGCTAGAATAATGATAGAAGAAAATAAGAAAAATAATAAAATATTATATGATCAGAAAACAAACGATATAAATATATCAGTAGGTGATAAAGTCTTATTAAGATATGAAACAGGTCATAAGTTAGAATATAAATATACCGGTCCGTATAAAGTAACGGAAATAGGACATAAAAATAACATTATAATACCGACTAATAAAAACAAAAAACAAACGGTACATAGGTTAAAAATGTTTATTTCATAATTGTAATTAATATGGCCATACTAAAACAAAATACATTTATACATTTGAATATTATTTGTAATTTAATATAATCAAAAAAAAAAAAAAACGATAAACGAAAATATTTTTTCTTCCTTATTAAAAAAAATATAATGTATCATTTAAGTAAAATCTTATAAAATAACTTCATTATATTACGTTATTTTTCAAAGGAGGGAGAATTCAAAACAGGAACCGATATAAGCGATAGTTACTCGGTATTCTATCGATACCGATATATATAAGAAGAAGAGAAGAAAGGCACGAGCGAACGGAGAGCACGCCAAGTTTTGTACAATCAGAATTAAATTAGTAGAATTAGTAGAATTAAATCAATAAAACATTAGTCCACCACTCGGAAAAGCCATCCCTTTACAGTTCAGAAGTGGGATAATTTGAGTTGGCAATGTTTATGAGGCAGTAACAGCGATACACGAAAAGGCAGAAGCGGCAGAGGAATCGCTTGTCTATCTTATGTTTTTTTCATTGTTTTCTTAATTGTGTTTCTAATTTTTGTTTGTGTAACTTTTGACCTTTAGTTTTTACGAAAGTGACGCCTTTGTCTCTATCTACTTTGTGTAGTGAAAATCTCGGTGTTATCTTGTTTCTACGGTTTTCTTTTCTCAATATTTTATCATTAGGCTATACTTGGACTGGCGTCTCTCTGTCCTTGTTTAGTTTGGCTAATCTTCTTTCTGTGGTCGCATTTAAATGTTGTTGTATTTTTGGGTATATGTCTTTTCTAAATTCGTTTAATTTCTTAAGGTAATCGGGATGATTGTCGAATGTTATTGTTTTGTTGAATATGTGAGTTCTTCCGTGGAAGAGCTCGAAAGGGGTATAGGAAGTGCTGGAGTGTATTGCATTGTTATATGTTGCTACTGCTTCTGCGAGTATTTGGACATGATAACGTTCTAGGCCTGCTTCTTTTCTTTTGTTCAAGATTATCCTGTATAGTTCAGTTAAGGTGGAGTGCATTCTCTCGATATAAGCGTTGCCCGTTGATTGTTGGAATGAGGTTGTATGAGCTGTTATTTGGAATTGAGTTAAGAGGTCGTTGAATACGCGCACTGGTCGAAAATTATTTTCTTTAGTGCGCCATAGTGACATGAATTGTACTAAGGCATCGGCGACTTTTATTGAATTCCTATTGCTAAGGGGGTAGGCTTGCGCTAGCTTGTTTTTTTTTTTTTTGTTTTTGTTTTTTTTTTTTTATAAAATTGTATTTATTTACAGTGCAGTGTACTGTTACTGTTTGTAGCAACTTATACTGCAGGGTATCACATAATTTCTATTGAGTATTTACATATTTAAATACTTAAACCTACTTAATTAGGGAGCCTGGAGGCATGAATTAATTTTATGAATTAATTTATAAATCTTCTTGGTAGATCTGTTGGGTGAATGCGCAGGAGCCTCCTTCTCGCCCTCAGTCCCAAGACACGTCGCCTCATCGAGAGTTTCCGAGCCAACTGGTTTGGGTGGATTCCCAATTTGTTAACGTACGCAGTTGCATGTGCGTTTATGACATCGCCAATCCTTGGTACCTTCAGCTCTTTTTCAATGTCTTTGGTTCGGATGTACCAAGCCGCTCCAGATAGTTTACGCAAAATTTGCGACTGCGCCACACGAATTTTGTTGAGGTGCGACTTTGCAGCGATGCCATACACTTGGATGCCATATTTCCAAATAGGAGCCAAGACAACCTTATAAATTTTGGCCTTGTTGGAGACTGAAAGTTTTTTTCCAGGCCTAAGGAGCCAAGCCATGCTGTTCGCCTTTGTTTTGAGCCGCCGAGTTACATCCGTTACATAGCGTTGAAATGTAAGTCGCTTATCCAGAGTGACACCGAGATATTTGTGGGCGTTCGATTGTGTGAGGAGCTCTCCATGCAGAAACACACCAGGTGATGTGTCTTTTCTCAGGGTGTACGTCACGGAAACACACTTTTCCGGATTGACTGCAATGTTCCAGCGTAGAGCCCAGTTCTCAAATTTTTTGGATACAGCTGAAGCGTATCAGTGGCTGTATAGACGCAAGTATCTCTGGCCAGGACTGCAGTGTCATCAGCAAAAGTGGCAACTAGCAGGTCATTGGGATCTGTAAGCGACATGTTGGCAGCTGAGGGCATGTCGTGCGTATACAGGCTATATAGTGTTGGACCTAACACACTTCCCTGGGGTACACCTGCTCTGACTCTTTTTGTTTGGGAGGACAGTCCGTCCTGCACTACTTTAAAGGATCGCTCGTGGAGAAAGCTTTTATTATTAAAAGAGCTGAGGATTTAGTAGTTTTTTAAGCTTGTGCAGAAGTCCTTCATGCCACATGTGAGGTTACAAGTATTGTTAATGAAATATATGTCTATATGTACGACTGCCAATAGTCCCTCTGGGGCGGTTGGCGTTTGCATTAATGGTCTATGGGGGTGTCTATCGTATTTTAGGGTTAGGCAGGTATCACAATTTTTTATAATTTTTGTGATAATGTCTTTTAAATGTGGAAAATAAATGTCCCTTTTTAAATGCTTATATGTTTCATCTATCCCCCTATGATTGGTATTAAAGTGGTACGCACGAATTTTGTTTTCCTGATCATGAGGATTCGTAATTTCAGTTAGCCATATATTGCAGCGGAAAATTTTGTATAAGTCATTTTCAAAAAAATAGTTATTGTAGGACTCTTCTATTATTTTGAAAATGTCGTCTGGTGCAAATATTGCGAATGTTTTATTCGGTTTCAGTATTGTTTGAAGGGTATTTGTAACGGAGTCGAAAGTATGTACGGGTTCTGTGATTATGTGTCTTACTTTATGAATAAATGGTGTTTCTACCTGTCTTAAAGTGGTTGATCCGGTACGGAATATTATTTGGCAATTGAAGTGATTTAGTGGTTGCGAAGCGATTGGTATAATTTCTGGTTCTTCGTTTATGTTCAAGTTTGGCTCGATTCTGCTGAGTGCGTCAGCAACTACGTTTTGCGACCCTTTTTTGTATACGACTTCGAAGTCGTAAGCGGCCAATATAGTTTTCCATCGAATTAGTTTTGGATTGAATCAGTTGGATTCTGATCTTTCAGATTTTCTAGCCAGATTAATGGTTTATGGTCTGTGGCTATTTTGAATCTACGCCCGAAGAGGTATGGTCTGAAATGACTTACAGACCAAATGATAGCGAGCATTTCTTTCTCTATCGTAGAATAGCGGATTTCCGTGTCCGATAGTGTCCTACTAGCGAAAGATATGGGTGTGTCATTAGTGTCTGGGCCTTGTGACAACACAGAGCCTATCGCATAATTACTTGCGTCTGTGGTAAGCGTGAACGGTTTATTGAAATCAGGGTATATGAGTATGGGATCATTACAAAAAAGGTCTTTCGACGTTTCGAATGCTTGTTTAAATTCATCGTCTATTATTATAGATTTCTTCCCTTTTAACTGTCTCGTTATGGGTTTAGTTATTTTCGCAAAGTCCTTTATGAATTTCCTGTAATACCCTAATAGTCCTAAAAATGATTTAATTTCCCTGGTTGTCTTTGGGCAGGGGAAGTCCTTAATGGTTTGAATCTTAAGTGGGTTTGGTTTGACTCCTTCCTGAGTTACGATATGTCCCAGGAAGTCGATTTCCTTCCTTAAAAAGCTACATTTGCTTGGTTGGATTTTTAGGTTTTGCGTTTTGGAGTTTTGTGAAAACAGATTTAATATCTGATATATGTTTTTGAAGTGTATTTCACAACAATAGACTTAGCAAGTGGCTTTCACCAAATTCAAATGAACCCACGCGACACGAGCAAGACGGCATTCACCGTCGAAAATGGTGAATGCTGTCTAGTATGCTATGCTGTCTAGTATATCTGCGATATTCGGGATAGGGAATCTATCAGAGACAGTCTTCTCATTTAATTTCCGAAAATCGATTACCAAGCGCCATTCTTTTTCGCCTATGATGTCACTTTTCTTAGGTACGACCCAGACGGGTGCACTCCAGGGGGAATGGCTGTTTTTTATTTGATTTGCATTTTTTAAATTTGATTACGGACCTCGCCTTTATGTACAAATGGGTAACGGTAAGATTTTGTGTGAATCGGTATATTATCTGTTGTTGGTGTAGAGTGTTTGACGGCGTTAGAGAACGTTAGTTGGTTGTTTTCGTTGTGGAAAAGTCTTTTGAATGACTTGCATAGTTTGAGTATTTGTTGTTTTTCTTCGCTGTTGAGGTGTGTGGATGTTTAAATGTTGGTCGTCCGATCGTTCTGTGTCTGTTGCCGCGGACATGCAGTTTAGTTATTGGTGGGTTCGTGAGGAGAACTCTTCTGCCTGTAACGGTTCTTCGAGGTAAAGTGTTTGAATCTGGTCTGAGTTATAGCAGACTTCAAAATAGGCGGATCCTGCGCTTGCGGTGTATAAGCCGCCTGTTATGGATATTTGATTGTCCAAATTCGTGGTTTCGTATATAAAATCTCCTTGCATGAAGTTTACTGGGAGCGGAAGTAGCATTTTGGTATTTTGTGGTAGCTTATGTAATGTGTCTACAGGGTTTGCCCTTGTGCGGATTGGGATGGCAGTTTCTGGTGTTTCTAGTATGGATTCGGCAAAGTTTATTTTTGCATTTAGACTAGATAGGATATCCATGCCTAGGAGACCATTGAAATGGGGGTGGAAATTAAATAAAAAGAACTTAAAATTAAGCATTTTTTTGAATTGTTTGAAATTTATTCTATATGTATATTCCTGTATTTTGAATGTACTGAGAACAGTGTTTTTTTTTTTCTGTTTTTTTTTTTTATAAAAATTGTATTTATTTACATTGAAGTCCACTGTTACTGTTTGTAATAACTTATACTGCAGAGTATCATAATTTCTATTGAGTATTTACATATTTACATACTTAAACCTACTTAATTAGGGAGTCTAGAGGCATGAATTAATTTTATCAATTAACTTATATATCTTCTCGGCAGATCTGTTGGGTGAATGCGCAGGAGCCTCCTTCTCGCCCTCAGTCCCAATACACGTCCCCTCATCAAGAGTTTTCGAGCCAACTGGTTTGGGTGGATTCCCAATTTATTTAAGTACGCGGTTGCATGTTTGTTTATGACATCGCCAATCCTTGGTACCTTCAGCTCTTTTTCAATGTCTTTGTTGCGGATGTACCAAGCCGCTGCAGATAGTTTACGCAAGCTTTGCGACTGAGCCACACGAATTTTGTTGAGGTGCGACTTTGCGGCATGCCATACACTTGGATGCCATATTTCCAAATAGGAGCCAAGACAACCTTATAAATTTTGGCCTTGTTGGAAATTGAAAGTTTGTTTCCAGGCCTAAGGAGCCAAGCCATACTATTTGCCTTTGTTTTGAGCCGCCGAGTTACATCCGTTACATGGCGTTGAAATGTAAGTCGCTTATCCAAGATATTTGTGGGCGTTCGATTATGTGAGGAGCTCTCCATGCAGAAACACACCGGGTGATGTGTCTTTTCTCAGGGTGTACGTCACGGAAACACAGTTTTCCGGATTGACTGCAATGTTCCAGCGTAGGGCCCAGTTCTCAAATTTTTTTAGATAAAGCTGAAGCGTATCAGTGGCTGTATAGACGCAAGTATCTCTGGCCAGGACTGCAGTGCCATCAGCAAAGGTGGCAACCAGCAGGTCATTGGGATCTGTAAGCGACATGTTGTCAGCCGAGGGCATGTCGTGCGTATATAGGCTATATAGTGGACCTAATACACTTCCCTGGGGTACACCTGCTCTGACTCTCATTGTTTGGGAGGACAGTCCGTCCTGTACTTCTTTAAAGCATCGCTTGTGGACGAAGCTTTTTATTATCAGAAAGAGCTGAGTATTTAGTAGGCTTTTAAGCTTGTGCAGAAGTCCTTCATGCCACACTCTGTCGAAAGCCTGCTGGATGTCCAGAAAAGCTCCAACGACGTACTCCTTTCCATGGAAACCTTCCAGTACAAAGTTCACTACGCGGTGTAGCTGTTCAGGTGTGCCATACCTGAGTCTAAAACCAAACTGAAACTTCGGAATAGCTTTCTGAACCTTTCGGGACTCGAGCAATCTTCTCAGGATGCACCTCTCAAGTAATTTTCCAAATGCTGGAAGCAGGCTTATTGGGCGATATGAGTCTAATTCCTCTGCTGGCTTCCCACTTTTATGGAGCATAATGATATTCGCCTTCTTCCAGGCGCTTGGGAAGTGTCCCAGTCGAAGAGCAGAGTTGAAAATTAGTACAAGGAATAACAAAGCTCTGTGAGGCATCAGCTTAATGGAGCGGTTGTCGATGTGATCCACACCAGGAGCCTTGTTTTTGCGAAGGGATTTTATGTCATCTTCCAATTCCGTGAGTTTAATAGGCTTTACAGGAAGAGCCATCTGCAATGGGGCTTCTAGGGATTCAGCAACCAGTTGTACTCGTCTTGGCGATGCTGTCTCGAACGGCTGCAATCTTTCCTCCAGGTTTCTGGCAAACGCTTCGGCTCTGTCCTGAGGTGATTTTGCCCAAGTGCCATCTGGGTTACGAACTGGAAACTTTGGAGCAACTTGTCTCTTGAATCTCTTCGTGAGCTTCCAGAGCGCGAATTTTGAGTTTTCATCGGCAGTAACTTTCCCCAGGAACGCGTCAGTTGCTTCTCTTTTCAGTATGGCTAGTACTTTTCTCATCCGATTTGATTTCCTTCGGTACAGTCTGTCAATTATTGGATCATTGGTCCTGATGAACTCACGCCGGAGACGTTTCTTGAGAGTTAAGAGTCCTACTGCTTCCGGAGAGAGAGCGATGCTGCTACGCACGTTGCGTAGGTGAACTGCGCCGCCAGGAGCTGCAATTTGAGCTGCATCTTTGATCTTCTTCATAAAAGTTTCAACCGCTTTTTCGATATCGTCTGCTGTATTTATCTCTGTATTGAGGTTAAAGGCATTGTGAAGTTCGTACTGAAACAGCCTTATATTCGCACCAGGTGGAACGAGCATCCTAATAGGGGCGGTACTATGAGGTGACGTTGTTAGTGAAGCGATCAGCGGCAAGTGATCAGAAGATAGGTCATACTCTTCGCGTACTGATAGTAGACTGTTAGCTATACCTTTGTACAAGAAGAAGTCGATACATGAAGGTACATTCCTCGTGTTATACGGCTAGTGAGTGGGTCTGCCTGTAGCCAGAACTTGAGTTGAGCTGCCGGAAATAACATCGTGAAGTGCTGAGCCTCGAGCATTCGCTCTTATACTACCCCAGGGGCGATGCTTAGCGTTAAAATCACCTCCAATGATAAACTTTTGACCATGTTGACCAAGGAGATTATCAAACTCAGAGGAATTCCAAGGCAGGCCTGGAGGAAGGTACACAGCTGACACCGTAATTTCGCCCGAATTAGTGGAAATTTTGAATTCGTTGTGATCGAATGCAGGTGATAGTGCACTAATCCCTGCCGGATTAGGATACAAGCTCCTCCTCTGGGGCGATCTCCTGGGTGATATGCTCGATAGCAGCTATAACCTATCATATTGAGGTAGGATCCGTCGTGTAGGAGTGTCTCTGAAATAAGCATAACCTTAATTTTGTGCTTGCTGAGAAACACCTTAAGCTCATTAGCATTTGGGATAATGCTACGAGCGTTCCAGGCTCCGAGGCGCAGTTCACAAGCCATTACTTGCGCTGCGTCAACGACTTAGAACCTCTGAGTTCTTTGATCTCCTCAAAAAGCTCAGCGATGGTTTTTTGTATACCAGCAATGGTCTGCTGCATTGAGATGATGATTTGTGCGAGGGAGCCATCTCTTACCGTTTGGCTAGGATGTTCAGGTTCACCTGCGTTTGTTACAGGAGCAAACGCAGCATTCGGAAAAGTCTGGAACCTTGCGTTTGAGAAAGCATTTCGCTGTTGGGAGTATTTTCCGTCAGGTCGTGTGCTCTGTTGTCCAGTTCTAGTCGCATCTGCATTCGATAGGCCCTGCCGCACGATTGAGGTTGGAATAGCTTGTTGCTTGATGTTGCGCATGGGCTGTGGGTGTTCTACGCGGGTCATGGGAGTAATGTGGATCCCAGTTTTTCGGCTTTTGAGCCTCTGGACGTAAATTCTGCAGCCCTTGTAAGTTGCCTCATGTTTTCCTTGGCAATTAACGCACTCCAGGTCATCATAGGTCTTTGCCTGGCATTGACTGGAACCAGTCCAATGAGGCAAACTGCATCTACCACATCTGGGCTCTTTGGTACAATAGTTTTAGGTGTGATCAAAGCCAAAACATCGATAACACTGACGCATATTTACATTTTTTTCTCGGCAGTTCCACTCTGACTCTTTGACGGCCAACTTTATTTATTTTTAGAGCTTCTTTGTTATTAATAGCCCTTTTAATATCAATAAACCAAACGTTCTGGCCAGAAGCCTTGCCTGGATCCGGATCAGAGGAGTCAACATTCTGTGACTTCACCTTTGGATTATAGGTGTTAACTACAGCGTGACCTTGGGAGGTGAACGCATTTAAAATTTTCTCGACTGGGGTAGAAGCAGCCAAGTTACACACCACAACCCTGTAGGCTCTGTCTTCCGGGAGGCAGAAGTAAGTGTATTGGAGATTTACTGATGATAGCTTTTTAGTGATAGCTCTGTGGGCATCAGAGTCACGGGGGTATATGCGCAAGTTGCCATTATGCGCGATCTTGAGTTCATATGATTCAGATGATACCGCCGAGTCGAGAAGCCTTTCCAAGGCAGGTACGTCGCTGACAGCAAGTACTGTTATTTGACTAGGTTTTGGTGACTTATTTGTCACTGGAGTTTGAGCTTGTCGAGATTCTTCCTCTGCAACGGTTTCGACCTGGAGAATGTCCATGCTATTTTCGATTATGTTCGATTACATGCGCTCTTTTTTTTGAACTTTTCGGCGAGGTTGGTAGGCTTCTCTTCTTGGAAGGAACTTTTTGCCAAGAGACTGAAGCCGGCTGGAATGTGAGCGTATTACTATTTTTTTCAATTTGCGGCAATAGGCGACTATTTCCAACTGTTATCTGGTTAAGATTATTTAATTGGCTTGGGCTGCTAATCATAAGAAGCTCCCTGCCAGTTGTGCTAGGCGGGGGCATGCTCTGAAAGGAGCGTCCTGTACGTGGTACTTCTTGGAAGCTATCAGCACCTAAAACGACTTCCGACATCTCGGATTCGAATCGACCATACTTCTCTTGAAGCACCTCTTTTTTTTAATTCCTCGATGAAATATAATTTGATTATTTTGCCAAAAACTTATTTTTTCTTTTTTTGTCGGAAAATATTTAATGAAAATAAAATCAAACTGATCCCTTTCTCAATGATGATTCGACCAAGAACAGTGTGGATATTGATATCTGAGGTTAGTTTTTTGATGTGATCTTCATTAATAAGTGCTGGATTTATGAAAGAGTAAGTAGATCCAGTGTCTATTAGGAATTTAAGAGGGTTTGACACCATGGAGTTTGGTGATAAGAAGACAAATGGCAAAGAAGATCCGTGAGTCTTCTTGCTTATGTAGCCGACTGGATTCCCGAGGCTTCTAGTGGAAAATTTGCATCATCGTTGATGTTACATAGGGGAGCGTTTGGATTACATAGGGGAGCAGTTCCTGTTTTGGTGACTTAACGTCTGATCTGGTTGGTCGTTATTGTGCAAGGGGTTCCTGCCCAGAGTTTCTCTATCTTGTTGACCATTATGGGATTATGTTGACGTGTGAAACGTCGATTATTATTGTTGGTGTTATCATATCTTGGTACATGACGAGTGTTGTTGCCATTATTATAGTTCTGTTGTCGTGGTATGTAGTGACTGTTGTAGTCACTATTGGTTGGTTGTTTTTTCGCGTATGGGTGATTCCTGTATATTGGGTTGTCGCGTCGTCGGTTTTCATGGTGTTTGTTCAGGCTTCTAGAGAAATTTAATTCAATCTGTCCGTACTCGTATGCTTTCTCGATTGTCTTGACCTAAGTGGGTTGTAGTATGCTTACATATTGAATATCTACTGTACCAAGAGTACTTACTAAAATATGATTCGATCGGCACGTTCACAGAAAGTGCAAATGTCAGCATTCTGACCGAACTCAAGTGTATGCATACACCCTCGCGCTTCAACTTAAGAGAGCATAATTACACACATAACACATATATAGTAGCATAATATGCTTCACATATTACGCTTACATAAGCATTGTACATATAGTACAATCTTGCACATTTCACAATTCACATTTTTGCTTACACCTAAGCGCATGATTTGTTGCGCAACCATATCGTTCTTTTTGCACACATATTAAATATAAAAAATAAATATAAAAACCGAACCCCAAAAAAATGCTGACTAGACATTTCCGTTTTCCACGACTCACTTCGAGCCGATCAAAACTTTGTACATTTAGTCTTAAGCTGACATTTATTAAATAAAGACATAAAGACCGAAATTATTCGTGTTTTCTATTTAAAATCGGTTCAGCGTTGATCTTTGTCCTAGTAGTGACGGATCATTTATTCGACCAAAATAATAACTACGTAAGTGGCGCAGTCGGTAGGATGATACTAATTGATGCGATATTAAACATATTCAATTCTCTGTGTATCATCCGCTAAAGAACTACAACTTCAATATCTCGCATCGGTAAATCAAGTGATAGCGAAATTGAAAAACTTAAAATTATATCAAATTTTAAGAAGACGCCTTTGAATTCACTGAGTAGTAAATCCACAAAAGGTTACTCAAAACAAAGTGAAATAGCTAAATGCGCAACACTAAATAAACGTAACTACAACTAAGTGAACTACAATAATAACAGTTAAACTAAGTGAAAACCAAATAAACTTAACAAAAAAAAATAAGCGAAAAATAATAACAACAATAATAATAACAGCGAAAATAAGTGAAAATTAAATAAACTTAACTACAACAAGTAAATACTTAAACCAACTTCAAATACATAAACACTAATCAAAATCCAAACCAACAAACCACGATGGCCGTAGCAGCACCAGCACAAATAGAATTGTCTGACTCCAACATGATTCAAGTAGAAAGACAAATACACGCAATCGAGGTTTTCAACGGAGATCCTAACACTTTGTACACTTTCATCAGTCGCGTCGACTTCATCTTGGCTCTGTATCAGACCACAGATGAAAGACAAAAGTTAATAATCTTTGGACACATCGAACGGAACATCATTGGCGATGTTATCCGCACCCTCGGAGTAACCAACCTCAGCAGCTGGAGCGAACTCAGGACTCAGCTTATACTTAACTACAAGCCCCAAGCACCGAACCACCAACTTCTGGAAGAATTCAGGAACATACAATATCGAGGTAACATTCGACATTTCCTTGAAGAAGCCGAAAGAAAACGACAGATACTTATAAGTAAATTAGAACTAGAAAATAATACTAACGAAACCATTCTCTATACTAGATTAATACAAACCAGCATCGAAAATCTAATTCAAAAACTTCCAAGCCACATTTATCTCAGAATAGTTAACTGTAATATTCCAAACCTAAGATCACTAATATATTACAAGAAAAAGGTCTTTATGAGGCACCAACCTCAAGCAAAGATAATATAAAGCCAACTTCAATTCCAAACAAAATAACAACCAACCCCAAAATAGACAAATGAATAACCAAACTAGACCCTTTGTACCCTTACAACCATTCTATAATAACGTCTATCAAACCTATCACCAAGCACATTCTCATATGCCCAGGTTTAACGCAAACCCGGTTCCTCAATATCAAAATAGACCCATTTATCCACAATCTAACATACCCATGTCACAAGTACCCAGACCAAACCCAGCTTTTAACCGACAAAATATTTTTGACCAAAACCGATTTGGACCTAGCCACACTAACATGCCCACAACATATCCTCAAAACAGAAACGTACAAACCAATAACCCAATAAAAAGACAGAGACCATCAGACAGTGGACAGTCTAAAATGAGCATAGAAGAGCTAAGATACCAGCAAGCAACGTCTTATCAACCTGAAAATCCTTATAATTATAACTGCTATTATCCCTGCTATCCAGAATATTTTCAACCCCAGCCTTATCCCTACCAATTGAACTATACACCAGAATCAATTCAGTGTCCCCCTGAACAGAACTACGACAATTCGGAGACAACAGAAGAGGAAATACGAACAACAATTGACAACGAACCAGATGACCTTGAACAAGTAGAAAATTTTCGGCTAGTAGCCCCGGATCAAGCCCCGGATATAATGATAAAACATAATAATACGGAATTGAAATGTCTAATTGATACAGGATCTACGATAAATATGCTCACGCGAAATATTTTTCAAACGCCAATACAAGAAACCAATCATCTAATACACACTAGTAATGGCCCATTAATTATTAACACACTTACGAATATACCACCTAATAACTACTTCCCTATTGCCCAAGAGTTCTTGATCCACCAGTTCTCGGATCATTATGACATGCTGATTGGACGCAAATTGTTGTCCGAAGCCAAAGCAATAATCGATTATAAAAAGAAAACTGCTACCCTATTTAACAAAATATACAAGATAAAAGACAGTAATAACATTACAGAACAGAATCATATCCAAATGGACCCTTCATTTCCACAAGACCCCACCTATTTAGAAACCTCCACACTTCAGGGAAACTTGTTCCGACTAGAACACCTTAACGTAGAAGAAAAACAAAAATTAATTAACCTACTGATAAAATACCAAGACATCCAATTTCAAGAAGGTGACACGCTTACGTTCACAAACCAAGAAAAACATGTTATCAACACCACATACAATATACCAGTCTACTCTAAAGTTTATAGTTTCCAACAGACATATGAAAAGGAGGTAGAAAAACAGATCCAGGACATGCTAGAACAGGGTATTATCCGAGAAAGTAATTCACCGTACTGTAGCCCCATTTGGGTCGTACCTAAAAAGCTAGATGCTTCTGGACAGCAGAAGCTCCGTATCGTAATAGACTATAGGAAATTGAACGAAATAACAATAAACGACAGATACCCCATACAAAACATAGATGAAATATTAGGAAAACTAGGGAGGTCAAATTATTTCACAACAATAGATCTTGCAAAGGGCTTTCATCAAATAGAAATGGACTCAGAGTCAATAGCCAAAACTGCCTTCTCTACAAAATATGGACACTACGAGTACACGCGAATGCCATTTGGGCTTAAAAACGCCCCCGCTACATTTCAACGATGTATGATTAATTTACTCCGTCCGCTTTTAAATAAATGTTGTCTAGTATACCTAGACGACATCATAGTTTTCTCCACATCTTTAGAAGAACATCTTCAAGCCTTACAGGCTGTTTTCGAAAAATTATCACAGGAAAATTTAAAATTACAACTAAACAAATGTGAATTCTTAAAACAGGAGACAATTTTCTTAGGACATGTTATCACTAAAGACGGGATTAAACCACACCCGGATAAAATAAAAGCTATAGTAAAGTATCCATTACCAAGAAAAACTAAGGAAATTAAAGCCTTCCTAGGACTCACAGGGTATTATAGGAAATTTATACCTAACTTTTCTGACATTGCCAAACCCCTGACCAAGTGCCTAAAGAAAGGAGCAACAATAGATATAAACAGTTCAGAATACTTAGAAGCATTCCAAAGGTTAAAATTATTAATCTCTGAAGACCCGATCCTAAAAATACCGAATTTCGAGAGGAAATTTACATTAACAACAGATGCCAGCAATGTAGCTTTAGGAGCTGTTCTATCACAAGACGGACACCCTGTTAGCTACATCAGCAGAACATTAAACGAACATGAAGTCAATTATAGCGCCATAGAAAAAGAATTATTAGCAATAGTTTGGGCCACTTAAAACCTTCCGACACTATCTGTTAGGACGACATTTCGAAGTAGCTTCTGACCATCAACCCTTGTGCTAGCTACACAAACTAAAAGAACCTAATTCAAAATTAACAAGATGGAAAATTAGACTTTCGGAATATGACTTCGACATAAAATATATAAAAGGAAAAGAAAATTACGTAGCAGACGGACTTTCTAGAATAAAGATAAAACAAACATTTTTTGGTGAATCTACACAACATAGTGCCGAAGAGGACAGTAACAATTTGATCGAACTATCAGAGAAAGCTATTAATCAATATAAAAGGCAAATCATCTTTACTTAAGGTCCCAATAGTACAGAAATAGAAACTTACTTCAAAAAACAAATTATACACCTTTCTTATGAAGAAATGACCCCAGAAATAGCCAAACGATATCTACTCGATTTTTTCTGTTCAAAAAACAGCGCTCTTTACATCGAAAGCGATGCAGATTTCGAAGTAATTCAAAAAGCATATAAGGAGACAATGAATCCAAGACATACAACAATTTTTCGAAGCCTCATCTTACTAAAAAACATTCCCACGTACGCAAATTTTAAAGAACTAATTCTAAACACACATGAAAAACTCTTACACCCCGGAATACAGAAAACTGTAAAACTTTTCAGCGAAACATACTACTTCCCAAATAGCCAACTCCTCATTCAAAATATAATTAACGAATGTCAAGTTTGTAACTTAGCAAAAACAGAACACCGAAATACAAAAATGCCAATGAAAGTCACCCCTAAACCCGAACATTGCCGCGATAAATTTGTAATAGATATCTACTCCTCTGAAGGAAATCACTATTTGAGCTGTATCGACATTTATTCTAAATTTGCCACCCTTGAGCAGATAAAAACAAAAGATTGGATAGAATGTAAAAATGCTCTAATGCGCATATTCAATCAGTTGGGAAAACCTAAAATCCTAAAGGCAGACAGAGATGGCGCATTTTCTAGCTTAGCCCTCAAACGTTGGCTCGAAACTGAAAATGTGGAATTACAACTTAACACCACAAAAACAGGTGTTGCAGATATAGAAAGGCTCCACAAAACGATAAATGAAAAAATCCGTATTATAAAAAATTCCGATGACAATGAAGCCAAACTCAGTAAAATAGAAACGATCCTTTACATTTACAACCACAAAACCAAACACGATACTATCAGATAAAGACATAAAGACATTGTAAATCTAATATAAAATAATAATATTACAGTCTCTATTATCGTATCACTCATTAGCCTCACATTTTGTATAGTTTGTATCTACTTAAAACTAAAAACAACAAAAACAATTATAGAAACACAAGATACAAATCCAACTGCATTACCAAGATTATATGCGTCAACCCCAATAGAAGCATAAGCTTCCTTTTAAGGGGAGGGAAGTATCATAATATGCTTCACATATTACGATTACATAAGCATTATACATACAATCTTTCACCGCACATACAATCTTGCACATGCATAAACACACGAAACATGAAACCAATTCACATTTTTGCTTACACCTAAGCGCATGATTTGTTGTGCAACCATATCGTTCTTTTTGTACACATATAAAAAACCAAACCCCACAAATATGCTGAATAGACATTTCCGTTTCTCACGACTCACTTCGAGCCGATCAAAACTCTGTACATTTAGTCTTAAGCTGACATTTCTTAAATAAAGACGTTCACCGAAATTGTTCGTGTTTTCGATTTAAAGTTGGTTCAGCGTTGATCTTTGTCTTTGTTATTGACGGATCATTTATTCGACTGAAAAATTAATAACTACGTAAGTATATATATAAGATTAATCATGTATATAAGATTACATGATTAATGCAAGATTACAGTAAATTTTCCAGAAGCTTTCCAATTGCCTTCATACATTTCTGGTCCCCAGAAAAAAGATTCATTAGATGATTGGTCTGGAAGTTCGCTAATATACAGGTATGACCTTAATCATGATCCTTAAAACACGAAAACGAGTAGCTGAGTTGGATTCCAAAAGACCAGGAAAGGCCCTGGTCAAAATTATAGAAAAGTTAATCCTTTCAGACCGTTAGAAGTCAAAGTTTGTGCCAAGGTTATTCCTGATTCTGCATTGCACACCAATTACATAGAGTGATGATCTTTTCGATAGAGGTCCTAAAAAGGAAGGAGTAAGCTATCGGTGCCTTCCTGGACATCCACCAAGAATTTGACAATGTTGTGCACCCTGGTCTTCTATTCAAAGCCAACCGTTTATGGTAAAATAATTTCCTAAATAGAGAAGATTAAGTTGCACAGGAAGTAGCAGTATTCAGTGTAAATAATTCCTTATATACCTGTATGTAACAAATTTAAATAAAAAATTTTTTTTATATACAAATTTGTTATGTGTTTTTCAAACTTTTACAAGTAATATTTTTTGGAAAAGGGACGGAGAGGCGACAGGTGGAGTTCCGGGTATTTTTACTGCAGTCCAAGTAAGCTTTTCTTTTTTTTTTTATTTACTATCAAAATTTTGTTGAAACAGAAATACTTATATTTTCATGTCAATAATTGTAGTTTCATAATTTGGATTGTAGGAATTCAAAATGTTTTTTAAGCCGCGACTTAGCTTTAGAAGGATCACAAAACAAGTTCATAAATGGTTGTATCGTCAACCGTGTGCTACCCTTAGCACTGCCTCAATTGTAGTACATTATCATGATCAACCTGATAAATCCGATGGCGACAAAAAGCTTTATCGTGCCTTAAGTCTGCCGAATGGTTTACGTGCAATGCTTATATCTGACCCAAATGTTGAAGAAACTCGAGATCATAGTGACGATACAGAAAAAATGCAGCTTTCAGTTTCTAGTACGCAAAGTTTAAACTCATCCCAGGAACGGTTTCGTGGAAAATTAGCAGCCTGTGCCGTGCTTGTTACAGTTGGATCATTTAGTGAACCTCATAATTATCAGGGTCTTGCGCATTTTGTTGAGCATATGATATTTATGGGATCAGAAAAATTTCCTGCTGAAAATCAATTTGACGCTTTTGTAAGTAAAAGTGGAGGATTTAGCAACGCCCACACGGAAAACGAGGAGACATGTTTTTATTTTGAGGTTGAAGAAGCTCATCTAGACGAAAGTATGGATCTCTTTATGAACTTAATTAAAGCGCCGCTGATGTTACAAGATACTATGGCTCGTGAGCGCTCTGCAGTGCAATCTGAATTTGAACAGACTTATATGAAAGATGAAGTTCGTAGGGATCAAATATTGGCAAGCTTAGCTAGTGATGAGTATCCGCGCGGAACTTTTAGTTGGGGAAACTTCAAATCTCTTCAAGAGGGGGTAAACGATAATATGTTGCATAAATCTCTTCATGAATTTTGTCGAAAACATTATGGATACAATCGCATGATAGTTTCAATTCAAGGTCAGCAATCATTGGATGAGCTAGAGGAAATGCTAGTACGTCATTGTGCGGACATACCAAATAGTGGGGAACATGCTATAGACTTATCGAAGTATAGTTACCAGAAAGCCTTCCGAGAAACGTTTTTTCAAGATGTGTTTTTAGTGCAACCCGTGGAAGATGTGTGCAAGTTGGAATTAACATGGGTGTTGCCTCCCATGAAGCATTACTATCGCTCAAAGCCAGATACTTTTATATCGCAGTTGATTGGTTATGAAGGTGTCGGCAGCTTATGCTCGTATTTGCGCAGACGTTTATGGTGTATGAGTATTATGGCTGGTGTTGGAGGAAGTAGCTTTGAAACTAACTCAATTTACTCATTGTTTAACATTTGCATATATTTAACGGGCGATGGGTTTGAACACTTAGATGAGGTTTTGGAGGCCACTTTTGCTTGGTTAAGACTTCTTAATAGTAGTGATAAGTTACAAACTTTCTATAATGAACTGCAGCAAATTGCCGACAATAATTTTAAATTTCATATTGAACTTCCGCCAATTGACAATGTTCAAAATATTGTTGAATGTATTAATTATCTGCCCTCAAAACACGTACTTACCGGACCATATTTATACTTTCAATACGATGATATGGATATTAAAATTTTAAAAGAGCACATAAGCGAATTTAATTTTAATATTATGATTTCGTCCCATATTCCTTTGGAGAAATATGAATATAATCAGAAAGAACCGTGGTTTGGAACTCAATACACCACCATTCCAATGCCTTCGAAATGGATTACCATGTGGCATAATCCGCATATTTTTGAAGAGCTTCGTTTTCCACCAGCTAATCCTTTTTATTTTTGAGGTTGTTTTTGACGTTGCTGCTCTATTCCATCGTTGGTACAAGTGACGGTTTGCCACTCGTACTTGTCGAATTGTTGTTTGGCGGCTTAGCAGAATTTAAAATCCAGTCGGCAATATTAGCAGGCATTTTCATTGTTACTTTGAATGTATCCTTAAATCCAGTCGGCAATATTGGCAGGCATTTTCAGTGTTATTTTGAATCCTCTGTATCCTTCCAGTTTTTTTTTTCAAATTGCACGTGTCACGGTCGCCATGTAAAGAATAACCTCTTATTGGGTTTTTATTCTTTATGTTCTTTTTATTCAGAGTTGGGAGCAGCGAAGGTGCCGCTTCCAAGGTTCAGTTATCTCTGATTTTACATTATTCCTTAAGTTCTAAGTAAGCCTAAGTCTGATCGCTGCGCTGCCCACAGTTGCTAAGCAGAGAGCGACCGTTATGTATATTCTATATATATATATGTGTTATGTGTGTAATTATGCTCTCTTAAGTTGAAGCGCGAGGGTATATGCATACACTTGAGTTCGGTCAGAATGCTGACACTTGCACTTTCTGTGAACGTGCCGATCGAATCATATTTTAGTAAGTACTCTTGGTACCGTAGATATTCAATATGTATGTATGCATACTACAACCCACTTAGGTCAGCCATTAGGAATCAAAAGCCAAAGACAATCAAGAAAGCATACGAGTACGGACAGATTGAATTAAATTTCTCTAGAAGCCTGAACAAACACCATGAAAACCGACGACGCGACAACCCAATATACAGGAATCACCCATACGCGAAAAAACAACCAACCAATAGTGACTACAACAGTCACTACATACCACGACAACAGAACTATAATAATGGCAACAACACTCGTCATGTACCAAGATATGATAACACCAACAATAATAATCGACGTTTCACACGTCAACATAATCCCATAATGGTCAACAAGATAGAGAAACTCTGGGCAGGAACCCCTTGCACAATAACGACCAACCAGATCAGACGTTAAGTCACCAAAACAGGAACTGCTCCCCTATGTAATCCAAACGCTCCCCTATGTAACATCAACGATGATGCAAATTTTCCACTAGAAGCCTCGGGAATCCAGTCGGCTACATAAGCAAGAAGACTCACGGATCTTCTTTGCCATTTGTCTTCTTATCACCAAACTCCATGGTGTCAAACCCTCTTAAATTCCTAATAGACACTGGATCTACTTACTCTTTCATAAATCCAGCACTTATTAATGAAGATCACATCAAAAAACTAACCTCAGATATCAATATCCACACTGTTCTTGGTCGAATCATCATTGAGAAAGGGATCAGTTTGATTTTATTTTCATTAAATATTTTCCGACAAAAAAAGAAAAAAATAAGTTTTTGCCAAAATAATCAAATTATATTTCATCGAGGAATTAAAAAAAAGAGGTGCTTCAAGAGAAGTATGGTCGATTTGAATCCGAGATGTCGGAAGTCGTTTTAGGTGCTGATAGCTTCCAAGAAGTACCACGTACAGGACGCTCCTTTCAGAGCATGCCCCCGCCTAGCACAACTGGCAGGGAGCTTCTTATGATTAGCAGCCCAAGCCAATTAAATAATCTTAACCAGATAACAGTTGGAAATAGTCGCCTATTGCCGCAAATTGAAAAAAATAGTAATACGCTCACATTCCAGCCGGCTTCAGTCTCTTGGCAAAAAGTTCCTTCCAAGAAGAGAAGCCTACCAACCTCGCCGAAAAGTTCAAAAAAAGAGCGCATGTAATCGAACATAATCGAAAATAGCATGGACATTCTCCAGGTCGAAACCGTTGCAGAGGAAGAATCTCGACAAGCTCAAACTCCAGTGACAAATAAGTCACCAAAACCTAGTCAAATAACAGTACTTGCTGTCAGCGACGTACCTGCCTTGGAAAGGCTTCTCGACTCGGCGGTATCATCTGAATCATATGAACTCAAGATCGCGCATAATGGCAACTTGCGCATATACCCCCGTGACTCTGATGCCCACAGAGCTATCACTAAAAAGCTATCATCAGTAAATCTCCAATACACTTACTTCTGCCTCCCGGAAGACAGAGCCTACAGGGTTGTGGTGTGCAACTTGGCTGCTTCTACCCCAGTCGAGAAAATTTTAAATGCGTTCACCTCCCAAGGTCACGCTGTAGTTAACACCTATAATCCAAAGGTGAAGTCACAGAATGTTGACTCCTCTGATCCGGATCCAGGCAAGGCTTCTGGCCAGAACGTTTGGTTTATTGATATTAAAAGGGCTATTAATAACAAAGAAGCTCTAAAAATAAATAAAGTTGGCCGTCAAAGAGTCAGAGTGGAACTGCCGAGAAAAAATGTAAATATGCGTCAGTGTTATCGATGTTTTGGCTTTGATCACACCTAAAACTATTGTACCAAAGAGCCCAGATGTGGTAGATGCAGTTTGCCTCATTGGACTGGTTCCAGTCAATGCCAGGCAAAGACCTATGATGACCTGGAGTGCGTTAATTGCCAAGGAAAACATGAGGCAACTTACAAGGACTGCAGAATTTACGTCCAGAGGCTCAAAAGCCGAAAAACTGGGATCCACATTACTCCCATGACCCGCGTAGAACACCCACAGCCCATGCGCAACATCAAGCAACAAGCTATTCCAACCTCAATCGTGCGGCAGGGCCTATCGAATGCAGATGCGACTAGAACTGGACAACAGAGCACACGACCTGACGGAAAATACTCCCAACAGCGAAATGCTTTCTCAAACGCAAGGTTCCAGACTTTTCCGAATGCTGCGTTTGCTCCTGTAACAAACGCAGGTGAACCTGAACATCCTAGCCAAACGGTAAGAGATGGCTCCCTCGCACAAATCATCATCTCAATGCAGCAGACCATTGCTGGTATACAAAAAACCATCGCTGAGCTTTTTGAGGAGATCAAAGAACTCAGAGGTTCTAAGTCGTTGACGCAGCGCAAGTAATGGCTTGTGAACTGCGCCTCGGAGCCTGGAACGCTCGTAGCATTATCCCAAATGCTAATGAGCTTAAGGTGTTTCTCAGCAAGCACAAAATTAAGGTTATGCTTATTTCAGAGACACTCCTACACGACGGATCCTACCTCAATATGATAGGTTATAGCTGCTATCGAGCATATCACCCAGGAGATCGCCCCAGAGGAGGAGCTTGAATCCTAATCCGGCAGGGATTAGTGCACTATCACCTGCATTCGATCACAACGAATTCAAAATTTCCACTAATTCGGGCGAAATTACGGTGTCAGCTGTGTACCTTCCTCCAGGCCTGCCTTGGAATTCCTCTGAGTTTGATTATCTCCTTGGTCAACATGGTCAAAAGTTTATCATTGGAGGTGATTTTAACGCTAAGCATCGTCCCTGGGGTAGTATAAGAGCGAATGCTCGAGGCTCAGCACTTCACGATGTTATTTCCGGCAGCTCAACTCAAGTTCTGGCTACAGGCAGACCCACTCACTAGCCGTATAACACGAGGAATGTACCTTCATGTATCGACTTCTTCTTGTACAAAGGTATAGCTAACAGTCTACTATCAGTACGCGAAGAGTATGACCTATCTTCTGATCACTTGCCGCTGATCGCTTCACTAACAACGTCACCTCATAGTACCGCCCCTATTAGGATGCTCGTTCCACCTGGTGCGAATATAAGGCTATTTCAGTACGAACTTCACAATGCCTTTAACCTCAATACAGAGATAAATACAGCAGACGATATCGAAAAAGCGGTTGAAACTTTTATGAAGAAGATCAAAGATGCAGCTCAAATTGCAGCTCCTGGCGGCGCAGTTCACCTACGCAACGTGCGTAGCAGCATCGCTCTCTCTCCGGAAGCAGTAGGACTCTTAACTCTCAAGAAACGTCTCCGGCGTGAGTTCATCAGGACCAATGATCCAATAATTGACAGACTGTACCGAAGGATATCAAATCGGATGAGAAAAGTACTAGCCATACTGAAAAGAGAAGCAACTGACGCGTTCCTGGGGAAAGTTACTGCCGATGAAAACTCAAAATTCGCGCTCTGGAAGCTCACGAAGAGATTCAAGAGATAAGTTGCTCCAAAGTTTCCAGTTCGTAACCCAGATGTCACTTGGGCAAAATCACCTCAGGACAGAGCCGAAGCGTTTGCCAGAAACCTGGAGGAAAGATTGCAGCCGTTCGAGACAGCATCGCCAAGACGAGTACAACTGGTTGCTGAATCCCTAGAAGCCCCATTGCAGATGGCTCTTCCTGTAAAGCCAATTAAACTCACGGAATTGGAAGATGACATAAAATCCCTTCGCAAAAACAAGGCTCCTGGTGCGGATCACATCGACAACCGCTTCATTAAGCTGATGCCCACAGAGCTTTGTTATTCCTTGTACTAATTTTCAACTCTGCTCTTCGACTGGGACACTTCCCAAGCGCCTGGAAGAAGGCGAATATCATTATGCTCCATAAAAGTGGGAAGCCAGCAGAGGAATTAGACTCATATCGCCCAATAAGCCTGCTTCCAGCATTTGGCAAATTACTTGAGAGGTGCATCCTGAGAAGATTGCTCGAGTCCCGAAAGGTTCAGAAAGCTATTCCGAAGTTTCAGTTTGGTTTTAGACTCAGGCATGGCACACCTGAACAGCTACACCGCGTAGTGAACTTTGTACTGGAAGGTTTCCATGGAAAGGAGCTTTTCTGGACATCCAGCAGGCTTTCGACAGAGTGTGGCATGAAGGACTTCTGCACAAGCTTAAAAGCCTACTAAATACTCAGCTCTTTCTGATAATAAAAAGCTTCCTCCACAAGCGATCCTTTAAAGAAGTACAGGACGGACTGTCCTCCCAAACAATGAGAGTCAGAGCCGGTGTACCCCAGGGAAGTGTATTAGGTCCACTATATAGCCTATATACGCACGACATGCCCTCGGCTGACAACATGTCGCTTACAGATCCCAATGACCTGCTAGTTGCCACCTTTGCTGATGGCACTGCAGTCCTGGCCAGAGATACTTGCGTCTATACACGTGTATTGGGACTGAGGGCGAGAAGGAGGCTTCTGCGCATTCACCCAACAGATCTGCCGAGAAGATATATAAGTTAATTGATAAAATTAATTCATGCCTCTAGACTCCCTAATTAAGTAGGTTTAAGTATGTAAATATGTAAATACTCAATAGAAATTATGATACTCTGCAGTATAAGTTATTACAAACAGTAACAGTGGACTTCAATGTAAATAAATACAATTTTTATAAAAAAAAGAGAAAAAAAAAACACTGTTCTCAGTACATTCAAAATACAGGAATATACAGATAGAATAAATTTCAAACAATTCAAAAAAATGCTTAATTTTAAGTTCTTTTTATTCCCATTTCAATGGTCTCCTAGGCATGGATATCCTATCTAGCCTAAATGCAAAAATAAACTTTGCCGAATCCATACTAGAAACACCAGAAACTGCCATCCCAATCCGCACAAGGGCAAAACCTGTAGACACATTACATAAGCTACCACAAAATACCAAAATGCTACTTCCGCTCCCAGTAAACTTCATGCAAGGAGATTTTATATACGAAACCACGAATTTGGATAATCAAATATCCATAACAGGCGGCTTATACACCGCAAGCGCAGGATCCGCCTATTTTGAAGTCTGCTATAACTCAGACCAGATTCAAACACTTTACCTCGAAGAACCGTTACAGGCAGAAGAGTTCTCCTCACGAACCCACCAATAACTAAACTGCATGTCCGCGGCAACAGACACAGAACGATCGGACGACCAACATTTAAACATCCACACACCTCAACAGCGAAGAAAAACAACAAATACTCAAACTATGCAAGTCATTCAAAAGACTTTTCCACAACGAAAAAAAACCAACTAACGTTCTCTAACGCCGTCAAACACTCTACACCAACAACAGATAATATACCGATTCACACAAAATCTTATCGTTACCCATTTGTACATAAAGGCGAGGTCCGTAAAAAAATTTAAAAAAGGCAAATCAAATAAAAAACAGCCATTCCCTCTTGAGTGCACCCGTCTGGGTCGTACCTAAGAAAAGTGACATCATAGGCGAAAAAAAATGGCGCTTGGTAATCGATTTTCGGAAATTAAATGAGAAGACTGTCTCTGATAGATACCCTATCCCGAATATCGCAGATATACTAGACAGCATAGGAAAGACCATGTATTCCACAACAATAGACTTAGCAAGTGGCTTTCACCAAGAGCAAGACGGCATTCACCGTCGAAAATGGGCATTACGAGTTCACGAGTTCCCACCCTCACTTCAAAAACATATATCAGATATTAAATCTGTTTTCACAAAACTCCAAAACGCAAATCTAAAAAATCCAACCAAGCAAATGTAGCTTTTTAAGGAAGGAAATCGACTTCCTGGGACATATCGTAACTCAGGAAGGAGTCAAACAAAACCCACTTAAGATTCAAACCATTAAGGACTTCCCCTGCCCAAAGACAACCAGGGAAATTAAATCATTTTTAGGACTATTAGGGTATTACAGGAAATTCATAAAGAACTTTGCGAAAATAACTAAACCCATAACGAGACAGTTAAAAGGGAAGAAATCTATAATAATAGACGGTGAATTTAAACAAGCATTCGAAACGTCGAAAGACCTTTTTTGTAATGATCCCATACTCATATACCCTGATTTCAATAAACCGTTCACGCTTACCACAGACGCAAGTAATTATGCGATAGGCTCTGTGTTGTCACAAGGCCCAGACACTAATGACAGACCCATATCTTTCGCTAGTAGGACACTATCGGACACGGAAATCCGCTATTCTACGATAGAGAAAGAAATGCTCGCTATCATTTGGTCTGTAAGTCATTTCAGACCATACCTCTTCGGGCGTTGATTTAAAATAGTCACAGACCATAAGCCATTAATCTGGCTAGAAAATCTGAAAGATCAGAATCCAAAACTAATTCGATGGAAAACTATATAGGCCGCTTACGACTTCGAAGTCGTATACAAAAAAAGGGTAGCAAAACGTAGTTGCTGACGCACTCAGCAGAATCGAGCCAAACTTGAACATAAACGAAGAACCAGAAATTATACCAATCGCTTCGCAACCACTAAATCACTTCAATTGCCAAATAATATTCCGTACCGGATCAACCACTTTAAGACAGGTAGGAACACCATTTATCCATAAAGTAAGACACATAATCACAGAACCCGTACATACTTTCGACTCCGTTACAAATACCCTTCAAACAATACTGAAACCGAATAAAACATTCGCAATATTTGCACCAGACGACATTTTCAAAATAATAGAAGAGTCCTACAATAACTATTTTTTGAAAATGACTTATACAAAATTTTCCGCTGCAATATATGGCTAACTGAAATTACGAATCCTCATGATCAGGAAAACAAAATTCGTGCGTACCACTTTAATACCAATCATAGGGGGATAGATGAAACATATAAGCATTTAAAAAGGGACATTTATTTTCCACATTTAAAAGACATTATCACAAAAATTATAAAAAATTGTGATACCTGCCTAAACCTAAAATACGATAGACACCCCCATAGACCATTAATGCAAACGCCAACCGCCCCAGAGGGACTATTGGCAGTCGTACATATAGACATATATTTCATTAACAATACTTGTAACCTCACAATTATCGATAAATTCACCAAGCTAGCGCAAGCCTACCCCCTTAGCAATAGGAATTCAATAAAAGTCGCCGATGCCTTAGTACAATTCATAAGTCACTATGGCGCACTAAAGAAAATAATTTTCGACCAGGGCGCGGAATTTTCGGGCAGTCTATTCAACGACCTCTTAACTCAATTCCAAATAACAGCTCATACAACCTCATTCCAACAATCAACGGACAACGCTTATATCGAGAGAATGCACTCCACCTTAACTGAACTATACAGGATAATCTTGAACAAAAGAAAAGAAGCAGGCCTAGAACGTTATCATGTCCAAATACTCGCAGAAGCTCTTTCTGATAATAAAAAGCTTCCTCCACAAGCGATCCTTTAAAGAAGTACAGGACGGACTGTCCTCCCAAACAATGAGAGTCAGAGCCGGTGTACCCCAGGGAAGTGTATTAGGTCCACTATATAGCCTATATACGCACGACATGCCCTCGGCTGACAACATGTCGCTTACAGATCCCAATGACCTGCTAGTTGCCACCTTTGCTGATGGCACTGCAGTCCTGGCCAGAGATACTTGCGTCTATACAGCCACTGATACGCTTCAGCTTTATCTAAAAAATTTGAGAACTGGGCCCTACGCTGGAACATTGCAGTCAATCCGGAAAAGTGTGTTTCCGTGACGTACACCCTGAGAAAAGACACATCACCCGGTGTGTTTCTGCATGGAGAGCTCCTCATACAATCGAACGCCCACAAATATCTCGGTGTCACTCTGGATAAGCGACTTACATTTCAACGCCACGTAACGGATGTAACTCGGCGGCTCAAAACAAAGGCAAACAGTATGGTCGCACCTCAACAAAATTCGTTTGGCTCAGTCGCAAATCTTGCGTAAACTATCTGCAGCGGCTTGGTACATCCGCAACAAAGACATTGAAAAAGAGCTGAAGGTACCAAGGATTGGCGATGTCATAAACAAACATGCAACCGCGTACTTAAATAAATTGGGAATCCACCCAAACCAGTTGGCTCGAAAACTCTTGATGAGGGGACGTGTATTGGGACTGAGGGCGAGAAGGAGGCTTCTGCGCATTCACCCAACAGATCTGCCGAGAAGATAGTGTATATAAGCTAATTGATAAAATTAATTCATGCCTCTAGACTCCCTAATTAAGTAGGTTTAAGTATGTAAATATATAAATACTCAATAGAAATTATGATACTCTGCAGTATAAGTTATTACAAACAGTAACAGTGGACTTCAATGTAAATAAATACAATTTTTATAAAAAAAACAAGTGAGAAAAGTTATCCTCGGCTTGCCGAAGATGGTATAGCCTTGAAAACAAAAGGTTTTCCATACAAAGACTTTTTTTCATATCGGCCGTTTGTATGGCAGCTATATGATATAGTGGTCCGATCCGGACCAAACTTTCACAAATCATGTATGGCTATGTCGAATAAATAAATGCTGAATTCGGTTGCGATAGCTTGAAGAACAAAAAAATTTTCCTTACGAAGACTTGAAATCTGATTGATCATTTGTATTGCAGCTATATGATATAGTGGTCCGATCCGACCGATTTTTAAACTTCATCTGCGTGCAACAAAAATAATGATCTGGTAAAAATTTCAAAACGCTAGCTTCAAAACTACTGTCTATTTTTTGCATAGAAACAGACGGACAGACGGACATGGCTATTTCGACTCGGCTGTTGATGCTGATCAAGAATATATATACTTTGTGGGGTCGGAGATGCTTCCTTTAATGCGTTACACATTTCTGGACAAAATTATAATACCCTTTTTCAAGGGTATAAAAAAGAGAAAAAAAAAAACACTGTTCTCAGTACATTCAAAATACAGGAATATACAGATAGAATAAATTTCAAACAATTCAAAAAAATGCTTAATTTTAAGTTCTTTTTATTTAATTTCCACCCCCATTTCAATGGTCTCCTAGGCATGGATATCCTATCTAGCCTAAATGCAAAAATAAACTTTGCCGAATCCATACTAGAAACACCAGAAACTGCCATCCCAATCCGCACAAGGGCAAAACCTGTAGACACATTACATAAGCTACCACAAAATACCAAAATGATACTTCCGCTCCCAGTAAACTTCATGCAAGGAGATTTTATATACGAAACCACGAATTTGGATAATCAAATATCCATAACAGGCAGCTTATACACCGCAAGCGCAGGATCCGCCTATTTTGAAGTCTGCTATAACTCAGACCAGATTCAAACACTTTACCTCGTAGAACCGTTACAGGCAGAAGAGTTCTCCTCACGAACCCACCAATAACTAAACTGCATGTCCGCGGCAACAGACACAGAACGATCGGACGACCAACATTTAAACATCCACACACCTCAACAGCGAAGAAAAACAACAAATACTCAAACTATGCAAGTCATTCAAAAGACTTTTCCACAACGAAAACAACCAACTAACGTTCTCTAACGCCGTCAAACACTCTACACCAACAACAGATAATATACCGATTCACACAAAATCTTATCGTTACCCATTTGTACATAAAGGCGAGGTCCGTAAAAAAATTTAAAAAATGCAAATCAAATAAAAAACAGCCATTCCCTCTTGAGTGCACCCGTCTGGGTCGTACCTAAGAAAAGTGACATCATAGGCGAAAAAAAATGGCGCTTGGTAATCGATTTTCGGAAATTAAATGAGAAGACTGTCTCTGATAGATACCCTATCCCGAATATCGCAGATATACTAGACAGCATAGGAAGGAACATGTATTTCACAACAATAGACTTAGCAAGTGGCTTTCACCAAATTCAAATGAACCCAAGCGACACGACCAAGACGGCATTCACCGTCGAAAATGGGCATTACGAGTTCACGAGAATGCCCTTCGGTCTCAAGAACGCCCCTGCCACGTTCCAACGCGTTATGGACAACGTTTTAGGTGACTTAGTCGGTAACGTCTGTCTAGTCTATCTCGACGATATAATAGTATTCTCACCCTCACTTCAAAAACATATATCAGATATTAAATCTGTTTTCACAAAACTCCAAAACGCAAATCTAAAAATCCAACCAAGCAAATGTAGCTTTTTAAGGAAGGAAATCGACTTCCTGGGACATATCGTAACTCAGGAAGGAGTCAAACCAAACCCACTTAAGATTCAAACCATTAAGGACTTCCCCTGCCCAAAGACAACCAGGGAAATTAAATCATTTTTAGGACTATTAGGGTATTACAGGAAATTCATAAAGGACTTTGCGAAAATAACTAAACCCATAACGAGACAGTTAAAAGGGAAGAAATCTATAATAATAGACGATGAATTTAAACAAGCATTCGAAACGTCGAAAGACCTTTTTTGTAATGATCCCATACTCATATACCCTGATTTCAATAAACCGTTCACGCTTACCACAGACGCAAGTAATTATGCGATAGGCTCTGTGTTGTCACAAGGCCCAGACACTAATGACAGACCCATATCTTTCGCTAGTAGGACAGTATCGGACACGGAAATCCGCTATTCTACGATAGAGAAAGAAATGCTCGCTATCATTTGGTCTGTAAGTCATTTCAGACCATACCTCTTCGGGCGTAGATTCAAAATAGTCACAGACCATAAGCCATTAATCTGGCTAGAAAATCTGAAAGATCAGAATCCAAAACTAATTCGATGGAAAACTATATAGGCCGCTTACGACTTCGAAGTCGTATACAAAAAAGGGTAGCAAAACGTAGTTGCTGACGCACTCAGCAGAATCGAGCCAAACTTGAACATAAACGAAGAACCAGAAATTATACCAATCGCTTCGCAACCACTAAATCACTTCAATTGCCAAATAATATTCCGTACCGGATCAACCACTTTAAGACAGGTAGAAACACAATTTATCCATAAATTAAGACACATAATCAATAATATATTTCATTAACAATACTTGTAACCTCACAATTATCAATAAATTCACCAAGCTAGCGCAAGCCTACCCCCTTAGCAATAGGAATTCAATAAAAGTCGCCGATGCCTTAGTACAATTCATAAGTCACTATGGCGCACTAAAGAAAATAATTTTCAGACCAGGGCGCGGAATTTTCGGGCAGTCTATTCAACGACCTCTTAACTCAATTCCAAATAACAGCTCATACAACCTCATTCCAACAATCAACGGGCAATGCTTATATCGAGAGAATGCACTCCACCTTAACTGAACTATACAGGATAATCTTGAACAAAAGAAAAGAAGCAGGACTAGAACGTTATCATGTCCAAATACTCGCAGAAGCAGTAGCAACATATAACAATGCAATACACTCCAGCTCTTCCTATACCCCTTTCGAGCTCTTCCACGGAAGAACTCACATATTCAACAAAACAATAACATTCGACAATCATCACGATTACCTTAAGAAATTAAACGAATTTAGAAAAGACATATACCCAAAAATACAAGAACATTTAAATGCGACCACAGAAAGAAGATTAGCCAAACTAAACAAGGACAGAGAGACGCCAGTCCAATAGCCTAATGATAAAATATTGAGAAAAGAAAACCGTAGAAACAAGATAACACCGAGATTTTCACTACACAAAGTAGATAGAGACAAAGGCGTCACTTTCGTAAAAACTAAAGGTCAAAAGTTACACAAACAAAAATTAGAAACACAATTAAGAAAACAATGAAAAAAACATAAGATAGACAAGCGATTCCTCTGCCGCTTCTGCCTTTTCGTGTATCGCTGTTACTGCCTCATAAACATTGCCAACTCAAATTATCCCACTTCTGAACTGTAAAGGGATGGCTTTTCCGAGTGGTGGACTAATGTTTTATTGATTTAATTCTACTAATTCTACTAATTTAATTCTGATTGTACAAAACTTGGCGTGCTCTCCGTTCGCTCGTGCCTTTCGATCTCTTCTCTTCTTCTTATATATATCGGTATCGATAGAATACCGAGTAACTATCGCTTATATCGGTTCCTGTTTTTGAATTCTCTCCCTTTGAAAAATAACGTAATATAATGAAGTTATTTTATAAGATTTTACTTAAATGATACATTATATTTTTTTTTTTAATAAGGAAGAAAAAATATTTTCGTTTATCGTTTTTTTTTTTTTTTGATTATATTAAATTACAAATAATATTCAAATGTATAAATGTATTTTGTTTTAGTATAGCCATATTAATTACAATTATGAAATAAACATTTTTAACCTATGTACCGTTTGTTTTTTGTTTTTATTAGTCGGTATTATAATGTTATTTTTATGTCCTATTTCCGTTACTTTATACGGACCGGTATATTTATATTCTAACTTATGACCTGTTTCATATCTTAATAAGACTTTATCACCTACTGATATATTTATATCGTTTGTTTTCTGATCATATAATATTTTATTATTTTTCTTATTTTCTTCTATCATTATTCTAGCTCTTTTATATGGTACTTCTAATCTATATTTACTTTCCTTAGCATAGTCATCTATATTGTATAAAGTCTCTATATGATCTATACTATTAAATTGTTTTGGAAAATTATTTGTTTTACCAAATACTCATATGGACGGTATTATGTGCCATTGAGGGGGTCGTTTTGAAGCAAAAAACGAAGTATTGAAGCCATACGTCCCAATCAGTTTTATCAACCGATATATATGAGCGTATGTATTCATTAAAAGTTCTATGACTACGTTCTATTGTTCCAACTGTCTGATGGTGGTGTGCCGTAGATTTTATATTTTCGATTTTTAGAAATTTGCACAGATCATTTATAATTGAATTCTTATATTCTGTTCCCATGTCCGTAATGAACGTCTTCATTGGACCGTACTTCAGAATAAAAGATTCAAAAATTGCTTTAGCGATAGTGTTCGCGTTTTTGTTTCGAACTGGTATGGCAACTAAATATTTAGTTAGGTCACATATTAGAGTGACTGCATACTCATTGCCATTCTCTGATTTTGGTATTGGGCCAATAGTGTCTACTATCACCCTGTCGAAAGCATTTATTGGCGTATTGGTTATTATCAATGGGGTCTTATTGTGCTTTGTTATTTTAGCTTTTTGGCATTTTTGACATTTTCGTATGTAATCAGTAATATCTCGAGTCATACCTTTCCAAAAATAATGTCTTTTGACCTTGGCCAAGGTTTTTGAAATGCCTCTATGACCTCCTTATATTGAATCGTCATGGAATTTAGACAGTATTGCTTCTTTTTCATTTTTTTTTTTCTATATTGGTCACCGGGTTGAGTAGCGCTACTCTTAATGTATTCAATATCTTATTGCCCATTTGTTTGAAATTATCTATTGAAACATGTTCAAAATATTTTCCCACGGTGCCACTTTGAGTTGGCTGATTTTGTTTATACCGGCTTGCATTTCAAGCCTTTGGAAAAATTGATCTAAGTCTAGGATTCCATTGGTATATAAATCGCTAACATCATATCTTGCAATAATTTTCCTACCATGTTTGAATAAACATAGCGTATGTTTTACATGCAAGGTCACTACTTTACGTACTTCGTCATTATTTATGACTTCATATACGTTGGGCTTAGAAGCTTTCTCTATAGATTGCGTAGGCAATTCTATTTCTTTGTTATCCGCGCGGATTTTCTGCCTATTTTGGTATCTAGTAGTGACTTTCATAATATTTCCTGTGATATTTTGTAGATCTTTAATGGTTATTCTTGATAACGCATCAGCTACATGATTGTCTTTTCCCTTTAGATATTCAACTGTGAAATCATTCTCTTCTAATTCTAGCCTCATCAGTTTAGAACTCGGATTAACCATCGAGAATAGGTATATTAATGGTCTGTGATCTGTTTTGATTGTAAAGTGTTTTCCATAAATCCATAATTCATGGTCGAAAATGTAATATTGCCCAGTGAATTGCAGCTAATTCCTGCTCAGTTATACATTTATTACTTTCTCCCTTAGTGAAAGCTCTTGATGCGTATGCAATGGGAAGTTGAAGTCCGTTATGGTTTTGAGTTAAAACCGCTCCGCACGCTTGCTTACTTGCATCAGTAATTATACAGAATTCTTTGCTGAAATCAGGATATTGTTGCAGGTTCCATGAGTTTTGTTTTTAAATATTGGAATGCGTTTTGGCATTCATCTGTCCATTCGAAAGGAACACTCTTTTTACATAATCTTGTAATGTGCCGTGAATATTCGGCGAAATTTTTTATGAAGCGTCTATAATAATTGCAAAATACTATGAAACGTCTAGCGTTGTCCGCATTGTGCGGCGTAGGGTAATTCATAATGACATCATATTTCTTGTCATCTGGGAGTATTCCTTTATCTATGCATTTATGACCAAGAAAAGGCACCTCATGCATAAAAAATGAAAATTTTTCCGGATGAAACTTTAGATTGTATTTCCTACATTTCTCAAAAACTTCTATTAAGTTTTTTAAGCATATGCTTTTCGGAACAACCTATAACTATTAAGTCATCCATATAAAGGAATGCTTGTGAAGGTTCTAATCCAGAGAATGCTATAGTCATCAATCTCTGAAATGAATTAGGCGATATTTTTATACCGAAAGGTAGTCGCGTGAAGCGATACGAGCCATTGCTCGTTGAAAATGACGTTAAATCTCTTGAACTACTTTCGAGTTTAATTTGATGAAATCCTGACATTAAGTCAAAGCATGAAAAATATTTTGCTCGTCCAAGTTGATCCAAAATATCATCAATTCTTGGGAGTGGAAATTTATCGGACAGTAATTTTTTATTAATTTGACGACAGTCAATCACTAATCGCCATTTCTTTTTGTTCTGAACCTGGAGATGGTTTTTTAGGGACAAGTAATAATGGGCTGTTATATTCAGATACAGATGGTTCAACAATCCCGTCGGTGATCAATTTTCCAACTTGTTTCTGTATTTCGCTCACGTGACTGTGTGGGCTTCTATAATTTTTTATGTACACCGGTTCATCATCTTTTAATCTCAGTTTTTGTTTATAAATTATTGGTGCTTATTGGTTCAGATTCTAATCCGAATATATCATTATATTTGGTGCATAAGCTTGAAAGCTGTGATTTGAATTGTGAAGGAAAGTTTTTTGTTAGTTGAGAAAATTTAGATTTTTTTCTATTTTCTTGATTAGTTTGGACTTCTTCGTAGTTCGAAAGTGATTCATACGCTAAATTATTTGTACTGACTACTTGATCTTTATTTGTTGTATTGAGTAGTCTTATAAAAGCGTTTTTAGATGTTGTGATGGTACTTGCTATGTAAATACCATGCTGAATTTCTTGATTTGGAATCAATACACTGTCTCCTTTTGAATTTATATCTATTTTTCTTATAACTTGGGATCTTGCTGGCAGAAGTATTGAGTTATTGCCAGAACTGTATGTTATTGGAACATAAATTGGAAATTTTAAGTTATTAGGTTTAATTATAAGCCAATCTTCAGATGGCTTGAAGTCTAATTGACAGTTGTATTTTTTTATAAAATCGATTCCTAATATGCCATCACAAGGAGTAGCGATTATAGATTGGATTATGTACTTAGTGGTCTGTATCTCAATAGAAGTTAACCCTTTGAATTTGGTTACTTCTAGACTTATTCCTTTTATATCTATAATATAATTATCTTGTACGTCATGAAAGACTTCAGAATTTTCTTTAACTATCGAAATGTCGGCACCGGTGTCTACTAAAAAGATAAGTTCTTTTCCTGTAGGCACATGGTTGAATGATACAAATATATTTTGACTGAGATTAATAGTGTGAACCCTTGCATTTTCTACTGCTGAGTGTTTAAAGGGATTGTGGAGTTTTCCGATGTATTGTTAGTTACTCGGATATTACCTGGACCATTATAGTTGTGGCCTCAATTCGAGTTGCCACGGCCTCTTCAGTTTCCTCTATATTGGCCTCGTCCATTATTATATTGTGTATTGTTATTATAGTGGCTACGAAAGTTGCCTCTATAATTTCCACGTCCGCGGTTTCCGCCGCGCTGTGAATTATTGTTGTAGTATAGGACAGTGTTTGGCTGTCCGGTTGTCTCTGTGCAACAATTTACAAATTTCGATATGGCTTCATTCATATTATTGAAGGTACCAGCTTGCATGATAAGTTTTACCTTATCGATTGTGCAATTTTTAGTCAATGCATTTACTGCATGCTTAGTGGCATAACTTTTGGCTAACTCTAGGGGTAAACCCTCTGTTATTTATGCACCTTCTAACATTTTTGTCATCTGCTCAACCTCTAGTGTATACTGGTTAGCAGTTTTGTTGCGTTGCTGTAGGCTCATCAGTTTTGCTGATAAAACTTCCACAGTTTCGCCTTTGACATTATTTTTTAATCTGGAAATGACTTCAGTTATTGTTGTTTCATTTTCGATTAAATTTCTGGCGACACCTTTTAGCCTTGTTTTTATAATCGAAATTGCTATATGTTCGTGTTCGCCTTTTATTAAATCCAATAATTGTAATGAAACTTAAGAAAACTTTGTAAGTTTTCAGCTTTACCATCAAAAAATGGTATAAGCTTAGTTGCTGTATTAATAAAATCGATATTTGTTTGTGCCATATTGTTGCTCGGCTTATTCTCTGAAGTATCAGAATCTGTAGAATTATCCAGATCTGACATCAGAGCAGCTGGAATAGTTAGGTTATTTAAATCCTCCTCTTCTATTTTAGGATTTGTACTATGCTCTTCTGACTCTATTTGGTCAGTGTCAGCTTGTTCCGTTGATTCTGGTTCATTACCAGTTTCAATTGAAGTGTTCAGTATTGTTGGTACTGATATATCTAAATTAAACTTTTGTTTAATGGATATCAAGTTAGATCGTAGTCTGATCAAAAATTTTGATACTTGTGACCAATGATCTTGATTTAATTTTTCTTTTTGGCCATATATTATCTCTACGTGTTTTTTTACAGTAGTTCTTTGAATAGGCCTGTTGTGTGTAAGTTACTTGTACGATTTATCAAAGTCACTTTTTATGCTGTTTAAATTTTTGTATAATTCATTCCATTCCATTATTTTATGGATATGAATTCTTTTTGAAATATATCATATGTTTCCCTAATTGCCTTTAGTGAGGCACTTTGACTTTAGTTTAATATATATATTTTTTTTTTTTAATTTATTTTATTTAACATTCATAATTTTTTTTCAATATTTCATCTTCCTGAAGTTACTCTCATTAAAGAATTATTATTTGTATCTTTACTATATTTATCAATTGCTGGTCTTCGCACTGGTCTTCAGTTTCCAGCATGTGAATTTGCATGCTGCGGCGTATAATGGTCCAGGGCAGTCGTTCGGGCAGACGTCATATATTTTCGGCAACGGCTTGGGAGATGGTGGATTTTTAGTCAGTTTTTCATTTATTATTTTTATATTTGCTGAGTGAGTTGTGGTATTTGGCTTTCTTTGCTGGAGGGTTTGTTTCAGAAAATTTAATTCGGCAGTTAATTTTTGTGCCGTTGCCCATGCGGGCGGTGGTTTATTTGTATATAATAGCCACTTAATGTGTGCTATTCTTTTATTTATTTTATTTTTCTGACCTCCGCTTTTGCCCATTACCACACTCTACTCACTCAGTATTTTATATATATATATATATTATATATTTATATATATTTTATATAATAAATGAAAAACTGACTAAAAATCCACCATCTCCCAAGCCGTTGCCGAAAAAATATATATAGTAAATGCAAAATAATTCAATAGATAAATATAGTAAAGATACAAATAATAATTCTTTAATGAGAGTAACTTCAGGAAGATGAAATATTGAAAAAAAAATTAAGAAAATTAAATAAAATAAATTTATGTTGAAATCTGAATTAAGAGCGCAAAGCGAATGTCTTATACTAAATGTAACGGGATCTAATTGATCTTTCTCTTTTCTTTATTCTCTTAAGCGCGTCACGAGTAACGCGCATTTTATGTATTAGTAAGTCGCAAATAAACTCTCATTCTAATAGGTTATGGACCCAGGCAGAGCTCCTGTGCGCTATTATTTTTTGGAAAGTTTAACAGCGAAAAGTTGTTGATAATAGTCGAAAAGACTTGTGTGACTCGTGTTTAAAATTGTGAAAAAAAATTAAATTGACTTGATATAAAATGAGTTCCCAATACTCAATTGAGAAACTGGACAATGAAAACTATAGTGTGTGGTCTTTTCAAATGAAAAGTGTGCTGATACACGCCGAATTATGGTCAGTGGTCAGTGGCCGTTTGATGAAAAATGAAAATGACACTGCAGAACAAAAAGCCTCTTTCGATGCTAAAGACGAAAAGGCACTTGCAAGTATAATACTATGTATAAAGCCGACGCAAATTAATCATGTGAGACATTGTGTAACTGCTGAGGAGGCTTGGAAAAAACTTGGTGAAATTCATATGCCATCCGGTCCAGCGAGACGCATACATTTGTTTAAGCAGTTATTGTACATGAAAAAGAGTGAGACGGAAAGTGTGGAGGAACATTTAAATAAATTCAGTGCATTGGTAGAAAAGCTGCAAGAAATTGAACAAAGTGTGCCAGAAGAAATGCGCGTCATAATTTTGCTTTCGAGCTTGTGTGAAAATCGTTTGAAAATTTTGTTGTTGCCATAGAGACGCGCGACACATTGCCGGGACTGACCGCTCTCAAGGTTAAACTTCTAGAAGAGGGAGAGAGGCGCAAGACAAACGAAACGGTGATCGGAAAGGAACAGAAAATGTTCGCGCCGGGTACGGAAAAACAATACTCAAAAAGGAATATCGAAAAAGGTGTCGAATGTTGGTCATGTGGAAAGCGCGGGCATATTGCTGCAAAGTGTAGATCGAAAGAAAAATTGGCAAAACATAACAAAGCAAAAGAAGGAAATTCAAACGGGAATAAACCAAAAGCGTTTTCGGTTTTCGGTGCAGTCTAGACAGTGTAGCAACAACTCATTTGTGTGCGGAAAAAACCATGTTTTGTATCAATGCGTGAACACAAGGAAAAAATAATGTTAGCAGGCGATAATTACGTAGAAGCCGAAGGGCGCGGTACAGTGAATTTGTGCTATGGAGAGAATACGATCAAACTGCTTGATGTATTGTATGTAAAAAATTTGCAATGTAACTTTATTTCGGTGCAAAAGGCAACTTCAAAAGGATTGAAGGTGATTTTTAATAAGCACGAAGCGAAAGATATAGACACTGACGGAGACACTTTACTAGTTGCTAAACGCAAAAATGAATTGTTCTTATTTGAAAATAAATCAGAAAAAGTGTTTGCAATTAATGGAGAAAAGTATGAAATGATTGAAGTGGCATAATCGGTTTGGACATTTGAACTTGAATAGTATGCAGAAAATGACATGGTGTACGGTTTGAAAATAAATTCGTGTGATTTGAACGATTTCGTATGCGAAACGTGTGCTAAATGCAAAATTTGTGTAAAACAGTTTCCAAACGCGTCGGAAAGCCGCGAGAGTGAATTGTTAGGACTTATACACACGGACATATGTGGTCCAATAAACACAAAATCAAACGGTGGTGCACGGTTCTTTGCAACTTTCATCGATGACAAAACACGGTACATGTCGGTCTACATGTTAAACACTAAAGATGCGGTTTTTGAAAAATTTAAAGAGTTCCAATCGTTGGTCGAGAAGCAAACAGGAAAGAAGATAAAAAGGATCCGCAGTGACAACGGTCGAGAATATGTTTCCCGAAGGTTTGAAGAATACCTGGTGAGTCAAGGCATACAAAGACAGCTAACAGTCCCCTATACTCCTCAACAAAACGGAGTTGCAGAACGTGCTAACAGAACCCTCCTGGAAATGGCTCGCAGTATGTTAACTCATGCTGGAGTGGGTGAGAGTTTTTGGGGGAGAGGCTATAATGACAGCGGCATACTTGCGGAACAGAGCAGAGACGTCGACACTAGCTAATATAACACCATTTGAAGCCTGGTTTGGAAAGAAGCCAAGTGTATCTCATCTACGTGTGTTTGGTTGCAAAGCGATCGTATTGAACAAAACACATAGCAAGAAGTTTCGTCCTAAGGGAGAAGAGCACATATTAGTAGGCTATTCTCAAACTTCTAAGGCTTATCGTTTATACAACCCGGAAAAACAAAGCATTGTGATAGCCCGAGATGTTGTGTTTATAGAGGATGATAGAGCATCAGTTCCAGGAGAAGTAATCATTGAATTGGATGAGTCTGCTGGACACCGAGAAGATCATATTGACAACAATGAACAGTCGTTGGATGTTCAAGGCAGTGATGACGACGAATAGTCTGGGACAGAACAAAAAACATCGCAGAAAAGGGGCCCAGGTCGCCCCAAGATAGTCCGAACAGGATTAGTGGGCCGTCCACGAAAAGAGTACAATATGCTAAATGTTATAGCCGGAAATAATATGGTGGTACCAACAAACGTGCGTGAGGCATTGACTGGAGAACATTCTGATGAATGGAGAATCTCGATGCAGAAGGAGTTTGATCACTTGCGAGCTACAAACACTTGGAGCTTGGTTGACCTTCCTGAAGAGCAGAAAGCAATCGGGTGCAAGTGGGTGTTTACCATTAAACGCGGCAAAAATGGTAAAGTTGATCGACTCAAATCGACGTTAGTAGCCAAAGGTTGCGGACAGCAGTATGGGGTGAATTACCTGGAAACATTTTCCCCGGTGGCACGTTACTCGTCAATAAGGTTAGTGATTGCATTGGCTGTCGAGCATGGCATGATTATGCACCAAATGGACGTGTCAGCAGCGTACCTAAACAGTGAACTGAAAGATGAGGTCTACATGAGACAACCTGAAGGTTTTGTAGACGCAAAACACCCAGATCGAGTCCTGCGATTGCATAGGTCCTTATACGGTCTAAAGCAGAGTGGACGCGAGTGGAACTGGAGGCTAGATGAGGTTCTCAACAAAATTGGATTCATTTCCTGTCCCAGCGAGCCTTGCATATACACGAAGAAAATTGGGGAAAACCTAAACATTATTGTGGTATATGTTGATGATTTAATTCTTGCTTGTTCCAGAAAAGATGACCTCCTTAGCATCAAGAAGCAAATATCAGACGAGTTTGATGTTGTAGATGGCTGAGACCTGAAACATTTCCTAGGCATGGAGATAGAGAGGAGTGGCGAAACTGGCAGTGTCACTATAGGCCATAAACAATTTATTGCTGGTCTACTAAAAGACTATGGTATGGAAGACTGCAAACCCAACGCGATTCCTCTGGAGGCGGGCTTTCAAGTTAAATGCGAGCATGAAAGCTGCACAAAAGTGGATCAGAAGAAGTATCAATCACTCATTGGTTCTTTGATCTATTTGGCTATGACGGCAAGACCAGATATCATGCATAGTGTGGGTAAATTGGCACAAAGAAATGCTGATCCTCACAAGGAGCACGAAGTGGCTGCAAAGCGTGTCTTAAGGTACCTTAAGGGCACAGCTGACATGAAGCTATGTTCCGAACGTACAGGTGTACATGTCCATTGTTTCGTCGATGCAGACTGGGCTGGCGATAGCACAGATCGCAAATCCTTTACTGGTTGGACATTCATCATGGCTGGTACGGCGATTTCATGGAAGTCCAAAAAGCAGACCATTGTGGCACTTAGTTCAACTGAAGCTGAGTATGTGGCGCTTTCAACAGCAGCAAAAGAGGCAGTTTACATTAAAAAGCTGGTGGAGGAGATAGGAATAGGATTGGTTCCAAAGATAGTTATCTACAGTGATAATCAAAGCGCACAATGTCTGGCAAAAGACTCCAAGTTTCATGCACGAAGCAAACATATTGATATTAAGTACCATTTTGTAAGACAATTATATAAGGAAAATGTTATTGATATTAAGTATGTTTCAACAGAAAATATGATTTCTGATATTTTAACAAAAAACTTAAATAAGATCAAGTACACAGGTTTTGTTAAACAGTTAGGTTTAAACTGAATTGAAAATTATGTTTAGAAGAAAAATGTATATTTAAGGTTTTGTTAAACAGTTAGGTTTAAATTGAATTGAAAATTATGTTTAGAAGAAAAATGTATATTTAAGTTAACTTGTAACGGCATGTCTCTTTGAGAAGGAGTGTTGAAATCTGAATTAAGAGTTCAAAGCGAATGTCTTATACTAAATGTAAAGGGATCTAATTGATCTTTCTCTTTTGTTTATTCTCTTAAGCGCGTCACGAGTAACGCATCATTTTATGTATTAGTAAGTCGCAAATAAACTCTCATTCTAATAATTTAAAAAAAAATATATATATATTAAACTAAAGTATGGCCTCACTAAAGGCAATTAGGGAAACATATGATATATTTCAAAAAGAATTCATATCCATAAAATAATGGAATGGAATGAATTATATAAAAATTTAAACAGCATAAAAAGTGACTTTGATAAATCGTACAAGTAACTTACACAAAACAGGCCTATTCAAAGAACTACTGTAAAAAAACACGTAGAGATATTAGTTAAATGCTTTAACGAAGCACGTATATAATATATGGCCAAAAAGAAAAATTAAATCAAGATCATTGGTCACAAGTATCAAAATTTTTGATCAGACTACGATCTAACTTGATATCAATTAAACAAAAGTTTAATTTAGATATATCAGTACCAACAATACTGAACACTTCAATTGAAACTGGTAATGAACCAGAATCAACGGAACAAGCTGACACTGACCAAATAGAGTCAGAAGAGCATAGTACAAATCCTAAAATAGAAGAGGAGGATTTAAATAACCTAACTATTCCAGCTGCTCTGATGTCAGATCTGGATAATTCTACAGATTCTGATACTTCAGAGAATAAGCCGAGCAACAATATGGCACAAACAAATATCGATTTTATTAATACAGCAACTAAGCTTATACCATTTTTTGATGGTAAAGCTGAAAACTTACAAAGTTTTCTTAAGTTTCATTACAATTATTGGATTTAATAAAAGGCGAACACGAACATATAGCAATTTCGATTATAAAAACAAGGCTAAAAGGTGTCGCCAGAAATTTAATCGAAAATGAAACAACAATAACTGAAGTCATTTCCAGATTAAAAAATAATGTCAAAGGCGAAACTGTGGAAGTTTTATCAGCAAAACTGATGAGCCTACAGCAACGCAACAAAACTGCTAACCAGTATACACTAGAGGTTGAGCAGATGACAAAAATGTTAAAAGGTGCATAAATAACAGAGGGTTTACCCCTAGAGTTAGCCAAAAGTTATGCCACTAAGCATGCAGTAAATGCATTGACTAAAAATTGCACAATCGATAAGGTAAAACTTATCATGCAAGCTGGTACCTTCAATAATATGAATGAAGCCATATCGAAATTTGTAAATTGTTGCACAGAGACAACCGGACAGCCAAACACTGTCCTATACTACAACAATAATTCACAGCGCGGCGGAAACCGCGGACGTGGAAATTATAGAGGCAACTTTCGTAGCCACTATAATAACAATACACAATATAATAATGGACGAGGCCAATATAGAGGAAACTGAAGAGGCCGTGGCAACTCGAATCGAGGCCACAACTATAATGGTCCAGGTAATGTCCGAGTAACTAACAATACATCGGAAAACTCCACAATCCCTTTAAATACTCAGCAGTAGAAAATGCAAGGGTTCACACTATTAATCTCAGTCAAAATATATTTGTATCATTCAACCATGTGCCTACAGGAAAAGAACTTATCTTTTTAGTAGACACCGGTGCCGACACTTCGATAGTTAAAGAAAATTCTGATGTCTTGCATGACGTACAAGATTATTATATTATAGATATAAAAGGAATAAGTCTAGAAGTAACCAAATCCAAAGGGTTAACTTCTATTGAGATACAGACCACTAAGTACATAATCCAACACGATTTTCATATCGTGGATTTACAATTCGCTATTCCTTGTGATGGCATATTAGGAATCGATTTTATAAAAAAATACAACTGTCAATTAGACTTCAAGCCATCTGAAGATTGGCTTATAATTAAACCTAATAACTTAAAATTTCCAATTTATGTTCCAATAACATACAGTTCTGGCAATAACTCAATACTTCTGCCAGCAAGATCCCAAGTTATAAGAAAAATAGATATAAATTCAAAAGGAGACAGTGTATTGATTCCAAATCAAGAAATTCAGCATGGTATTTACATAGCAAGTACCATCACAACATCTAAAAACGCTTTTATAAGACTACTCAATACAACAAATAAAGATCAAGTAGTCAGTACAAATAATTTAGCGTATGAATCACTTTCGAACTACGAAGTAGTCCAAACTAATCAAGAAAATAGAAAAAAATCTAAATTATCTCAACTAACAAAAAACTTTCCTTCACAATTCAAATCACAGCTTTCAAGCTTATGCACCAAATATAATGATATATTCGGATTAGAATCTGAACCAATAAGCACCAATAATTTTTATAAACAAAAACTGAGATTAAAAGATGATGAACCGGTGTACATAAAAAATTATAGAAGCCCACACAGTCACGTGAGCGAAATACAGAAACAAGTTGGAAAATTGATCACCGACGGGATTGTTGAACCATCTGTATCTGAATATAACAGCCCATTATTACTTGTCCCTAAAAAACCATCTCCAGGTTCAGAACAAAAGAAATGGCGATTAGTAATTGACTGTCGTCAAATTAATAAAAAATTACTGTCCGATAAATTTCCACTCCCAAGAATTGATGATATTTTTTATCAACTTGGACGAGCAAAATATTTTTCATGCTTTGACTTAATGTCAGGATTTCATCAAATTGAACTCGAAAGTAGTTCAAGAGATATAACGTCATTTTCAACGAGCAATGGCTCGTATCGCTTCACGCAACTACCTTTCGGTATAAAAATATCGCCTAATTCATTTCAGAGAATGATGACTATAGCATTCTCTGGATTAGAACCTTCACAAGCATTCCTTTATATGGATGACTTAATAGTTATAGGTTGTTCCGAAAAGCATATGCTTAAAAACTTAACAGACGTTTTTGAGAAATGTAGGAAATACAATCTAAAGTTGCATCCAGAAAAATGTTAATTTTTTATGCGTGAGGTGAGTTTTCTTGGTCATAAATGCACAGATAAAGGAATACTCCCAGATGACAAGAAATATGATGTCATTATAAATTACCCTACGCCGCACAATGCGGACAACGCTAGACGTTTCATAGCATTTTGCAATTATTATAGACGCTTCATAAAAAATTTCGCCGAATATTCACGGCACATTACAAGATTATGTAAAAAGAGTGTTCCTTTCGAATGGACAGATGAATGCCAAAACGCATTCCAATATTTAAAAACAAAACTCATGGAACCTTGCTACAATATCCTGATTTCAGCAAAGAATTCTGTATAATTACTGATACAAGTAAGCAAGCGTGCGGAGCGGTTTTAACTCAAAACCATAGCGGACTTCAACTTCCCATTGCATACGCATCAAGAGCTTTCACTAAGGGAGAAAGTAATAAATGTATAACTGAGCAGGAATTAGCTGCAATTCACTGGGCAATATTACATTTTCGACCATGAATTATGGATTTATGGAAAACACTTTACAATCAAAACAGATCACAGACCATTAATATACCTATTCTCGATGGTTAATCCGAGTTCTAAACTGATGAGGCTAGAATTAGAAGAGAATGATTTCACAGTTGAATATCTAAAGGGAAAAGACAATCATGTAGCTGATGCGTTATCAAGAATAACCATTAAAGATCTACAAAATATCACAGGAAATATTATGAAAGTCACTACTAGATACCAAAATAGGCAGAAAATCCGCGCGGATAACAAAGAAATAGAATTGCCTACGCAATCTATAGAGAAAGCTTCTAAGCCCAACGTATATGAAGTCATAAACAATGACGAAGTACGTAAAGTAGTGACCTTGCATGTAAAACATACGCTATGTTTATTCAAACATGGTAGGAAAATTATTGCAAGATATGATGTTAGCGATTTATATACCAATGGAATCCTAGACTTAGATCAATTTTTCCAAAGGCTTGAAATGCAAGCCGGTATAAACAAAATCAGCCAACTCAAAGTGGCACCGTGGGAAAATATTTTGAACATGTTTCAATAGATAATTTCAAACAAATGGGCAATAAGATATTGAATACATTAAGAGTAGCGCTACTCAACCCGGTGACCAATATAGAAAAAAAAAAATGAAAAAGAAGCAATACTGTCTAAATTCCATGACGATTCAATACAAGGAGGTCATAGAGGCATTTCAAAAACCTTGGCCAAGGTCAAAAGACATTTTTTTTGGAAAGGTATGACTCGAGATATTACTGATTACATACGAAAATGTCAAAAATGCCAAAAAGCTAAAATCACAAAGCACAATAAGACCCCATTGATAATAACCAATACGCCAATAAATGCTTTCGACAGGGTGATAGTAGACACTATTGGCCCAATACCAAAATCAGAGAATGGCAATGAGTATGCAGTCACTCTAATATGTGACCTAACTAAATATTTAGTTGCCATACCAGTTCGAAACAAAAACGCGAACACTATCGCTAAAGCAATTTTTGAATCTTTTATTCTGAAGTACGGTCCAATGAAGACGTTCATTACGGACATGGGAACAGAATATAAGAATTCAATTATAAATGATCTGTGCAAATTTCTAAAAATCGAAAATATAACATCTACGGCACACCACCACCAGACAGTTGAAACAATAGAACGTAGTCATAGAACTTTTAATGAATACATACGCTCATATATATCGGTTGATAAAACTGATTGGGACGTATGGATTCAATACTTCGTTTTTTGCTTCAACACGACCCCCTCAATGGCACATAATTACCGTCCATATGAGTTAGTATTTGGTAAAACAAATAATTTACCAAAACAATTTAATAGTATAGATCATATAGAGACTTTATACAATATAGATGACTATGCTAAGGAAAGTAAATATAGATTAGAAGTACCATATAAAAGAGCTAGAATAATGATAGAAGAAAATAAGAAAAAATAATAAAATATTATATGATCAGAAAACAAACGATATAAATATATCAGTAAGTGATAAAGTCTTATTAAGATATGAAACAGGTCATAAGTTAGAATATAAATATACCGGTCCGTATAAAGTAACGGAAATAGGAGATAAAAATAACATTATAATATCGACTAATAAAAACAAAAACTAACGGTACATAAGGATAGGCTAAAAATGTTTATTTCATAATTGTAATTAATATGGCCATACTAAAACAAAATACTTTTATACATTTTAATATTATTTGTAATTTAATATAATAAAAAAAAAAAAAAAAAACGATAAACGAAAATATTTTTTCTTCCTTATTAAAAAAAAATATATATTGTATCATTTAAGTAAAATCTTATAAAATAACTTCATTATATTACGTTATTTTTCAAAGAAGGGAGATGTAGTATGCATACATATTGAATATCTACTGTACCAAGAGTACTTACTAAAATATGATTCGATCGGCACGTTCCCAGAAAGTGCAAGTGTCAGCATATTGACCGAACTCAAGTGTATGGATATACCCTCGCGCTTCAACTTAAGAGAGCATAATTACACACATAACACATATATATAGTGACATATCCACAGTACGCTTAGTATATGCCTACACAAACCACACGCCTACTATATAAGCACACACATAAAATGTAACCCCACACTACACTATTAAACCAATACATCCTATGTCACCCTTTGCTATAAAAACCAGACTGTTATTCGAATCCTCAAGATAAGTCCAGATGGAAAATTCCCAAAAAGAATTAAACTGTCATTTGAATCCTCCAAATGGAAAAACCCCAAAACTTCAAAACAGGATGTAAACATTTCACCCACTGGTAGACTAAACAAATTTTTATTGCCTAAGTCTTCACCCCAATTGTCACGTTCCCACGTTCAAAGCTCGGACTCGTTAAACTCGAAAACAAAAGTGTTAGATTACAAGATCGGAAGACCAAAATCAAAGATCACTTGTATCCAAGAGCAAACGCACTTGAATCCAAGAGTAAATTAAAATCAAGAACTCCAAAGCTTTCTCCGAAATTCTCTTAGGACCCTAAGTCCAAAGTCCACATCCAAAAAGCTCGAGACCGAGGCTTGATTGTAAACCAATTCAGATCAATAAGGTAAGTTCAGTTTGAGACCTAAAACTATTCGGGTCGGTTTTCTTCAAATAAAAATAACTTGTAAAACTTAATTCGGTAAAAATAAATTTATATTTTTTTTACATACGAATAAACCAAGTTATATAATTGGCGCAGTCGGTAGGATCACACATTTAAAGAGTCCTTTTCAATACGGTATTGGTTAAATAAAGGATAAGCTATATGACTAGCTATCCTAAACCAACGAATTAAAAGACAGATTCAAAAATCGTGATCCGCAAAAGAATCTACGTGCAAGTAGTATTCTAAATCATAAAATCCCGTGCGGTCAGAAACAAAAATTAAATAAAATTTTTTAATTCCGTAAACTCAACAAAATCTAAAATCAAACACAATGTCAAATCCACCACAACTCTCCCAAATCCATTTGAACCAATTGTTGGCTCAAATAAAAGAATTGCACTACTACGATGGAACACCAGGAAAATTATCCGGATTCATCAGTCAAGTCGAGCAACTGCTCAGCTTGTACCCCACCCAGGACACCCGACAGGCTCATGTAATCTATGGAGCAGTAAGGCGCGTACTCATGCACTCAGCGCTAGAAGCAGTCATCCAGGCCAACGCAACCACTTGGATGGACATGAGAGCAGCTTTATCCATATCATTCAAGGATCACAGGCCCTACGTAACACTGGTGAAACAACTGGAGGAAACAGCATATCCGGGTAGCATAAGTAAGTTCATTAATATTCTTGAGGTGCAATACAGAAATATTTACGATAAACTCGAGTTAGAAATTGACCCTGTTAGTAAATCAAACTATACAGAAATGTTAAAGAGAACAATTAAATCAACAATCGATAGAAAACTAACCAGGCTGGGAATCTTCAACCCAAAATTATTAAAACATGATTATTTAAAACAAATAAATTCAGAAAAGATTTTGAAAATAAAAACATCAACATGGTTAAAAACAGATACAAAAGAAATTTTAATTATTTCCCATATCCCTAGTAAGATTGAAAAAATTCCGATTTTACAAGTAGTACCTTATCCAGACGAGCAGGGTTACATTCTAACTGAGCATACGTCCGATAAATTCTACATTTATAATAATCAAGTATATCACAAAGATACAGAAAAAATTGTATTTGACAAATGTATAGTTGGAATTATAAAACAGAAGCCAACCGAGTGTAAATATACAAAAACTCATAAAAACTTTCAAGTAAATCACATAGAGCCAAATATTTTAATTACTTGGAATTTGCCAGAAACAATAATAAATCAGGATTGCACCAATAACAAAATTATAGTATCAGGCAACAATATCATTTTTTTTTTTTTTTTTATAACATTCTTAATTTGTATTTAAAATCTGTCCACGTGGACAATCATAAAATGGTTTGGGGGGACCTTGACTTAAGGGAGGTACATGGAATGTATTTCTAATGAGGTTGACTTAGGTGTCTATTGGTTGGGGAGATCAAGCGGGTGTTTCCTTTTCAGGCGTCTTGGGGATTGCCTATTATCTAGGAGGTTGATGGCCAGGTGGTTGGGGTGGTTATCCAGTCTTTTTATGTATCTTCCGCTGAGACGGGTGATCTCCTCTGTTACACATCTAATTCCAAGCTCTTTATGTATTATTGAGTTTTCGTGGTACGGATGGGCGTTCGAAACTATTCTCAGGCATTTATTTTGAAATCGCTGTATTTTGATGCGGTTCGAACAGCTTGCCGTGCCCCACAACTGTATCCCATATGTCCAGATTGGCTTAAGCACTACCTTATAAATAAGAAGCTTGAATTTTAGTTTGAGTTTGGACCTCCTTCCCAGGAGCCAATGCAGTTGCTTGAGCCGTAGGTTGGCCTGGTTGCGCTTATTGATTAGGTGCGGACGCCATGTGAGCCTGCGGTCCAGTGTCAGCCCTAGATATTTGGGAGTGTTATTAGTTGGGATGGTTTCCCCGTTGAGTGTGACGGGGGGGCATTCTCCCCTGCGTAGTGCGAAGGTTGTTTGCGTAGATTTCTCGGCGTTGACCACGATGTTCCATTGTTTCATCCATGGACCGAGGACATTCAGTTGCCTCTGGATGATGGCTGAAGCTTCCTGAGGATGTGTGGCGGAGGCTAGGAAGGCGGTGTCATCGGCATAAGTGGCTACTGTGAGGTTCCGGGATTATGGGCCTAGGGGTGCTGATTGCTGATCCGCATCTCACTCTGAATTCTATTCCCTCTGTGTATGACTTGAGGAAGGCGAAATGGGAACTTGGGAGGTGGGTTTTAATTTTTGAAAAGTAGTCCAGGGTGCCAGACTCTGTCAAACGCCTGTTTGACATCAAGCATAACGGCGCAGCAGTACTTCTTCTTTTCGAAGGCCTCAAGTATAGTCTCAACAATCCGGTGGCATTGCTCAGGTGTTCGGTGAAGGCGTCTGAAGCCAAACTGGTGGTCAGGGATCAGACCGGCCTCCTCCAATACTGGCAGTACTCTACGTAAAAATACTCTTTCAAGTATTTTGGAAAGCATTGCCAGCAAGCTAATCGGTCGATACGATGCTAGGTTGTCTTCAGGTTTCCCAGGTTAGAGGAGGACAATTATAATACACTTTTTCAAGGGTATAACAAGTGAGAAAAGCTATCTTCGGCTTGCCCTTGAAAATAAAAAAGTTTTTCATACAAAGACTTGTTTTCATATCGGTCGTTTGTATGGCAGCTATATGATATAGTGGTCGGATCCGAATCAAACTTTCACAAATCGTCTATGGCTATGTCAACTAAATAAATTTTGAATTCGGTTGCAATAGCTTGGAAAACAAAAAAGTTTCCAATACAAAGACTTGTTTTCATATAGGTCGTTTGTATGGCAGCTATATGATATAGTAGTCCGATCCGGCCCAAACTTTCACAAATCGGGTATGGCAATGTCAAATGAATAAATGTTGAATTCATTTGCAATAGTTTTGGAAAACAAAAAGTTTCCAATACAAAGACTTGTTTTCATATCGGTCTTAAAGATTTCAAAACGCTAGCTTCAAAACTACTATCTATTTTTTGCATAGAAACAGACGGACAGACGGACATGGCTATATCGACTCGGCTGTTGATGCTGATCAAGAATATATATACTTTGTGGCGTCGGAGATGCTTCCTTTAATGCGTTACACATTTCTGGACAAAATTATAATACCCTTTTTCAAGGGTATAAAAAAACAAGTGAGCAAAGTTATCTTCGGCTTGCCGAAGATGGTATACCCTTGCAGATCTTTACAAAATTGCAATAAGTACATATGTAAAAATATAAATATACTTTGTGGGGTCGGAGATGCTTCGTTTAATGCATTACATATTTCTGGACAAAATTATAATACCCTTTTTCAAGGGTATAATAATAATAATAATAATAATAATAATAATAATAATAATAATAATAATAATAATAATAATAATAAACAAGTTTGTGAAAGTTTGGTCCGGATCGGACTACTATATCATATAGCTGCCATACAAACGACCGATATGAAAACAAGTCTTTGTATGGAAAACTTTTTTGTTTTCCAACCTATTGCAACCGAATTCAACATTTATTCCAACGACATAGCTATACATAGTTTGTGAAAGTTTGATCCGGATCGGATCACCATATCATATAGCTGCCATACAAACGACCGATATGAAAACAAGTCTTTGTACGGAAAACTTTTTTGTTTTCAAGGGTATACCATCTTCGGCAAGCCGAAGATAACTTTTCTTACTTGTTTTTTTATAACATTCTGAGTTTTCATTTAAAATCTGTCCAAGTGGTCAATCATTAAATGGTTTGGGTGGGACCTTGACTTAAGGGAGGTACATCGAATGTATATATTATGATGTTGACTTAGGTGTCTATTGGTTGGGGAGATCAAGCGGGTGTTTCCTTTTCAGGCGTCTTGGGGATTGCCTATTATCTAGGAGGTTGATGGCCAGGTGGTTGCGGTGGTTGTCTAGTCTTTTTATGTATCTTTCGCTACGCATCTGATTCCAAGCTCTTTATGGATTATTGAGTTTTCGTGGTACGGATGGGCGTTCGAAACTGTTCTTAGGCATTTATTCTGAAACCGCTGGATTTTGATGCGGTTCGAACAGCTTGCCGTGGCCCACAACATATACAACTGTATATGTCCAGATTAGCTTAAGCACTACCTTATAAATAAGCAGCTTGAATTTTACTTTGAGTTTGGATCTCCTTCCCAGGAGCCAATGCAGTTGCTTAAGCCGTAGGTTGGCCTGGTTGCGCTTATTGATTAGGTGCGGACGCCATGTGAGCTTGCGGTCCAGTGTCAGCCCTAGATATTTGGTAGTGTTATTAGTTGAGATGGTTTCCCCGTTGAGTGTGACGGGGGGCATTCTCCCCTGCGTAGTGCGAAGGTTGTTTGTGTAGATTTCTCGGCGTTGACCACGATGTTCCATCGTTTCATCCATGGACCGAGGACATTCAGTTGCCTCTGGATGATATAATTATATAGTTATATAATTATATATGTATATATATATATATTTTTTTTTTTTGTTAATTTACCATTTTTAGTTGGTATCATTTTATGAGTTAGGGTGTATGGATGATCCCGGTGCCGTATCAGCGATTGATGTACACATATACGGTCATCACACACAGTAATTTGTTGGTATAATTTTTGTAAATTTGCACAAGCGATCCCGGTGTCTTATCAGCGATTGATGTACACATACTATATACGGTCGCTTGTGAAGCAATTCGAACTTGATTTTGTTTGTTTCTTTTGTTTTATTTGCAAGTCATCATGCTTTAACAACTTTTTATTTAATTTATTATTTCACCACTAACTAATAGAATCCCCACAACCATTGCCGTCACATGTTCATTACCTCTTTAGAATAAGCGTATAGCGTCCGTAGTCCGTAGTCCGTAGTCCGGCTGCGCCAGTTACAATCCAGTGGCCGAGGGAGGAAAGATTCCAAAAAACACAACTACTCAGCTTGGGGTATGAAATGAAAGTGAAAGTCTTTATTACAAAAAATTATAAGCTTCTTGAATTTTTGCTCGGCTCCTCCGTTTTTTTTATATTCCTGGGTCGGTGTTGTCTCCCTGTGGTCTTTCTCGGCTCCTCAATTTTTCATGCTGGGTCGTTGTTGTTTCCTTGTGGCCGATGAAAGGGGGTATGTTAACTCGTGCAAACGATTGTGGTTGTGCGTACATAGGAAACCAGGCAAGGTTTTCAAAGAGTGGAGAAGATGGGCAAGATATCGGAGCTAAAGGCAGACCAGTTGCGGTATCTGCTGAGAGAGAGGAACTTGGGAGTTGCAGGCCCCAGAGCGGAACTAGTTCAGAGACTAGTGGAACACGAAAATTCAGAAGCAGCTAATCAACAACAGCAGCAGCGTCAACGTGAAGATCAGATTGATATAGATGAGTTTTTTTACCGTAACCCTCAAGCGGTAACCCTCATGGCGGTAACCCTCATGGTAGACAAGCGTCAGTTAAGGAAATTGCGGATACCTTACCAGACTATGAGCCCAGAGATGAGAATTCGATCTCAATGAACCAGTTCATCGATCGTGTCAACAAAGTGGTAGATGCGCATCAATGGGACGAAAATTTTGTACTTCTTGCCATATACACAAAGCTGAAGGGTCCCGCCAAAATGTGGCTTGATTCTTTGCAAGTTTTACACATAACATGGAACATGGATCAGAGCCGGACGAGGCCGAAATTCATTTCAACATGGCGAATGCAACCAGACGATCGAAGGAAACCGTAAAGGAGTATTGTTTCCGTATGTCAGCACTTGGAGCGCGATTCAAGTTTAGTGAATCAGCAGTCATCCGATATGTTCGAGCGGGCCTACAGCACAAAGAGTTGCAAAACAGTATTGCAGCCATTCATTTTTCGACTATGAAGGAGTTTCGCGATGCTGCCGAGTCATATTTTATAAATAGAGGCAGGCCCAATGCCAATAAGAAAGAGTTCGTACCCAAATCCAGTAGTTTTGAGGTAAAGCTCAAATGAGATGAAGCAACCAAAGCCAAGAGAACCTAAAGCATGCTTTAATTGCGGAGATGTCGGGCATTTTGCAAATTCATGCCCAAAGGAAAGGAAGAAGACGCGTTGCTCCAAATGTAATAAGTTTCATACCACAGATGAGATTTGCCAAACCGCACACGTGATGCGTTTGGGCGCGTCCAATCAGGACAATCTGTTTACAAGAGAAATCTACATCAACACGAAAAATTATACCGCTTTCATTGGCACTGGAAGCCAAGCCAGTTTAATTCGCAAATCAATTGCGGACGAGATCGACAGGAGTGCTACCTGAAAATCGTGGGCATATGTGGAGGCTCACGTATCCTTACTAAATGGTTATGGTTGTGGACATCGAAATCGCTGGAAAAATGGTTACAGCCAAAGTTTACATCGCAGACGACAATCTGTTGCAGGAAGATTTGTTGTTGGGACAAGATGTCATTACATTCGCCGAGTTATTATTGAAATGCGAAACAAGCGAGACAGAAGTCCAGGCACAAATTGTTGTTGAAAGTGGCCAAGTAGTCTCCTAAGCGCCATGTCGAGTTTCCGAGCCAAAGGATGAAGTTGTCGCCAAGATGGTCGACGAACTATTGGAACTAGACATTGTTACTCTGTCCACGTCAGAGTACGCCAGCCCAGTGGTGCTCATCAAGAAGCCGAACGGTAGTGATCGACTTTGCATTGATTACCGCCGTCTGAACAAGCTCATCAGAAAGGAAAACTTCCCAGTACCGAATATTGAGGAAAGGCTGCAGGAAGCGAAGCGCTTCGCATATTTTTCATCCCTTGACATGAACAGCGGCTATTATCAGATCAAAATGGATCCAGAAAGCAGAAAGTTCACTGCATTTATCACCACGGATGGATTGTTTGAGTTTAAACGTCTTCCGTTTGGGCTGAAGAATGCACCTGCTGCATTCAATCGACTCATGGCAGAGTTGCAAAAGCGTGTGAAGAAAGGTGACATGATGCATTACATGGACGATATCCTCATTGGCAGCCAAACGTTTAATGAAATGTATGAAAAACTTGAGAGAGTTTTACAAGTGTTACGAGACTGTGGATTAACTTTGAATCGAGATAAGTGTGAGTTGTACAAACAGTCAATCACATTTCTAGGTCACCAAATACACACAGATGGAATCAGCCCCGGAGAAGTCAAAACTAAAGCCATTGTTGAATTTGTAAAGCCAAAGAATATCACCGAAGTTCGACAGTTTTTGGGTCTCACGGGATATTCCCGGATATGCAATAATATCAGAGCCTTTGCGAATTCTTTTGCGCAAGGACCAAAACTTCAAATGGGGACAGCCACAAGAAGATGCTTTTGAAAAGTTAAAGTTATGGCTTAAGTCAAAGCCTGTTGTGACTAGCACCGCCTAGATGCCGAACATGAAGTACATACGGATGCAAGTGCCGTTGGGTGATCGGGAGTTTTGATGCAGAAAGATGAAGATCAACTGAAGCCAATCGCATACTATAGCCGAGCCAGTTCCAACCCAGAGAAAAATTATTATAGTTACGAGCTAGAAGCTTTAGCCGTCGTCGAGTCATTAGAACGTTTCAAATACTACATATATGGAAAAATAGTTAAGGTTATCACTGATTGTAACGCTTTGAAAACAGCAATGACAAAACGAGAGCTGATACCACGAATTGCAAGATGGTGGTTACGAATCCAAGAGTTTGACATCGATATTGTTCATCGAGCAGGAACACAGATGTGCCACGTAGACGCGCTAAGTAGAACGCCAGTTGAAAAAGAACATGATATGGAGACAGCATCCCTGAAGATCTCTAAAACAATCATTGATGAAGCTGACTGGTTGTTTGCCATACAATTACAAGACGAAAATACTGAAAATTGTTGCGAATATGAAAGCCGAGAAGAAATCTGAAAACGAAGAGTACGTGATTGAGCAAGATCGCCTGTTTCGAAAATATAACAGAAAGATGCTATGGGTTGTGCCGAAGCAACTGAGATTCCATATTCTCCTCGAATGTCACGACAAAGCCGGACACATGAGCACAGATAAAACCATCAGTCGGATTTTGAATCTGTCGCGCAAACTAGAGCCGCGATACAAAGGTCCAAAGTGCTCCCCAACGACCGATATCTAGTTGAAGATATCCCGCATGCACACAGAAAGCAGAGACACTATAAATCAGTGTATTCATCAGATAAGATGAAACGCTGGTGCGAACTTCCACCCGATGAGTCAGATGAAGACAACGACGAAGAAGACGACCCAGACGACTAGTCTCGCGAGGACGCTGCGATTATCAGGAGAGCCCGAATGTAACGAGCAGGTTCTTGGCAAGGAAGAATATTTATGCAGGAACCGGTATAAGCGATAGTTACTATTCTATCGATACCGATATATATAAGAAGAAGAGAAGAGATCGAAACGCCAAGCTCTGTACAATCAGAATTAAATTAGTTTCTTAATGTTATCCTCTTATTCATTCCAATAAAACATTACTCCACCACTCGGAAAAGCCATCCCTTTACAAATCACTAAAGCCGTCTGGTCCCTCCAGATTAAATTTCTTCTCGTCCGAAAATACGACATAATGCCACTCCTTGGTCCAGGTCATATGCGCTCGAGCAAAACTCAGGCGTGCTTTTTTTCGCAACTTATTAAGAGGTGGTTTTTTCATTTTTTTTGTGTTTTAAATGTTCAGCTTTCTTAATCACTCTTTGAATCGTCGATTTGCTCGCGTTTACAACACTTTTTTCTCGGATTTTGGCGGAGGAGTCGTGCGAATTTGAAGCTATTCGAAGTATGGACCTGCGATCTGCCGCGGTAACGACACGGTTATTGCCACCTTTATAGTTTTTTCCATAGGTTTCCTTGTTTTTAATAAAGCTGGCTATAGTTTTGCGATGTCTGCCTGTTTTTTCTGCAATTTTATGAAAAGACAGCCCGTATTCATAGAAAGCTATGATTTTGGATTTTTCCTGCAAGGATAACACCGTTCCTCTTCCCATTTTTTACGCTACATTAAAGGAAACAATTCAATTTAACAGCATAAAAAAATTATGTTGTCCTACCTTTAAAATTATGGAAGATAATCAAAAATGTATTGGGAGGCGCTAATCTGATGATGCAGAACACCTGTTTAAATTTGAGCCGAAGGTAAAACAAAGCACATATAAAAAGATAACGGTTCCTCTCACGGCCTCCTTTTTATTCTCAAAGAGAGAGGGAATCTCAGTAAACTAAAAACAACAACATTGAAGAATTTTCGTGCAATGGAAAAATACAGAACATAAGAAGAAACGGAGCCATGCAGGGGGCGATAATCTGATGACGCGCAGCACTGCGTGAGCAAACATCTTTGATGGGAGATATTTGGAAAACTGTATAAGATAGAGTTTTGGATTTTTTTTCACTCAAAAGTTGAATAATTCTATAAATGAAAAGCTTATATGGGATGCAGTCTGTTTTTTGCAGATTTTTATTTAAATAAAAAAGGAAAGCAATCCATAAATGGGTAAATCAAAATGGGGTCATCAGCGCCCCCTACAATAATTTAAGTTTGTTCGATTCATTTAAAAAAAAAGTGATGATTAACACTTAAATATTTAAATTAGAATATTTTTAAAGGAAACTAATAATGAGTTGAACTCCTTTGTTTTCAAGGACTTCGCACATTCGTCTGGGAAGTGAATCATATATTTTTTGTAGGTAATCCAAAGTAATTTCAGACCAACCGAGTTTTATTCCGGTGATCCATTCCTCTTTAGTGGCATATTGTTTACCACCCTCGTATACCTTCCTAGCCAACCATCCCCACACGTTTTCTATTATATTCAGGTCTGGGGAGTATGGTGGCCATTCAAGAACTTTTACATTTTCGCTTTTAATCCAAGTTTTTGCCGAAAGTGCCATGTGGATTGGGGCATTGTCATGCTGAAAATGCCATTCTAGATTTGCATAAATGTTTTTAAAGTAGGGAAATGCCGTTTTAAATACACAATTATAATCTTTCGCGTTCATTTTTGGTGTTAAAAACTGCAATTCACAGGGGCCATAATAGGATACTGCGCCCCATACCATGACACCACCAACTCGACTGTGTAAGCGATCCAAAATGTGCTCCTCTTTACGCCAATCAATTAAATTGGAAATAAATATAAATATGAGAACGCTGTGGGAAGGAGAGTGAAAATCCCTGCTGAGCGTGGCGCAATGAGAGGCGAGGAGGAAGAAGAAATAGGAAGAAGAAACAGGAAGATAAAGTACAGTTCGAATAGCCCTCCGAGAAGAACAGAAGTGACCACTGCGACTCGCTGCGTGACAGTGCAACTAATTATAAAACATGAACGACACTAATGTAAATCCATCTTCTTCCTCCTCACCTCCCATTGCGTCACGCTCAGCAGGGATTTTCACTCTCCTTCCCCACAGCGTTCTCATACAGAAACTCTCATACACGCGCTCACTAAATAAAGCGCTCTCTCTCTCTTCTCATTCCTTTTCATCATCATTTATTTCAAATTTATAACCTCAAATCTTATAAACCAAGTAAATTCCCGACACGGCCTTCCTGATTATAACACGTCCTCGTGTTGCTTAACTCAACATAAACTTCATTGTATTTCTTTGTTCTTCATTTTTCTAATGTATCGCTTGACTTCATTACCCATATTATTCAACTTAACTTTCCGTTGCAAATTTTCTTACACTTCTTGTGTCTTCAAATGTTAGTTTGGCGGGATAAACCTTTTCAATCTCCTCTAGAGTACACGCTCTCTTCCGCACAAACCCAACAATTTGGCTATCAACCATACATTTCATCAGAGATTAGCTTAGTAGGATATTCTTCAACTTAACGCTTAGAGTACAGGCTCTCTTCTACTCAAGCTCAATCGTCTGGCTATCTTAAACTAGTCGTCAAATGTCAGTTTAGCAGGCTATACATTTTCCAATTGAAGTACACGCTCCGTCCTGCAAAAAACTCGACCATTTGGATATCAATCCGCTCACAACTCATTATCGGATTCTTTTTCTACGTTTTCTTCTCTGTTGCCGTCGTCAAGCTCTTCTATTAACTCACGAGTTTCTCTTTAGCCTTCTCTCTAATTTTATCCAGATCTACTGGCAGTTCTTCGTTGATGGTCAACATTCCCATCGGCCTTGCCTCTTTTCCTATCAATAATTCTAAGGGACTGATTGACCCGATGTGACCCGATTAGTGGTGCAATTTATGGCCAACTGTATCTCACCCAATGCCTCCTGCCACGAACGTTCGCTAGTCTCTACTGCTGTTAACATCCCTTTAAGTACAGTCATCACTCGCTCTACCTGGCCATTCGCTCTGCTAGCACCAGTTGCTATCACGTGTAAATCCATTTTGTTTGTGTTACAGAACTTGCAAAATTCGCTACTTGTGAAGCATCGTCCCTGATCCGCTATAATTCTACTGGGGACGCCAATATCGATATGGCGGACTTCACCGCCTGTATGCAACTAATCGAGTCTAAATTCCAGGTGTGGTACAAATAGACGTACTTAGTGAAAGCATCAATTTGTACAATGACATATTCCTTTTCGTCTTTCTTGCCACTCAGTTTCTAATGTCAATATGAATGGTATGCCACGGTATCTCTACTTTGCGTATTGGATGTAATTCTGTTTGCGTTTTGCCTGACGCTGATTTCGATAATTTACATGTGACGCAATTTTCTACGAATTTCAAACCAGTACTGCTCGTAGACCTTATCTAGTGTCTTCTGCCAACCCATGTGCATTATGGCCTCGTGTATATGATTAACAACGGACCATCTAAACGCCCTCGGAATAACAGGCAAGCATCGCGTCTTGTCATTTCTTTGAATAATACGATGCAACAGACTCTTTCTAATCTCATACGTGTTCGCTAATTTTCTCTGCATCTCGTCACTATTCAACTCGCTCATAATATTCGATATGTTTTCATCGCGCTGCTGCTCGGATACTAGCCAGTTGTGTGTGATAGTTGCCAAGTCAACTCGTACTTCCACAACTTTACTTGTATTTGGCTGTGCTTTTAAAGCTACAGGATTCCTTGATAAGCAATCAATATAAGCCATTTGGCTTCCTTTACGATATTCAACGTGGAACTCAAAGAGTAGCATGAATGACCACCATCGATGCACTCGCGGGGTCAATACCGCCTTGTCCTGACTCGCCTTAATAGAATTGCAGTCTGTATACACATTAAACTGTCTACCGGTTAAATAATGACGGAAGTGCTTGATGGCAGTAAAGACTGCCAAAGTTTCGAGCTCATAAGAATGGTATTTAGATTCTGCTAACATGGTGCATTTGCTATAATACTCGACTACCCTGCGTTTTCCTTCTACTTTGTGCAATAGCTTAGCGCCATAACCATTTGCGCTCGCATCCGTATGCAATTCAATTGGAAATTTGGGGTCAAAAATGATTAACACTGGATCACTGATCAGGACTTTAATGATTCTTTGACGAATTTCCCCATGTTGTTTTTCCCATTTGAAATCATTTAATTTCGAAGTTAATTGGTACAATGGTTTCATAACTTCCGAAAATCTAGGGACGAACTGCCTGAAGTAGGATGCTGATCTGTCGTATCTGTGTGATTGAACCTGGTTCTGGGAGTTGAGATAATGCATGAATTTTTCGTGGATTGGGCTTCAGTTCACCCTCCTGTACAACAAAACCCAAGTATTCTATTTCCTTTCGTAGAAATTAACATTTTTTTACTTTGAAAGAAAATCCTGACATTGATAACACGCTTAGCACTTTATCCAATCTTTCGAACGCTTCCTCTTCAGAATCTGAGACATTCAATACATCATCAATGTAGACCACCGCATAGGTATTAACTTAATTCCCCAGGGCTCGGACTATGGCACGCTGAAAAACAGATGACGCGTTCTTCAATCCGAACGGCATTGCCAAAAACTCATATTGACCTTCAGGGGTCACAAAAGCTGTCCTCTCAACAGAATCGGCGTGAATTGGCACCTGATAAAAATCATTGGCCATATCCAAACTGGAAAAATATTTCCCGCCACGTAAGCGATTAATCTGGTCTGATATTAACGGCAAGGGATACTTATCTGACACTGTATTTGCGTTCATCTCACGATAGTCAATACAAAGCCTATCACTGCCGTCTTTCTTTTTCACAAGTAACATAGGGCTAGCGAAGGGAGAGCTACTAGGTCTAATTACCTTTGCTTCTAACATTTGATCAATTTTATTCCTTACTATCTGCCTTTCGTCTTCGACGATAAGACGATAAGGTCGCCTTTGAACAGTTTTATTCATGCCTAGCAAACGGATTTCTAGTGAACCCGTGGTCACACGCCTACATGGGATACCATCAATGAAGAATTCCGAATATTTGGCCAATATAGCATTAAGTTTTGATTTATCACTAGCAATTGAGTCGATGTTATTTAACATGCTATCGTCATTTATCGATAATACCGTTTGTGTTTTGTAAATATCGAGCCTGTTACTTTCTAACATTACTCCAAAGTCAAGCTGAAAAATATCTTGCCCAATCATCATATCGTATTTAAGGCATTTCTTATCAACTACGTGAAATAACAATTCAAGATTAAATTCAGAAATTTTTAAAGTGGACAGATTTGCAAATTACTCTTGACAACATTGTCGCCTATGCCTCTCAAAACTACAAGATTATGGCATCTCTTGCCGGCAAGCTTCTCGCTAATTGTCTCTTTTATTAACGAGCATTCGGAACCAGAATCAAAGAAAAATGGAAACCCCTCACCAAACTGTATTGCTGTCCCGTTCTGCTGAATTACCGCATACGTGTCGACTCTCCTTTCTATGGTTATATTCGCTGTTACTGGTCTCTTCGCGCACGCCGATGCAATATGTCCAACGTTGCCACATTTGAAACACGTAACTGTAGATCTGCCGCTGCTATAGCCTGGTCTCGTCTCGTTTCTCTCTCGTTCCTTTGTTCTGCTCTTCTTTTTCGGCACTCCATTGCCTTGTGTCCGAGTTTACCACAACTATGGCATCTAATCGGTATTTGCATTTTGTGCCTCTTCTTTTCGGGGCCTTGCTCGATTTCAGCGAATTCGGTATTTCTGACGAACGAGTGGACTCTGAGTTGTTGTTGTCCGCACGTGTCTTTACGTTCGTTGTGAAAACCAAATGCTGAAGTCTGGGGTCGATTTGCTATGTATGTGCCAGGACCAATGATACCGCAATCTCTTCATGCGTCATTTCCTTCCACTTGGTCAGTAAAGTTGTAAGCAAACGGCTGGAGTACACCGAAAGGCATTCATGTTGATTTGGGCGTCCTTTCAGCATGTTCAGCAACACTGCAGCTGTTGTCTCGTTGCCTTCATAGCGTTCCAAGAACAATTCCTTCAAATGCAGCCAGCTCATTCCAGGAAAACAAATTTTCGAAAGCCACTGCGATGCACTGCCGAGAAGTGATTTGCTGAGCATCATCACCAAAGATGCGCCTTCTTGAGGATGTTCACACAGAATTATATTAGCTGTTTTGCACCATGCAGCTGCGTCGGCGTCAGCAGCTTCGGGGTTGAATGTCGGTAGAGCCGCGGAACAGCACGTGCGCCAGGCACCGACGGTTTTAATAATTCAGCTATCATTTTATTTTGCCTTTCGACTATCGCGCGTAAACTTTGTTCCGAATTGTTTTGTAGGTGTGGTCATCCCACTTCTGATATCGGAGATGGATTTTCATTAGCGTCGTTCATGTTTTATAATTTGTTTCACTGCCACGCAGCGAGTCGCAATGGTCACTTCTGTTCTTCTCGGAGGGCTATTCGAACTAATCGAACTATCCTTCATCTTCCTGTTTCTTCTTCCTCCGCACCTCCCATTGCGTAACGCTCAGCAGTGATTTTCGCTCTCCTTCCCCACAGCGCTTTCATACAGAAACTCTCGTACACGCGCTCTCTCAATAAAGCGCACTCTCTCTCTTCTCATTCCTTTTCTTAATCATTTATTTCCAATTTATAACCTCAAATCTTATAAACCAAGTAAATTCCCGACACACACATATTATAATACACATTCAAACATAGATACATATACATAGTTTTTTTTTTTTTTTTTTTATTTTTTCTATAACTATTTATTGAGGCATACAGGGTATCTTAAAACCCCTTGGTGACCTTGGCATCTATTAATACTGCCCGAGAGGCTCGCCGGCTAAGTGTGCTAAGCATAGCTTTACCATTATTACTAAATTTAAACTTACAAACTAACAATATTTACAAGACATAAAAACAAGAAATATAAAAGAAACAAAGACGATTAGGAGCATATCGTTTGGCTTATGATCATCTTGCTGTGCGGTTTGTTGGCGACTAGGAAGTCGCCTGTTGAGCCTTCTTTGTGGGCGAGGTCTGGTGAGACCCTTAGCGAGTCGGTTGCGATGGCGCTCCAGTCGGTCGTTGTAGCGGCTGGAGTGGGAATTTATGGTCTCAAAGACCGTGAGCAGCTTTAGATCACTGTGGAGGGTGGTGTTCCTCACATACCACTCGCAGCCAGTGATCGTCCTCGCCATCTTATTTTGGATGCTCTGGATTCTGCGGATGTGGCTGTCACACGACAGGCCCCAAATTTGGCACGCATACCTCCAAATAGGAGCTATGATTTGATTATAGATAGTCAACTTATTTCTCAGTGAGAGTTTGCTATGCGGGCCCATGAGCCAGTAGTGCTTTGACGCCGCGGCCCGTATGCGTATTCTCAATTCACTCACTGGCTTCGAGAAAGTGAGCCGGCGGTCGAGTATGATTCCCAGGCATTTGGCTGAGTTCGTTTTACTTACTTCGGACTTGTGCGTAAATTAATTGATATACACATCACAAAATATAATACAATATATTACTACATTAATATAAAAACGACAACAAAACAAACCAAAAACCCAAAATTTTCACTATCGAAAAAAAATCAAGTGAGAAAAGATAAAGATGGTATACCCTTGAAAACAAAAAAGTTTTCCATACAAAGACTTGCTTTCATATCGGTCGTTTGTATGGCAGCTATATGATATAGTGGTCCGATCCAGACCAAACTTCTACAAATCGTGTATGGCAGCTATGTGATATAGTAGTCCGATCCGGACCAAACTTTCACAAATCATGTATGGCTATGTCGAATAAATAAATGCTGAATTCGATTGCGAAAAAAATTTTACTTACGAAGACTTGAAATCTTATTGATCATTTGTATGGCAGCTATATGAATAGTGGTCCGATCCGACCGATTCTTAAACTTCATCTGCGTGCAACAAAAATAATGATCTGGTAAAAATTTCAAAACGCTAGCTTTAAAACTACTGTCTATTTTTTGCATAGAAACAGACGGACAGATGGATAGACGGACAGACGGTCATGGCTATATCGACTCGGCTGTTGATGTTGATCAAGAATATATATACTTTTGTGGGGTCGGCGATGCTTCCTTTAATGCGTTACCCATTTCTAAACAAAATTATAATACCCTTTTTTCAAGGGTATTAAAAGTAAGAAAAGTTACCTTCGGCTTGTCGAATAGGGTATACCCTTGAAAACAAAAAAGTTTTCCATACAAAGACTTGTTTTTATATCGGTCGTTTGTATGGCAGCTATATGATATAGTGGTCCAATCCGGACTAAACTTTCAAAAATCGTGTATGTCTATGTCAAATAAATAAATGAATGTTGAATTCGGTTGCAATAGCATGGAAAACAAAAAGTTTTCCATACAAAGACTTGTTTTCATATCGGTCGTTTGTATGGCAGCTATGTGATAAAGTTGTCCGATCCGGACCAAACATTCACAAACATGGCTATGTATGGCTATGTCGAAAAAATAAATGCTGAATTCAGTTGCGATAGCTCGGAGAACAAAAAGTTTTCCTTTCGAAGGCAGCTATATGATATAATGGTCCGATCCCACGGATTTTAAACTTGATCTGCGTGCAACAAAAATAATGATCTGGTAAAAATTTCAAAACGCTAGCTTTAAAACTACTGTCTATTTTTTGCATAGAAAAAGACGGACAGACGGACATGGCTATATCGACTCGGCTGTTGATTCTGATCAAGAATATATATACTTTGTGGGGTGGGAGATGCTTCCTTTAATTTTTTTTTTTTATACCCTTGAAAAAGGGTATTATAATTTTGTCCAGAAATGTGTAACGCATTAAAGGAAGCATCTCCGACCCCACAAAGTATATATATTCTTGATCAGCATCAACAGCCGAGTCGATATAGCCATGTCCGTCTGTCCGTCTGTCCGTCTGTCCGTCTGTTTCTATGCAAAAAATAGACAGTAGTTTTAAAGCTAGCGTTTTGAAATTTTTACCAGTTCATTATTTTTGTTGCACGCAGATCAAGTTTAAGAATCGGTCGGATCGGACCACTATATCATATAGCTGCCATACAAACGACCGATATGAAAACAAGTCTTTGTATGGGAAACTTTTTTGTTTTCCAAGCTATTGCAACCGAACGTAACATTTATTCATTTAACATAGCTATACACGATTTGTGAAAGTTTGGTCCGGATCGGACTACTATATCATATAGCTGCCATACAAACGACCGATATGAAAACAAGTCTTTGTATGGAAAACTTTTTTGTTTTCCAACCTATTGCAACCGAATTCAACATTTATTCCAACGACATAGCTATACATAGTTTGTGAAAGTTTGATCCGGATCGGATCACCATATCATATAGCTGCCATACAAACGACCGATATGAAAACAAGTCTTTGTACGGAAAACTTTTTGTTTTCAAGGGTATACCATCTTCGGCAAGCCGAAGATAACTTTTCTTACTTGTTTTTTTATAACATTCTGAGTTTTCATTTAAAATCTGTCCAAGTGGTCAATCATTAAATGGTTTGGGTGGGACCTTGACTTAAGGGAGGTACATCGAATGTATATATTATGATGTTGACTTAGGTGTCTATTGGTTGGGGAGATCAAGCGGGTGTTTCCTTTTCAGGCGTCTTGGGGATTGCCTATTATCTAGGAGGTTGATGGCCAGGTGGTTGCGGTGGTTGTCTAGTCTTTTTATGTATCTTTCGCTACGCATCTGATTCCAAGCTCTTTATGGATTATTGAGTTTTCGTGGTACGGATGGGCGTTCGAAACTGTTCTTAGGCATTTATTCTGAAACCGCTGGATTTTGATGCGGTTCGAACAGCTTGCCGTGGCCCACAACATATACAACTGTATATGTCCAGATTGGCTTAAGCACTACCTTATAAATAAGCAGCTTGAATTTTACTTTGAGTTTGGATCTCCTTCCCAGGAGCCAATGCAGTTGCTTAAGCCGTAGGTTGGCCTGGTTGCGCTTATTGATTAGGTGCGGACGCCATGTGAGCTTGCGGTCCAGTGTCAGCCCTAGATATTTGGTAGTGTTATTAGTTGGGATGGTTTCCCCGTTGAGTGTGACGGGGGGGCATTCTCCCCTGCGTAGTGCGAAGGTTCTTTGTGTAGATTTCTCGGCGTTGACCACGATGTTCCATCGTTTCATCCATGGACCGAGGACATTCAGTTGCCTCTGGATGATGGCTGAAGCTTCCTGAGGATGTGTGGCGGAGGCTAGGAAGGCGGTGTCATCGGCATAAGTGGCTAATGTGAGGTTCCGGGATTATGGGCCTAGGGGTGCTGATTGCTGATCCGCATCTCACTCTGAATTCTATTCCCTCTGTGTATGACTTGAGGAAGGCGAAATGGGAACTTGGGAGGTGGGTTTTAATTTTGAAAAGTAGTCCAGGGTGCCAGACTCTGTCAAACGCCTGTTTGACATCAAGCATAACGGCGCAGCAGTACTTCTTCTTTTCGAAGGCCTCAAGTATAGTCTCAACAATCCGGTGGCATTGCTCAGGTGTTCGGTGAAGGCGTCTGAAGCCAAACTGGTGGTCAGGGATCAGACCGGCCTCCTCCAATACTGGCAGTACTCTACGTAAAAATACTCTTTCAAGTATTTTGGAAAGCATTGCCAGCAAGCTAATCGGTCGATACGATGCTAGGTTGTCTTCAGGTTTCCCAGGTTAGAGGAGGACAATTATAATACACTTTTTTCAAGGGTATAACAAGTGAGAAAAGCTATCTTCGGCTTGCCCTTGAAAATAAAAAAGTTTTTCATACAAAGACTTGTTTTCATATCGGTCGTTTGTATGGCAGCTATATGATATAGTGGTCCGATCCGAATCAAACTTTCACAAATCGTCTATGGCTATGTCAAATAAATAAATGTTGAATTCGGTTGCAATAGCTTGGAAAACAAAAAAGTTTCCAATACAAAGACTTGTTTTCATATCGGTCTTAAAGATTTCAAAACGCTAGCTTCAAAACTACTGTCTATTTTTTGCATAGAAACAGACGGACAGACGGACATGGCTATATCGACTCGGCTGTTGATGCTGATCAAGAATATATATACTTTGTGGCGTCGGAGATGCTTCCTTTAATGCGTTACACATTTCTGGACAAAATTATAATACCCTTTTTCAAGGGTATAAAAAAACAAGTGAGAAAAGTTATCTTCGGCTTGCCGAAGATGGTATACCCTTGCAGATCTTTACAAAATTGCAATAAGTACATATGTAAAAATCAGAAGTCTTTTCAAAACTATTGGTATGGCTATGTCAAATGAATAAATGTTGAATTCGGTTGCAATAGCATTGAAAACAAAAAAGTTTCCTATACAAAGATTTGTTTTCATATCGGTCGTTTGTATGGCAGCTATGTGATATAGTAGTCCGATCCGGACCAAACTTTCACAAATCGTCTATGGAATCAATGTTGAATTCAGTTGGAATAGTTTTGGAAAACAAAAAAGTTTCCAATACAAAGAATTGTTTTCATATCGGTCTTAAAAATTTCAAAACGCTAGCTTTAAAACTTCTGTCTATTTTTTGCATAGAAACAGACGGACAGACGGATAGACGGACAGACGGACAGACGGACATGGCTATTACGACTCGGCTGTTGATGCTGATCAAGAATATATATACTTTGTGGGGTCGGAGATGCTTCGTTTAATGCATTACATATTTCTGGACAAAATTATAATACCCTTTTTCAAGGGTATAATAATAATAATAATAATAATAATAATAATAATAAACAAGTGAGAAAAGTTATCATCGACTTGCCGAAGATGGTATACCCTTGAAAACAAAAAAAGTTTTGCATACAAAGCCTTGTTTTCATGTCGGTCATTTGTATGGCAGCTATATGATATAGTGGTTCGATCCGGACCAAACTTTCACAAATCATGTGTGGCTATGTCAAATGAGAAAAGTTATCTTCGGCTTGCCGAAGATGGTATACCCTTGAAAACAAAACAGTTTTCCATACAAACACTTGTTTTCATATCGGTCGTTTGTATGGCAGCTATATGATATAGTGCTCCGATCCGGACCACACTTTCACAAATTGTGTATGGCTATATTAAATAAATAAATGTTGAATTCGGTTGCAATAGGTTTAAAAACAAAAAAGTTTTCCATACAAGAACTTGTTTTCATATCGGTCGTTTGTATGGTAGCTATATGATGTAGTGATCCGATCCAAATTGAACTTTCAACAAGTGAGAAAAGTTATCTTCGGCTTGCCGAAGATGGTATACCCTTGAAAACAAAAAGTTTTCCATACAAAGACTTTTTTTTCATATCGGTCGTTTGTATGGCAGCTATATGATATAGTGGTCCGATCCGGAATAAACTTTCACAAATGATGTATGCCTATGTCAAATGGATAAAAGTTGAATTCGGTTGCAATAGCTTGGAAAACAAAAAAGTTTTCCATACAAAGACTTGTTTTCATATCGGTCGTTTGTATGGCAGCTATATGATATAGTGATCTGATCCGGATCAAACTTTCACAAATCATGTATGCCTATGTCAAATGGATAAATGTTGAATTCGGTTGCAATAGCTTGGAAAACTAAAAAGTTTTCCATACAAAGACTTGTTTTCATATCGGTCGTTTGTATGGCAGCTATATGATATAGTGGTCCGATCCGACCGATTCTTAAACTTGATCTGCGTGCAACAAAAATAATGATCTGGTAAAAATTTCAAAACGCTAGCTTTAAAACTACTGTCTATTTTTTGCATAGAAACAGACGGACAGACGGACAGACAGACGGACAGACGGACATGGCTATATCGACTCGGCTGTTGATGCTGATCAAGAATATATATACTTTGTGGGGTCGGAGATGCTTCCTTTAATGCGTTACACATTTCTGGACAAAATTATAATACCCTTTTTCAGGGGTATAGAAAGAAAGAAAGACGATGGGGAGTATATCTTTTGGCTTATCATCATCTTGCTGTGCGTCTTGTTGGCGACTAGGAAATCGCCTGTTGAGCCTCCTTTGTGGGCGAGGTCTGGTGAGACCCTTAGCGAGTCGGTTGCGATGGCGCTCCAGTCGGTCGTTGTAGCGGCTGGAGTGGAAATTTATGGTCTCAAAGACCGTGAGCAGCTTTAGGTCACTGTGGAGGGTGGTGTTCCTCACATACCACTCGCAGCCAGTGATCGTCCTAGCCAACTTATTTTGGATGCTCTGGAGCTTGCTACGCGGGCCCATGAGCCAGTAGTGCTTTGACGCCGCGGCCCGTATGCGTATTCTCAATTCACTCACTTGCTTCAAACACCACCTGGCCACACTGGGCACCACGTGCACGCGGAAATGAATATAATAGTCAAATATAATAAAACGCTTATCTATTTTGATTGTACTGTTGCATTCGTTGCTGTGCAAAACGCATTCTAAACTTTGGACCCTGCCTTGTAGAGTCGGCATTTGGACAACAACAAACAATAGTGGGAGAGGTGTGATAAGCTTGCATTCTCTGGCCATTGGGCGCTTCACCCCGCGCGCAGCCGCCAAGATGGGCAGTAAAAAAAAAAAAACACCTTGCAGTAAAAGTAAAGTAAATCAGTGATTGAACAAAAACCATAATTGCCCAAATGGAGGAGAGAATTTTTCCTGACTCTCAGCTTAGAAATAAGCAGAGTGTTTATGAGAAGATGCTCCTAACAGCTGGCAAATTACCTTCGGAAATTAGGGCTGAGTGTCGACCAGAAATTCAACGCCTTTTGTGCACGGAAACTCACATACGTAATGGCGGATCATGCGAATACCCATCCATCTCCGCCCCATGGGATCTCACAACTTGTACTATTACAACTAGTACGACGACTTCAAGCATCTCCACAATGTCAACGCAGTACAACTCTATACCGACACTAAATGGTAGTGTGTGCTCTACTACAATTAGCAAGAGCCAAATCAATGTGGCTATAAGCACCTCACCGATCCCCCCTGTTCACCTTAGTGGATGGCAAGATGTATCCTATAAAAGAGCCGGCTCACCTCTTTCCCCCAAAATAACCTGTAAAAAGGCAGTCCCTCATAAGGAGGACAATGTCCACAAAAATCGTTTCCAGGATCTAACAGACAACGAAGGCATGGAACCCTCTACCTCGCAAGCAGCGGTCAATCGTGCTGAAGAGAAGCGTAGAACCACCCTGAAGCCAGCAAATACTAATATACCTGTTCCGGTCGCCCCCTCACTCCCTAACCGTAAAGCTAAAATACCAAGAATCACGGTCCCCTGCGTGGTTAACTTTACGGAATTCGCCAAAGAACTCGACGCCCTCATTGGACCCACATTCACAATTTTTTTTATACCCTTGAAAAAGGGTATTATAATTTTGTCCAGAAATGTGTAACGCATTAAAGGAAGCATCTCCGACCCCACAAAGTATATATATTCTTGATCAGCATCAACAGCCGAGTCGATATAGCCATGTCCGTCTGTCCGTCTGTCTGTCCGTCTGTCCGTCTGTTTCTATGCAAAAAATAGACAGTAGTTTTAAAGCTAGCGTTTTGAAATTTTTACCAGATCATTATTTTTGTTGCACGCAGATCAAGTTTAAGAATCAGTCGGATCGGACCACTATATCATATAGCTGCCATACAAACGACCGATATGAAAACAAGTCTTTGTATGGAAAACAAAAAAGTTTTCCAGGCTATTGCAACTGAATTCAACATTTATTCATTTGACATAGCCATTCAAAATTTGTGAAAGTTTGGTCTGGATCGGACAACTATATCATATAGCTGCCATACAAACCACCGATATGAAAACAAGTCTCTGTATTGGAAACTTTTTTGTTTTCCAAGCTATTGCAACTGAATTCAATATTTATTCATTCGACATAGCCATACATGATTTGAAAAAGTTTGGTCCGGATCGGACTACTATATCATATAGCTGCCATACAAACGACCGATATGAAAACAAGTCTTTGTATGGGAAACTTTTTTGTTTTCCAGGCTATTGCAACTGAATTCAAAACTTATTCATTTGACATAGACATACATGATTTTTGAAAGTTTGGTCCGGATCGAACCACTATATCATATAGCTGCCATACAAACGACCGATATGAAAACAAGTCTTTGTATGAAAAATTTTTTTGTTTTCCAACCTATTGAAACAGAATTCAAAATTTACTCTACTGACATAGCCGTCTATAATTTTTGAAAGTTCAATCTGGATCGGATCACTATATCATATAGCTACCATACAAACGACCGATATGAAAACAAGTCTTTGTATGGAAAACTTTTTGGTTTTTAAACCTATTGCAACCGAATTCAACTTTTTTTTTATTTAATATAGCCATACACGATTTGTGAAAGTGTGGTCCGGATCGGAGCACTATATCATATAGCTGCCATACAAACGACCGATATGAAAACAAGTGTTTGTATGGAAAACTGTTTTGTTTTCAAGGGTATACCATCTTCGGCAAGCCGAAGATAACTTTTCTCATTTGACATAGCCACACATGATTTGTGAAAGTTTGGTCCGGATCGAACCACTATATCATATAGCTGCCATACAAACGACCGATATGAAAAAAAGTCTTTGTATGGAAAACTTTTTTGTTTTCAAGGGTATACCATCTTCGGCAAGCCGAAGATAACTTTTCTCACTTGTTTGTAATCGTCGTTGGCTTTGGTTTTTTGCTGTTATCGCTGAGAAGTTTCGGGAAAAGAAAAGTCACTTGCTGTCGGGTTAGCTGTTGGCTATCGACTGAACGCCGTCTTTCTTTTACGACTTAACATAAACTAACATGAATTTGTATGTGTGTGTTTAACAATGTTGTGCTTCTTAGAAATAAAGTGCGTCTTATTCTTCGCCTTAAAATAAGTTAACAAGAATTTGTATCTGTGTATAACAATGTTGTGTTTCTTAGAAGTAGAGTGCTTGCTGCAGCAGAAAGTGTTTATATGTATGTATGTATGTAAATGCATATGTTGCCCTATTTTCCGGGAAAGAATGCGGTGTCAGGGGTGGTGTATGGTACCGATGGGTCGGTAACTCCTCCCCCCAGTTTGGAGCGACGGCCATAACGAAGGGGTTGGTGGAGCGACGATTGGTAGAACGTGGTCGGGTCCGGTATGGAAGATGTGGGTGTCTCTACGAAGTGTCCAGGTGAGTACTAGGGATATGATGAAGAGAATGTACAAGGTTGTCAAGTGCCGGGAGTTTCCTGCGGTGACGACCAGTAGCTTGTTGGATGTTGTGAGTGTGTCCAGGCGAAGTCTTTCCAAGGTAAGTACCATGATAGTGGCATTTTTTTATTAGTCTTCGCATTGGTGGTAGGAAGAAGTCGGGATGCTCTTCTTATTATAGCTGAGCCATTGATGTGGATTGTGGTCTGGTTGATGGAGATGATTGGGAGGTTGTTTCCGTTAAATATAAATATGAAGCCTTTTTCCGGTTCGAATACGTCAGTCCCGTTTCTTTCATGTCACAGTAGCTGGTTTTATTTTGGATCAAGTGTCCCAGGCAAGTCTTATTTCCAAGGTTATTGATGGACTCGATTTCGCAGACGAATTGATCCTCTATTACAGGGCATTTATGCATAGTTGAAAACATACTACTACTTTTGTTATTATATATTAAGTACTTAGGTGTTATTACAAATTGTGTGTAATTTATTGGAAGTGGAATTATTCTTGCCATTTCGTAGTTAGAATTTAGAAAAATAGGAATTTCGATACTGAAAATTATTTTGTCTTGGCAGTTTAGTGTGTTCAATTTTAACATATTATAAACATGTTGTTCGGATTTTATAGTATAGTTTTGAGTTTTAAAGGTTTGTTTGATTTTCATTATTTCTGTCTTATCTAAAATAAGTTTTGGAATAACATTGATTTTGGCAAGCATTGTACTTTTTATAATGTCGCTTAGATGATTAAGTAATAAATCTATATTATAGTTGAGTCTATTTATATATTGTACATTTTTTATTTCTTCTTCATTGTTATATATCTTTGTGTAGATTGCGTTTTGCATATTATCGAAGAAGTTTTTAATCAGATTTTGCTCATTATTAATGTGTTTTGTTATGTTTTTGAAACATAATTGAATTTTATCATTAAACAAGTTCTGTATTTTAAAGTTATCTGATTGGTTATCTGATCATCATTGGTATCCGTATTGCTGGTGACGACTTTAACTAGACTACCTAACCCGTTAATAGGACCTCTTTTGTGGCGTGAGAAGGGTGTTAGTGTGTCGATTTTTGTTTGGGTTTGGGCAAGTTTAGCGTTTAGTATGGATATGGAAATATTTAGATATGGAGTCAGCGAGTTTTTCATCGTATCTTAGGGTATAATTTTTATAATTTTTTGATACAATTGGTGTATTCGGGCAGATCGATTATGTGGCTAATCTTTTTATAGTTTGCTATTACGAGTGTTTTTCCTAGTGCCACTTTTGCTTAGGGGTTGGTGCTATCGAAGTTGTGGATGAGGGTAGATTGGTATGCCCCATGGAAGGATCTGGAATGCAGGTGGAAAGGCTTAAGTGGTTCGGAGGTTTGAATATTTTTCTAATTTTTGATTTGTGGATTTTTTGATTTCTTGTAGTTATTAGAGTTTTCCCTTTATCTTTTACTCTCCTGTGTAAGGAAAACCGCGGTGTTAATGTATTTCTCCTGTTTTCTTTTCTGAAAATTGTGCTGTTAGGTTGTATTGTTGTTGGTTCTACTCTGTTTGTGTTTAGCTTTTCTGTCCTTTGTTGGGCGCTTGTGGACAGTTTATCTTTTATTTCCGAGTAAAGTATGTCTTGGAATGTGTTTAGTTTCTTTAAATAATCATGCTCGTTATTAGGTATTATTGTTTTATTAAATAAATGGGTCCTACCATTAAATAATTCAAAAGGGGTGTGTTTAGTGGTGGAGTGGATTGCGTTATTATATGTTATTACGGTTTCTGATATTATTTCTTCGTGATCTGTAGGTAGTTTGTGTTTTTTACGTGTCAAAGATTATTCTGTAAATTTCTGTCAAGGAGGAATGTAAGCGTTCTACTGGCGAATTACTTGACGATTGTTGAAAGGATGTGACATGGAGTAGTATATTATATTGAGAACAGAATTGGCGAAAAATGTCATTGAAAAATTCTACTCCTTGGTCGTGTATTAGTTTTTTGGGTAGCCCAAATTGACTGAAGAAATTTTTGATTGATTTGATGCAGTTGATGCCGTTTCTATTTGGAATAGGATAGACAGCTGCGAATTTCGAGAACTTGTCTATGATCGTCAGGTTAAAGTTATCGTTAATGGTATAAATGTCAATGGGTATTATGTCGAGGGGTTTTGTTGAGGTTTCTGGGGTTTCGAATACAATGTTCTGTGGTTGCCTGTCGTATTTGAGCTTTAGACAGGTTTCGCAGTTTCTAATTAGTTGAGAGATTTTGTTTTTCATATTGGGGAAGTAAGTTTCCCGTTTGAGGTGAAGGAATGTTTCATCTCTGCCTCTGTGGTTGCTATTTATGTGGTATTCGTTAATGAATTTATTTTGTTCGGAGGTTTCCATGATTTCGTGGAGAAATGATTTACATCTGCTAATTTTGAAGTGTTTTTTATGTGCAAAAAACGTTAGGAATGCTTTTTCAATTATTGCGGAGTTATTATCATCTGCCAAGAAGGCGCAAATCCTGTTAGGTTTTAGGGTTCCTTTCAAGATTTTAGCGATATTGTCGAAATCGAAAGAGGGTTGTGAGGGTTTTTTTTTCTAATCTTTTGTTTAAATAGTGTTGTAGTTTGGCAAGACGTATGTGAATCTATTTCTAGTATGAGTTGTGTGTTAAATTCATTAATTGGTTTTTCAGATGTGAGGCAAGGCTTAATCGTTAGGGTTTCATTGTGGTTTAAATTTGGGTCTGTTCGACTTAGGGCGTCCGCAATTACATTTTGTGAACCGTTCTTATGAATTATTTCGAAATTATATTCCATAAGTTGGAATCTCCAACGGATTATTTTTGAGTTGGGTTCCTTAAAATTCATAAGCCATATTAATGGTTTGTGATCCGTAACAATAGTAAATTTTACGCCATAAATATGTGGTCTGAAGTATTTTACTTCCCATATTATCGCTAACATTTCCTTTTCTATAGTTGAATAGTTGACTTCGGTATTGGATAGAGTCCTGCTGGCAAAGCATACAGGTCAATCGTTTTGTAAGGAGCCTTGAGATAGTACAGCTCCTAACGCGAAGTTACTAGCATCTGTAGTAAGAATGAATGGTTTTTCGAAGTCTGGGTGTAAAAGTATTGCGTCGTTGGAAAGAAGAGTTTTGCATTGTTCGAATGCGGCTAAAAAGTCTTTGTCTGTAGTAATTTGTCCTTTCCCTTTCAGTTGTTTAGTCATGGGTTTTGTTATTCGTGCAGTCCCTTATAAATTTCCTATAGTAGCCTAGTAGCCCGAGGAAAGATTTGATGGTTCTTCTGTTGGTGGGGCAGGGGAATTTTTGAATTGCACTTTTTTTTTCGGGTTTGGTTTTATTCCGTCTTGTGTGACTATGTGGCCTAAAAATTCTATCTCTTTCCTTAGAAATTCTGATTTTGAAGGTTGTAGTTTGAAGTTCGCTGCTCTAAGTTTTTCAAATACCATTTTTATGTCCAGTAAATGCTTTTGTAGGGAAGGTGAAAAAATTATTATGTCGTCAAGGTAGACTAAGCAAATGGTACCGTTAAGGTCACCAAGGACGCTGTCCATAACCCGTTGAAAGGTTGCTGGTGCGTTTTTTAAACAGAAGGGCATCCGTATGAATTCGTAGTGACCCCCTTCGACTGTAAAGGCTGTTTTGACAATATCTTCTTGTTTCATCTCAATTTGATGAAACCCGCTAGTTAGGTCAAGTGTTGAAAAGTATTTGGCCTTGCCTATACTATCCAATATGTCATTAATGTTTGGAATGGGGTATCTGTCTGAGATGGTTTTATCGTTGAGTTTTCGATAATAGGGTTTCTAAGGCTTCTTTTTCTTCTGGATTAAGGTGTTGTGTTAGAGTTTGTAATGGCACTTGGGGGGTTTCATTATTAAGAAATGTAGCTGATATATTATGGTCGTTTTTGTTGTAGGGAATGGCTTCTATGGGATATTCTAGGTATAATACTTTATCTGAGTCAGATTGCTTTGAGATTTCGACACTAGCAATATTATTGTTTGATTTATATAGTCCTTCTGACAGTGATAGCTCATTATTTAGCTGTGTAGTGCAACAATAGAATTCCCCATGATTAATATTTACTGGTAGTGGTAAAATAACTTTACTGTAGGCGGGAATATTAAAAATATTTGAAGCTTTGTTAGTGAACAAAAATATTGGAAGTGTGGAATTTGAAGTTACTAGTTGTAAGTTTACTAGGTCTATTTTTGCTTCTAGGTGTGATAGTAGGTCCATTCCTATGAGGCCATTGAAATAAGAGTGAAATTTAAATTTAAGTAGGGTAAATTGGCCTTCGGTTTTGAATTCGGGTGGCATTGGGAATATTGCTTTTTCCTCGATTTTGAAACAATTTAATGCTGTTGTAATTGAAGTAGATATTGGTAGAATTGCGCAATCTAGTTGATTGGCAAATTCTGGGTCGATGAATGAGTTAGTGGATCCTGTATCGATAAGAAATGACAGAGGGGATTTTTGTTGGATTTTTAGAATTATGTATGAGAGGGATGTTGCATGTGTGGTAGGATTTGTGTATCCTGTTGAGATCACGAGGCTGGTGCCTGAACATTTATGTTGGTAGGGGGGTGTTGAGTAAGTTTCCCTTCTTCTATGTTGTGTAGCCCATGATATGGTGTTTTATTGTCTCTAAACGGATTATCAGTTTTGTTGCCAGTGTTGGGCTGATGGTATCTGGGGTTTGAATAATGGTTTGAGTGATTTTGGGTGTATGGTGAATTACGGTTGTTACGCTCGTTGTTGTATCTGCGATTGTTACTGTTATTGTTATTGTAATTGTTAGTTCGTCGTTCGGTGTTGTTTTGGGTTGGGGGGTATGGATTTCTGTTATGGTATCGAGCTCTCTCTATCTGACACAGCTCGTAGGCTGCTTCAATAGTTTTGGGGTCTTTCAATCTTATGATTGTTTTAAGTGGTTCTCTAATTTCTGAAATGAAGGCATTTAGGCAAACTTCGCCATATAGTGTCTTCTTGGCTTCGATGATTGTGGCCGATTGGCCATTATTGGAAATGGTGGATATGAGTTGGCTTTTAATTTTCGATTAGCCGAAGAATAATTGTCCTAGGGTTAGATTATTCGGGAAGGATTGGAGTTCACGTAAGAGGCTTTTCTTACTAGAGTATAAACGTAGCAAGTTACTTTTGATATCGTCCCATATAAGTTTGGTGTTGGCTAGGTTAAGGGCGTCGTCTGCTCTTCCAACTATTTTATTCCTTATTGCCCTGAGTGTCAGAAGTCCGTATGGTGTTTGGTCGGTTCCCTTGATGAGCATAATTATTTCCTCAACGCTAGTTATATACTTGTCGAGTTGGCTTGGAGTGCCATCGAATGTCGGGAGTGCTTTAACGAAGGCTAAAATATTAGTGGCACTAAGTGCCGTAGCAATATTGCTAAAACCATTGGCAGTAGGTGTTAAAGGGGCGGAATTAATTCCGGAGGAGTTGGCCGAATCCATATCTAAGGGTTGGAGAGGGGGTAAGGGGGTATTTTCTCTAATAACGGGGAGGGTGTTTGTTTTGGCAACTGATCGTGTGACTCTCTTTGGTAATGTGTGTGTTCCTAATACGGAACGAGTTGTTTGTTTTATAGTTTGCGTTAATTTTTTTGGCATTTAATATACTAAATATACTAAAGACTAAACTTTACAATGAATTCAGTGAATCTTAATTACTTGTTTTTGGTTGTTGGATAGTGTGTTTTTGTGCGTTAATCTCTGTAATATAGTTATATTAGTGTTTGTATGTATTGTTTAAAATTTTTTTTGTGTGAAAGAATAGAAATATAGATGCATGTTCAAAGAAAGGAGAATTTTATTTATTATATTTTCCCCTATAATTTATATGTAGTTTTGTGGTGTTCTGCCCGGCCCTAAAAATCATATACTTTACTGTTCATATAATATTGTTTGTATGTGCGTATGTTGCTTTGATGGTTTGTATATATGTATGTACACGTGAAAGTGGTGATGTGGTACTTGGCCTTACTAAACTTCGGCAGTAATTATCGGCGATTGATTTCACGCAAGTACATTACACGTCATTTTTACACGTATGCATATATGTAGGTTGTATATCTCTTTTTTATACCCTTGAAAAAGGGTATTATAATTTTGTCCAGAAATGTGTAACGCATTAAAGGAAGCATCTCCGACCCCACAAAGTATATATATCCTGATCAGCATCAACAGCCGAGTCGATATAGCCATGTCCGTCTGTCCGTCTCTCCGTCTGTTTCTATGCAAAAAATAGACAGTAGTTTTAAAGCTAGCGTTTTGAAATTTTTACCAGATCATTATTTTTGTTGCACGCAGATCAAGTTTAAGAATCGGTCAGATCGGACCACTATATCATATAGCTGCCATACAAATGATCAATCAGATTTCAAGTCTTCGTAAGGAAAATTTTTTTGTTCTTCAAGCTATCGCAACCGAATTCAGCATTTATTTATTCGACATAGCCATACATGATTTGTGAAAGTTTGGTCCGGATCGGACTACTATATCACATAGCTGCCATACAAACGACCGATATGAAAACAAGTCTTTGTATGCAAAATTTTTTTGTTTTCCAACCTATTGAAACCGAATTTAACATTTATTCATCTGACATAGCCATACACGATTTGTGAAAGTTTGGTCCGGGTCGGACTACAATATCATATAGCTGCCATACAAATGACCGATATGAAAACAAGGCTTTGTATGGAAAACTTTTTTTGTTTTCCAACCTATTGAAACCGAATTTAACATTTATTTATTTGACATAGCCATACATGATTTGTGAAAGTTTGGTCCGATCGGACTACTATATCACATAGCTGCCATACAAACGACCGATATGAAAACAAGTCTTTGTATGAAAAATTTTTTTGTTTTCCAACCTATTGAAACCGAATTTAACATTTATTCATTTGACATAGCCATACACGATTTGTGAAAGTTTGGTCCGGGTCGGACTACAATATCATATAGCTGCCATACAAATGACCGATATGAAAACAAGTCTTTGTATGAAAATTTTTTCGGTCGTTTGTATGGCAGCTATATGATATAGTGGTCCGATCCAGACCAAACTTTTACAAATCATGTATGCCTATGTCAAATGGATAAATATTGAATTCGGTTGCAATAGGTTGGAAAACAAAAAAATTTTTCATACAAAGACTTGTTTTCATATCGGCCGTTTGTATGGCAGCTATGTGATATAGTAGTCCGATCCGGACCAAACTTTCACAAATCATGTATGGCTATGTCAAATGAATAAATGTTAAATTCAGTTGCAATAGCTTGGAAAACAAAAAAGTTTTCCATACTAAGACTTGTTTTCATATCGGTCGTTTGTATGGCAGCTATATGATATAGTGATCTGATCCGGATCAAACTTTCACAAATCATGTATAGCTATGTCAAATGGATAAATTTTGAATTCGGTTGCAATAGCTTGGAAAACAAAAAAGTTTCCCATACAAAGACTTGTTTTCATATCGGTCGTTTGTATGGCAGCTATATGATATAGTGGTCCGATCCGACCGATTCTTAAACTTGATCTGCGTGCAACAAAAATAATGATCTGGTAAAAATTTCAAAACGCTAGCTTAAAAACTACTGTCTATTTTTTGCATAGAAACAGACGGACAGACGGACAGAGGGACAGACGGACAGACGGACATGGCTATATCGACTCGGCTGTTGATGCTGATCAAGAATATATATACTTTGTGGGGTCGGAGATGCTTCCTTTAATGCGTTACACATTTCTGGACAAAATTATAATACCCTTTTTCAAGGGTATAAAAATTAGGCGACGACAATTACGACGTATGGAGCATTTGAATGCGTTGTGTGCTTATAACAGCAGATCTATGGAAAGTCGTTTGTGGCCAATATATAAAGCCAGAAGATGGCTCTGAAGATTTCGAAAAATGGAATATGCTTGATTAAAAGGCCCTGGCAAGTTTGTTTTTAAATTTAAAAGCAACGCAGTTAATGCATATAAAGGCATGCACAACAGCAGCAGACCCATGGAAAAAATTGCGTAATGTACATTTGCCAGGTGGCCCGATCAGAAAAGTGCAGTTATATCAACAACTATCAAGGCTGAGAATGCTTGAAGGGGATAACGTTGTTCAATATGTCAATAAATTTGATGACACAATCGACAAATTAATTAGCTGAGATGGAAATAACAATTAATGATGAATTAAAAAGCATCATTTTGTTATCCAGTTTACCAAATTCGTGGGAAAATTTCGTCGTAGCGATCGAAACACGCGACACGCTGCCGACGTTCGAAACGGTAAAAGTGAAGCTTCTGGAAGAGGGAGCGCGCAAGCAAGAGAGGGACGATAGAGAAGGTTCTGTCCAAGCCGTGTATGTAAGTTAACACCTGAAAGAGCATAAGTTGACGTTAACACTACCCTAGAAACTAAGTAGCTTCAAATAAATAATGCTGACGCGCCCCAACTGAGTTCAGCGCTCTGCGCTAAGAACGGTCAGCAGTGGCAATTGGATACCCATCTTCCGGGGTATCGAAATGCGCTGCATAAATGCTGAGTCGGCTTGCCGACCATGGGTTTATGGCGTGATGCATTAAAGCTAGGGTAGATTCATATTTTTCCATTCCCTTGTATTCAGTTCTGTCTAAGATACGAAAGCATACGCTTCATCAATAAAACATAGCTCCGGCATTGCCGTAAAATCTTGTCTTATTATTGACATAATTACCGAGCCACAAGGCCGGTGATCAGAGAGGAAGTAAACTCTCCAACATAAACTTCGTAAGAAGACTGGTCCCACAACAGCAGTACCACTGCGTGATTCCAGGATAGCAGCTAACGCCGCTGGACTACACCTCAACCTGCCACGCCTCCTACATCGACGCGGGACAGGATTATATAATTAGCAGCTAGCGCCGCTGGACTACACCTCAACCTGCCACGCCTCCTACATCGACGCGGGACAGGATAAGATAACTGGCGCCCAACGTTCATCAAGGACCTAGGAGTATCCTAACAGGATAGTTAAGAGGATAAAACATGTAAGTTTGATTAGTGAAGTCAATTCGGCAGCATAGGAATTGTTTATTAAATAAATAAAAAAGCCAAAAGCCTTTTTTGTATGCCAGTATTATTTCCACTGCATACTTTTACCAAAAAAGAAAAATTTGTAGCATACCCCAAATTATCTTGTTGTTTTTCATTGCATACCTAGAGCATAAATTCTATAACATACCCTACGGAGTGGTATTTTGCACTGCATACTTTTACCAAAAAGGAATTCGGTAGCATACCTTGTTGTTTCACATTCGTGAATTAATAAGAAATAATTATTTTTTTTGCACAGACCCTTCGTACCTACTTTGCACCTACTTCACATTCGTGAATTAATAAGAAATAATTATTTTTTTTGCACAGACCCTTCGTATTTGCAAAAAAAAAAAAAAAAAAATTTTTTTTTTGTCTTTGTGTCGCATTCTACTTTTCGCGCGTGTAATAATTAATCGCACCTCGTATAGCAATCAACCGTGCTCGAAAAATTTAATTGCGCGGTGCCAGCCAATGGTAAATGAGTTGGGCATATAGAAACATAAAAGTCGAGTACGAGAGTGACGTCGAGTGGGAATTAGAATCAGAAGGTTTTCGGCCTAATACGGCAAATAACACAGCAGTCATGGACGCTGCCCATTTAGAAGCAGTTATAGCTGGAGCCGTTAGCCAGGCCTTAGCCCAGCAAGAAGTTAGATTGAAGCAGGCATTCCAGGCACAGTTAGATGAGATGAAACAGCAAATGAAAAGCTTGTGCGTGGAAGCACCACAAGTAGAAGCTTACGAAAGGATAAAGCCGGACCCTAGTATTCGATGTGAAGTCAAGCTTGACATCGTAAAAACTATACCGGATTTTACGGGAGAGCAAGATGACTATGTGTCATGGCGGCAGTCAGCCGTAGACGCATACGAGATCGTCAAACCGTATTATGGTAGCGAAGCGCATTATCAGGCCGTTTCGATTATCAGAAATAAAATCAGGGGGTCGGCAAGAGGGCTACTAGTTGCCCATAACACAGTCTTGAATTTCGATGCCATTATTGCTCGATTGGACTGCACTTACGCGGACAAAACGTCGCTGCGTGTCCTTAGGCAGGGACTTTAAACAGTTAGGCAAGGGGAGCTTAGCCTGATGCAGTATTAAGACGAGGTAGAAAAACGATTAATGTTGATAACGAACAAGATCGTTATGACACACGAACCGGACAGTGCTATTCTGTTCAATAATGAAGTTAGAGAGGATGCTCTCCATGCATTTATTGCAGGCCTTAGAAAACCCTTGAGGGCCATAGTCTTGCCAGCGCAGCCCAAGGATTTGCCCTCAGCTTTGGCTTTGGCTAGGGAATCCGATGCTACCATAGAGCGCACTACCTTCACTGCCACGTATGCAAAGGCTTTGGAGGACAAGACACTCCTCTATGAGCACCGAAAAAATCAAAACCGCTCAAGGGAGCCGCAGGGAAAACATAGCAGGGCCGAAAATGACCAAGGGAAAAACCCTCATTTCTACAGAAAGAAAAATTGGCCCCAACACAATAGTTCTGCACAGAACACGGGCAACTACCGTCATCAGTCGCCTGAGCCTATGGAGTTAGGGTCCACCATGACTCAATTTAGGCAACCAACTTCCTTTGAAAGCGGTCAGCCTACAAATACCAAGGCCGAGAGTGCTCGGGGCCATAAAAGATTTGGCTCCGCACGCATGACCAGTCAAAGGCGTCAGAGATTGCAACACACCATGCAACAGGCTGACGATAAAAATGACAGCGAATATGAAGGCGCGGCAGCAGCGGCCGTTACCGAGATAGACGAAGGGTCTGATGATAATGATCAGATCAATTTTTTAGGGAGCGCTCCCGACTGCCGTTCGTTGAACGACAGCTACAAGGGAGGAAACTAAAATTTTAATCGACACAGGGGCGGCAAAGAACTACATCAAGCCCGTAAAGGAGCTTAAAAATGTGATGCCGGTCGATTCCCCTTTCACAGTTAGTTCCATTCATGGTTCTAACAGAGTTCACCAGAAATGTTTGATGAACATTTTTGGAAAAACATCTGCGTTCTTTCTTTTAGACGCGCTAACACCATTCGATGGTATTATAGGATTTGACCTCCTAGCTCAAGTGGGAGCAAAACTCGACGCAGAGAAAGGTACGATAAATTATGGTTCTGTTTCTGAAAAGCGTCAGCATCATAATTGCGACAATGTGAATTTTACTAACGTAAATGACATCGCCGTACCAGAACATGTTTTAACATGACATGACAATGACATTGATCTTTAGATCAATTTCGAAACATGATCGCAAACAGATCTAAGGCATTTTCAGCCTCTAACGAGGCACTGCCGTTTAACACTTCTGTTGTTGCCACAATTCGAACAAGCGACGAAAAGCCGGTATATTCCAAATTATACCCGCACCCCATTGGTGTAGCTGAGTTTGTTAAGCGAGAAATCGCAGACTTACTGCAGAAAGGCATTATCAGAACCTCAAGGTCACCGTACAACAATCCAACATGGGTTGTGGACAAAAAAGGCCATGATGAGCTGGGGAACAAAAATAAGCGTCTGGTTATAGACTTTAGGAAACTTAACGAAAAAAACATCGCTGATAAGTACCCAATGCCAAACATCCCCATGATACTGGCAAACTTAGGAAAAGCCAAGTACTTTACAACGTTAGATTTTAAGTCCGGCTACCACCAGATTTACTTGGCCGAGCACGACCGTGAGAAGACCTCCTTTTCGGTAAACGGCGGAAAGTATGAGTTTTGTCGATTAGCGTTCGGGTTGAAGATTGCGGGAAGTATCTTCCAAAGAGCGATCGACGACGTCTTACGGGAACAGATTGGCAAATCGTGCTATGTCTACGTAGATGACGTCATTATTTTTTCTGAAAACGAAGACGACCATGTTAGGCACATAGATTGGGTTTTAAAAAGCCTGTGTGATGCCAACATGAAGGTATCCAACGAAAAGACGCACTTTTTTAAGCAAAGCGTTGAATATCTGGGATTTATTGTCACCAATGGAGGTGCAAAGACCGACCCAGAAAAAGTAAAGGCCATAAAGGAATACCCAGAGCCTACAAATCTGTATGAGCTTAGATCATTTTTGGGTCTAGCCAGTTATTACCGATGTTTCGTTAAAGACTTCGCGGCGATCGCGAGGCCTTTGACAAGCTTGATGAAAGGAGAAAATGGCTCTGTCAGTAAGCACATGTCTAAGAAGACTTCTATTGAGTTCGGTGACTTGCAGAGAGATGCGTTCGAGAGGCTGAGAAATGTCTTGGCTTCCGAGGATATAATTCTCAGATACCCTGATTTCAGGAAGCCATTCGACCTGACAACGGATGTTTCCGCGAACGGTATCGGTGCGGTTCTATCGCAAGACAAAAGACCCATTACAATGATCTCTAGGACCCTCAAAGAGAGCGAGTCACACTACGCCACGAATGAAAGGGAATTATTGGCCATAGTGTGGGCTTTAGGCAAGTTACAACACTACCTGTACGGCACTCGCGATATTAATATTTATACGGACCATCAACCGTTGACATTCGCGGTGTCCGATCGAAATCCAAATCCGAAAATAAAAAGATGGAAAGCGTATATTGACGATCATAACGCAAAAATCCACTACAAACCGGGTAAAGACAACCATGTGGCCGACGCTCTTTCCAGGCAGAACATTAATGCCTTACAAGATGAGCCTCAGTCGGACGCTGCGACTATTCACAGTGAAATGTCACTGACCTACACGGTCGAAGCGACAGACCAACCAGTAAACTACTTCAGAAACCAAATTGTTATAGAAGAAGCACGTTTCCAGCTAAAGCGAAGCTTGGTGTTCTTCCGTAGCAAAACTCGTCACTTAATTAATTTCGCCGACAAAAGCACCATTTTGGAAATGCTGAAGGAAGTCGTGAACCCCGAGGTCGTAAATGCAATACACTGCGACCTACCCACCCTGGCAAGTTTTCAACATGACTTAATTGCTCATTTCCCGGCTACGCAGTTTCGATATTGTAAAAATATTGTAATAGACGTTACCAATAGGAACGAGCAGTTGGAAATTGTCACGACAGAACACAATCGTGCACACAGGGCGGCTCAGGAGAATACCAAGCAAGTCCTCCGCGCTTACTATTTCCCCAAAATGAGCGGCCTAGCAAAGGAGGTGGTTGCAAATTGCAAAATATGTACCAAAGCCAAATATGACAGGCACCCAAAAAAACAGGAGCTTGGGGAAACACCCATACCGAGCTACACCGGCGAAATGTTGCACATTGATATCTTCTCAACCGATAAGAAGCAATTCTTAACATGCGTTGACAAATTCTCGAAGCTTGCAATAGTGCAACCAGTGCTGTCCAGAACAATAGTGGACGTCACAGGCCCCTTGCTTCAACTCGTAAACTTGTTCCCCAAAACCAGAACAATATATTGCGACAATGAGGCCGCCTTCAATTCAGAAACGATCACCTCTTTACTTAAAAACAATTACCACATTGACATCGTGAACGCGGCCCCGCTTCATAGCTTGTCAAACGGTCAAGTGGAACGATTCCACAGCACCTTGACAGAAATCGCCAGATGTTTTAAGCTAGATAAAAAAATCAGCGATACGGTAGAGCTAATCTTGAGGGCAACGATAGAATATAATAAAACAATACATTCTGTCACTCAGGAGAAACCGGTCGAGATCCTCCACGCAGGTTCCGATGATCGCTGCCTAGGCATTAAAGACAGGTTGATAAAGGCCCAGCAAATCAATATCGAAAGATGTAACCCAGCTAGACGAAACCGTGTTTTTGAGGTAGGAGAAGAGGTTTTTGTTAAAAACAACAAAAGGTTAGGAAACAAGCTAACCCCATTGTGCACAGAACAAAAAGTGCAGGCAGACCTAGGAACGTCTGTTCTTATTAAGGGGAGGGTGGTCCATAAGGACAACCTCAAATAAATTCCCCCACTTTTAATTTACTTATACCATACCCTTTAATAGTAAGCTAGATTTTAGTAAAAACGCCGTTGTCTCATTCTACGTTTGGATTGCAGGTTCGCCTTCGTAACGCTCATCACCCTGGCAGTGGCAAATGCGCGGATCACCGACTTTTCTCACGCCAAATATATTCCCGTCGCAGATGGAGATGTACTGGTGTTTGAACAACGTGACTGCTTGAGGCACTCGAGCAACATCTCAGAACTTATTAGTATGGTAGATGAGACAAAAAAATTGTCCGAGTCTTTTCCTCAGTCGCATATGCGCAAATTACTAGACGTTGATACAGATCATTTGAGAAACTTGTTGTCCGTTCTAAAAATACACCACTGAATTGCGAGGAGTTTAGACTTCTTAGGTACAGCTCTTAAGGTAGTTGCAGGAACTCCCGATGCCTCAGATTTCCTAAAAATCAAGATGACAGAAGCTCAGCTAGTGGACTCAAACTCCAGGCAGATTAATATAAACTCAGAGACTCGAAAACAGATAAACAAACTGACCGACACCATTAATAAAATTATTAAGGCCCGAAATAACAATTTGGTTGACACCCCGCACCTGTATGAAGCACTACTAGCGAGAAATAGAATGCTGACGACAGAGATACAAAATTTAATTCTAACCATAACATTGGCTAAGGCTGATATAATAAATCCCACTATCTTTAGTCATGCCGATCTGAAATCACTAATTGAACAAGACACTCCAATAGTTAGTTTATTAGAAGCAGCTAAAATTAGAGTTCTTCAGTCCGATAATATTATCCATATACTAATAGCCTACCCTAGAGTTAAGGTCAGATGTAAAAAAGTCCTCATATACCCGGTATCACATAATCAAATAATCCTACGGCTCGACGAAAACATTTTGGCTGAATGTGAAGAAGACACCTTTGCGGTCACAGAGTGCACGGAAACAACGCACAGCACCTTCTGTGAGCGGTCGCGACGCGAAACCTGCGCCCGCTCGCTCCATGCGGGAATCTCGGCCCACTGCTACACTCAACCCAGCCACCTGGGAGCAGTAATGCCTATAGATGACGGCATCGTTGTCATTAACGAAGCGACAGCCCGCGTCAGCACGGACGGCGGCCCAGAGGTTCTCGTCAAAGGGACGCACCTAATAACCTTCGAGCGGTCAGCTACAGTCAACGGATCGGAATTCATAAATTTAAAAAAAATATTAGATAAGCAGCCTGGCGTAGCAAGATCACCACTACTGAACATCGTCGGCCATGACCCAGTATTGAGCATGCCCTTGCTACACCGCATGAACAACGACAATCTGCGCTTTATCCAAGGGTTCAAGGACGAGGTTGACGCCGCGGGCTCCCCTAAACTTTGGTTCGCGGCTGGAGTAATCCTGAACGTTGCTCTGATTGGTTCACTCATCCTTTTTTTGGCATTAAGGAAAAGGCGAGCCTCCATCGAAATACAACAAACCATCGATAAACTCAATATAACCGAGGACGGTCATAATCTGAAGGGGGAGCAGTTAACACCTGAAAGAGCATAAGTTGACGTTAACACTACCCTAGAAACTAAGTAGCTTCAAATAAATAATGCTGACGCGCCCCAACTGAGTTCAGCGCTCTGCGCTAAGAACGGTCAGCAGTGGCAATTGGATACCCATCTTCCGGGGTATCGAAATGCGCTGCATAAATGCTGAGTCGGCTTGCCGACCATGGGTTTATGGCGTGATGCATTAAAGCTAGGGTAGATTCATATTTTTCCATTCCCTTGTATTCAGTTCTGTCTAAGATACGAAAGCTTACGCTTCATCAATAAAACATAGCTCCGGCATTGCCGTAAAATCTTGTCTTATTATTGACATAATTACCGAGCCACAAGGCCGGTGATCAGAGAGGAAGTAAACTCTCCAACATAAACTTCGTAAGAAGACTGGTCCCACAACAGCAGTACCACTGTACCACTTCCAGGATAGCAGCTAACGCCGCTGGACTACACCTCAACCTGCCACGCCTTCTACATCGACGCGGGACAGGATTATATAATTAGCAGCTAACGCCGCTGGACTACACCTCAACCTGCCACGCCTCCTACATCGTCGCGGGACAGGATTATATAATTAGCAGCTAACGCCGCTGGACTACACCTCAACCTGCCACGCCTCCTACATCGACGCGGGACAGGATAAGATAACTTGTACATACAAAAATACATGGAACTGCAAAGCAAAAACAACGCGAAGAATGTCACGACATCAGTGCAACGACCATGAAAAAGAACCTTGAAAAGAGTAGTTTCAAGGGCAAATGCTACATTTGCGAGAAATTCGGCCACCGAGCATGAGAATGCCCGAGCAAAGAGAGGCATAAAAAACTATGGGAAAGCAAGGAGAAATCAAACTGCTTGATGCATATTAGTGCTACCACTCAAAAGAAAAACATATGGTGTGTTGATAGTGCTGCCACGTCGCATATGTGTTGTGATAAGGAATTGTTTACATCTTTCATTAATAAGGAAACATCGATTATGCTAGCAGCAGATAAGTTCGTGAAATCGAGCGGCATCGGGACTGTTATGCTTAAATCACAAAATGTAAACATTGAATTACGAGATGTAATTTACGTTCCATCATTACATATGAATTTTTTTATCAGTGAGCAAGTCCGCGGAGTACGAAAAAATTACTACTTTTGATAAAAAGGCGGCGGTGATAAAAGACAAAGAAGGTGAAGTGATGATTAGAGCAATGCAAGAAAAAATTTGTATTTATTTACAAGTAGCTTCAAAAACAGTGCGGTTCATTTGTTGAATGATTCTTCTCGCATGGCAACATGGCACAATCGGTTTGGTCATTTAAATTTTCAATGTTTAAAAGAAATCAAAGAAAAAGAGCTAGTAATTGGCATGGACGTTAAAAATGTGTCAGTGAATATTAATTGCGACACATGCAATATGGCAAAAATACACGTATTGACATTCCCACAGAAAAGCGAGAGAGCTACGCAAAGTGTACTGGAATTAGTTCACAGTGACGTGTGCGGGCCAATGAATGTTAGTTCTTTAGGCGGCAACAGGTATTTCGTCACGTTCATAGACGACTATTCACGGAAAATATTCATATATTTTATGCATGCGAAAAACGAAGTGTTTGATAAATTCAAATTGTTCAAATCATATGTCGAGTGCCAAACGGGCAAGAAAATAAAAGCTTTGCGAAGTGACAACGGAACAGAATATTTAAACCGGCAGTTTACAGAGTATTTAAACACATGCGGCATAAAAAGGCAATTAACGGTTCCGTAGACACCACAACAAAACGGCGTCGCGGAACGCGCTAATCGTACGATCGTCGAGATGGCCAAAAGTATGCTGATTCATGCGAAATTAGAGGAGTTTTTGTGGGCCGAGGCCGTGTCCACAGCTTCATACTTGCGTAACAGGTGCCCTTCCAAAGCAATCATGGGCGCTACACCCTTCGAAATATGGCAAATAGGAAGCCATCTGTTAAACATTTGCGAGTGTTCGGATCCCGCGCGTTTGCACTGGATAAGACAAGAAAAAGCAAGTTCCAGGCAAAGGGAAAAGAGTATATATTTGTAGGATACTCTTCAACAGCTAAAGCTTACCGTTTATACGATCGGGAAAAACGTATCATTGTTGCACGTCGTGAGGTCAAATTTGTAGAGGGTGAGTTTGATTACACTGAATCTGAAAAATGCACTATTTCAGAACAAAATAATGACTTCGATACAAACATCATTCACCTTGAATCAAACATCCAAGTACCAGAGCAGCAGCGGCAGGCTATCCCCATGGTGGTCGAGCAGAGTCTTACGACAGCTATGACTCCGGTGAAGAGGAGGAGGAGTTTGTAAGCGCAAGCGATGAAGAGCAAATTCTCACTGAGGAGGAGATCGTACCAGACGTACAAGAGCAAGAGAGCAACGCACCTCGACGTGGACCCGGCAGACCAAAAATTATTCGCAGTGGTAAGCCTGGTAGACCCAGAAAAGAATACAACAGCCTAAATTACATTGAAGACTTTGAGACGCCTCAGTGCGTTGGAGACGCTTTACGGGGCGAGCATGCCCAAGACTGGAAGACGTCAATGCAGAAAAAATATGATGCTCTCATTTCAAATAATACATGGACATTGTGTGATTTACCTCCAGGACAGAAGGCCATAGGATCTAAGTGGGTCTTCCTTGTTGCTCAAGGTTGTGGGCAAAAGATGGGCGTCAACTATTCGGAAACGTTTTCTCCAGTAATCCGCTACGAAACTATCAGAATGCTATTCGCTATAGCAGCAAAAAAACAGCTATGCAAGCACCAGGTTGACATATCAAACGCATATTTAAACGGCAGACTTCAAGAAGAAGTGTATATGAGGCAACCACAAAACTTCATAGATGAGAAGCATCCAAACAGAGTATTAAAGCTTCAAAAGGCGATCTACGGACTTAAATAGTCAGGGCGTGTCTGGAATGACACATTAGACGAAGTTTTGAAGAGCATTGGTTTCAAGCGCAGCAAAAATGAGGCGTGCCTGTACGTGAAGCAGCAGCAGCAACAACACAGCTACATTGCAGTATCCCTGGTTATAAGATGGGTTATAGAAATGAGAATTGTGTCAAGGTAAATATAACACAATTTCAATCATTAATCGGTTCCCTTATGTATTTAGCAGTCTTGAGCCGACCAGACATTTTGCATACAGTGAGCAAACTGTCGCAAAGAAACACTGATCCACACAGTGAAGACGAGACTGCAGCGAAACATGTTTTGAGATACCTTTCAGCCACGGTTGATCTCAAAATCACATACAGCAAGTCTGGCGAACAGGTAATGGGCTTCGCCGACGCAGACTGGGCATAATTCTTGAATATGTACCCACTGATAAAAATGTTGCAGATGTACTAACGAAAGGCTTGTGTAAGCAAATGCAACAGAATTTTGCTAAGTTGCTTGGATTAAATTAATTTTCGTTTCACATCACATATATATAGCTTAAGAGGAAGTGTTGAAATTACGTTATAATTTAAATAAGCTTTATATATTTTGATCTGGCAACGCTCAATTATAGCTTAAGAAGATATTGTGAAATTCCTACTACTCAGTTTCGATTAAACCGTCAACTACACCACTACGTTCTTGTGTTTATTTGTTCGGTCGGTCTAGACGCACATAACGATTGTCCTGATCGAACCGTAAATCTCCAACACAGGTACACTACACTTTTGATATGTACAAAAAAAAAGTTTTTCATTTGAAATATATGTATGTTATATGTTGTATATCCTTTTTTGTTGTGTATATATTTATTATTATTTTTTTTGTGATGTAGTACCAGGCCCTTAATATTTCGGCAGTGGTTTATCAGCGATTGATGCCACGCAGGTACACTGCATTTTTCATATGTACAAGGGAAATGTTTTGCATTTGAAATACATGTATGTTGTTTTGATTGTTTTGTATGTTTTTTAAGGCGGTTTATGTATTATAGTAGAACTTTTGTTGTAATCACTTTTAAGATTTTCAGACATTTTGCACTTTTTATTTTGTTTGAACATACTTCTTCATTTTTATTCTTTACTCACAACTACTTGCAGTAAAATTAATAGTAGGTTTAGCGGGTTTTCCATTCCAGTTTTCCGGCTGCGCCAGTTACCTCCGGGGCGCCGACGGTAGGTATTAATGCAGTTGTAGGTGGGGTTTCAATTGGCTTTTATTTTTTGTAATCGTCGTTGGATTTGGTTTTTTGCTGTTGTCGCTGAGAAGTTTCGGGAAAAGAAGAGTCACTTGCTGTCGGGTTGGCTGTTGGCTATCGACTGAACGCCGTCTTTCTTTTACGACTTAAAATAAACTAACATGAATTTGTATGTGTGTGTTTAACAATGTTGTGCTTCTTAGAAATAAAGTGCGCCTTATTCTTCGCCTTAAAATAAGTTAACAAGAATTTGTATGTGTGTATAACAATGTTGTGTTTCTTAGAACTAGAGTGATTGTTGCAGCAGAAAGTGTTTATATGTATGTAAGTTAACTGGAGTAACATACTTGTTGCGTATTTCCGCTTTAACGTAGCAGCATCGGAGCTTTTGAGTGAAGATCAAAGCTTTGCATAAAAACTTAGGGTAATCTTAAGAGATCGAATTAGTAATAAGCAGTCGAGATTTGGAGATCATAAGCGTCGGTCATCGCCACGCAGAAATATACAAATTAGCCTCAACCAATGCACCCCGCATTTATTCTAAGATTTATATTATACAAATAAATATAATTGTCAAATACTTCAACCTAAATTGGCGCCCAAACAAATTTAAAACCCACGACATTATAAGGAGAAACACAACAGCTGGAGCAGACCTACTCAAGCGGACATTACAATAAAGAATAATAGAAATAACTAGATATTCCAAAACACCAAACAAATTGTATGTACAACGCCCCTTGATGAATTATTAAAAAAGTAAAATAAAAAATCGTTCACGCAAATTGTTCAAAAAATAAAATAAAAAATTTTTGTTCATGCACTCGTGAAACTTTTTGAGCCGTATTGAAGGTTATTGACACGTTGATGAGTGAAGGTGACAAAAGGATCAACGACTTAATATCAAGTTGGAATAGGATATTAAAAGGGACTAGACAATTAGAAACCGCAAGCGAAAAAACGAAATCAGAAAACAGAACTAGAAAAATGGATTTATCAGCAATCCAACTGAAAGCTATTGTAGAAAGTGCCGTTACAGGGGCGCTTGCAAGTCAAAAAGAATTATTTGACAAACAATTAGAAGCGATTAACGAGCGCATAGAAAAATGTACAGTGAACACCCCAGAAGTTGAAATTTACACAGATGCTGAAATTATACCAGGTGTAGAGGGTATTGAATCTCTAGACATAGTAAAGTCGCTGCCAGACTTCGAGGGCGAAAGCGAAACCTATGTGTCATGGAGAAAAGCGGCTCATGTCGCTTTTAAAGTTTATGAATCATACGAGGGGAGTTCAAAATATTATCAAGCCCTTGGTATTATTCGAAATAAAATTAAAAATTCAGCAAACAACGTGCTAGCTTCGTTCAGCACACCGTTGAATTTTAAGGCAATAATTAATCGCCTTGACTTTACATACGCTGACAAAAGGCCTATCTACCAAATTCAGCAGGAGTTATCGACGTTGAGACAGGGTGATATGACGAATTTTATGAGGAAGTTGAGAAAAAATTGACTCTGCTTACCAATAAAACTATAATGACATGCGATACCCTTGGCGATGTCACTCAATGAAAAGTATGGGGCTGACGCATTACGTGTATTTGTAAGAGGCACAAAGAAGTCATTGAGTGATATCCTGTTTGCCAAAGGAGCCAAGGACTTACCAACAGCCCTTGCTCTAGCACAGGAGGTCAAGAAACTGTCGGGACAAAGTTCCGCAACTGGAAAAAAAAACTAATAGGGATAGAAGCACTAATATGCAAGACAAAAACCCATATTTTAGCAAGCGTCAGTTTGTGCCCAGTTTTGACAGGCAAACAGCTCAAATACCAGTCCAGGCACCGACTCAGCCGTTTGATACTGACGTATCTATGCGAACCATTCGATCCAACCAATTTAGACAAGCACCAATTTTGAACCAAGCTAACTTACCCTAACATCAAAATGTTTGGCCAACCCAACAGCAACAACAACATAACCCAAGGCCTGTTCAGGCACAAATTTGCCTTGAACCTATAACAAAAAGACCAAATAGTGGCACTGCCAGGTTTACAGGACCGAAACATCAACAAGTGAACCATTTAGCTGAAGAAGAAGATTCAGAGAAGTCCGATGGAAATGATTATGAACAAGGGGCAACAGCAGCTGTTGAGGATATTGACCACGAACTTACGAATTATGACAACGTGCATTTTGTAGCCACAGGTCCTTGCTACCGTTCATAGAAGGAAAGATAGCAGGGAAAACCATAAAAATCTTAATCGACACCGGCTCTTCAAAAAACTATATACAGGCCCTCACAGAACTTAAGTACATAACACCGGTACAAAAAGAATTCTCAGTTAAGTCCCTTCATGGTTGCAACACGGTGAAATATAAATGCATTGTTGAACTTTTCAGCAAGACTATTCCCTTCTTCATTCTACCGGACCTCTCAAGCTTTGACGCTATATTAGGATTGACACATTGACACAGATGAATGCAACATTGGACTTGAAAAATAAAATTTTAAAAATCGAAAACTCAGTCGAACCAATTCAATTTGTAAAATGCAATAGCGTAAATTTTTCTGATATAAAAGACATCGTAGTACCAAACCAAATAGGCGACAAATTCCACACAATGTTAAAAGACCGATTGGGTGTCTTTGCAGACCCGGAAAAAACACTGCCATTTAACACCAATATTATTGCTACCATACGGACGGAAGATGACCAACCGGTATACTCAAGACTTTATCCATACCCCATGGGCGTAGCAGATTTTGTAAACGATGAGACGAAAGCGTTGTTAAAAGACGGAATTATTCGACCTTCGCGCTCACCCTACAACAATCAGGTTTGGGTAGTCGACAAAAAGGGTACTGATGAAAAGGGAAATAAGAAAAAAAGGATGGTTATAGACTTTCGGAAGCTAAACTCAAAGACGGTGGATGACAAATACCCGGTACCAAATGTTGTATTCATCCTATCAAATTTGAGGAAAGCCAGATTTTTTACCACACTAGATCTGAAGTCAGGATTTCATCAAATATTACTTGCAGAAAATGATAGGGAGAAAACCGCATTCTCGGTTGCACATGGAAAATACGAGTTTTGTAGACTTCCCTTCGGTCTTAAAAACGCGCCCAGTATGTTTCAACGTGCCATAGATGACGTACTCAGGCCCCAAATAGGAAAGTCTTGTTTCGTCTACGTTGATGACGTTATTATTTTTTCCGAACGACTTGAAGATCATCTGAATCATATTTGTTGGGTACTTGATAGACTACTTGAAGCCAACATGAGGGTGCCTAAGGAGAAATCGAACTTCTTTAAGGAAAGTGTCGAATATTTGGGATTCATAGTATCCAAAGACGGCATCACAACAAATCCTAAAAAAGTAGAGGCTATCCATAAATATGAAGAACCCACTAATTTGTTCACTAATTTGCTTTATAAAGGACTTTGCTTCAATAGCTCGACCTTTGAATGACATCCTCAAGGGGGAAAACGGAAAAGTTTCCGCCACTCGTTCTGAAAAGATACCCATTAATTTCAACGATAAGCAACGCTTTGCATTTCAGAAACTTAAAAATATCTTAGTGTCCGAAAATGTAATGCTACCCTACCCAGACTACACAAAGCCTTTCGATTTAACTACGGACGCTTCAGCTCTTGGCCTGGGTGCGGTTTTATCACAAAACGGAAAGCCTATTACAATGATATCTAGATCCTTAAAAGGTGGAGAGCTTGGTTTCGCAACTAACGAACGAGAGCTCCTAGCCATTTTATGGGCTTTAAAGACATTAAAGGACTATCTGTATGGCGCTAAAAATCTAAATATTTATACAGATTACCAACCATTAACATTTGCCGTGTCAGATAAAAACACAAATGCTAAAATCAAAAGGTGGAAGGTATTTATAGATGAGCACAACGGAAAAATTTTGTATAAGCCAGGGAGAGAGAACCATGTTGCAGATGCACTATCCAGGCAGGCCATCCACGCTTTAGAAAGCCACCTCCGGTCAGATATGGCAACCATACATAGTGAAATTTCGCTTTCATACACAATCGAAACAGTCGACAAGCCGGTCAACTGCTTTAGAAACCAAATAATAATAGAAGAATGCACAGCGGATAATACTCGCACCTTTATTATATTTGGTAACAAGTCAAGGCACGTAATACAATTCGTAAACAGGGAATCGTTAGTAGGCAGAATTCGCGACGTAGTAAAACAAGATGTAGTGAATTCAATATACTGCGAATTGCCCATACTGGCATTCATCCAGAACAGACTTATAGAAGAGTTCCCAGCAACGACTTTCCGGCATACAAAAAAGCTGGTGACCGATATCTATAACAAAGAGGAACAAAAAGAAATAGTAACCATTGAACACAACAGAGCGCACAGGGCAGCGCAAGAAAATGTTAAACATATTCTGGAAGATTATTTTTTCCCAAAAATGTCGCAACTGGCAGCCAGCATAGTAGGTAACTGCCTGGTTTGCCAAAAAGCCAAATATGTACGTCATCCGCAGAAACATGTCCTTGGGAGAACGCCTATTCCTTCAGAAATCGGCGAGACATTACACATTGATATTTTTTCTACAGACAGGAGATATTTTTTAACCTGTATAGATAAATTTTCAAAATTTGCGGTCGTTCAACCCATAGGCTTCCAGAACGATAGCCGACATAGAGCCTGCATAAATGCAGTTAATGAACCTATATCCAAACACAAAGACAATATTTTGCGACAATGAGCCATCTATTAACTCTGAGTCAAATAGGGCACTCTTAGCAAATCAGTTCAATGTTCAAGTGGAAAATTCACCACCCTATCATAGTACCTCAAATGGACAGGTCGAAAGGTTTCACAGCACATTATTAGAAATATCACGTACCTAAAATTAGAAAAAGGCATAGTTTATACGGTAAATCTCATACTTCAAGCAACCGTGGAATACAACAAAACAGTACATTCAGTCACCAATAAAAAGCCGATCGACATAATTCATGCAATGCCCCCAGAACTTGCAGAGGAAATCTCAGAAAAAAATTCACAGAGCACAAGAAATACAATTAAGAAGAATTAATAGATCAAGATGTGACAGAACTTTCCAGGTCGGGGACACTGTCTTTGTAAAGCAAAACAAACGGCTCGGAAATAAACTTACCCCACGCTACAAAGAAAAAAAAATTGAAGCAGACATTGGGACAAGTGTCTTAATAAAGGGGAGGGTAGTACATAAAGATAATTTACGTTAAGAATATTATTTTTATGTACTATCTACTACCAATTGGTGTTAATAATGGCCTTCCTCATTCCATTTTTACATCAAAATAAAAAAAACAAATTTAATCAACGAGCGTTGTACCTTGTTATATATTATCACTATTATTAACTAACAATGTATTTGCAGTTCATATTTTTTGGAGTCTATAATAATTTAAGCAAAGCGTTGAAGAAAGCTTTTAGATCCTACATTGCGCTCTCCGCCATCAACTTTTCTATCCAATGTGCCCAATGTGATGAAACTACACGTCAACCGTATAATTTGAAAGGACTGAGGACAGCCTTCATCTTAGTAAGGGAGGAGTTACATACTTGATGGGTCGGTAACTCCGGCGATCGAGTATGACTCCCAGGCATTTGGCTGAGTCAACCTGTTCCAACTAATTTTCAATCAACCTTAGCACTCTATTAGAACGTACAAAAGCCCCCGACCCAGCCCGTTTCATTCCAACGATCACGAAATACCACGGAGCAGCTAAACACAAGAAAAGCGCTGCAAATCCACGCGCAGTAAGAGAGTACCACACACAGACAGAGCAATGTGCAAATTATCGTGTTTGAGTCCAATCGTTCGCTCTCGCGCATAGCCCACTTATGGAAATTATCACTAAAAATCAATTCAAAAAGCAATCAATTATACACACACGTAGTAGCTATACCTAAAATTTAATGAAATGCCAAACAATACAAGCAATTTGCGAGGGAAATTCGCCTGGGCGATGCGAGACGTGTAAGACTCTCTTTGATATTGGTTCGCTGCTTAGTTATTTCGTTTTACTTACTTCGGACTTGTGCGTAATTTAATTGATATACATAGTATCACAAAATATAATACAATATATTACTACATTAATATACAAACGAAAACAAAACAAACCAAACACCCAAAATTTTTCCTATCCAAAAAAAAAACAAGTGAGAAAAGTCATCTTCGGCTTGCCGAAGATGGTATACCCTTGAAAACAAAAAAGTTTTCCATACAAAGACTTGTTTTCATATCGGTCGTTTGTATGGCAGCTATATGATATAGTGGTCCGATCCAAGCGATTTTTAAACTTGATCTGCATGCAACAAAAATAATGATCTGGTAAAAATTTCAAAACGCTAGCTTTAAAACTACTGTGAATTTTTTGCATAGAAACAGACGGACAGACGGACATGGCTATATCGACTCGGCTGTTGATGCAACAAAAATAATGATCTGGTAAAAATTTCAAAACGCTAGCTTTAAAACTACTGTGAATTTTTTGCATAGAAACAGACGGAGAGACGGACAGACGGACATGGCTATATCGACTCGGCTGTTGATGCTGATCAAGAATATATATACTTTGTGGGGTCGGAGATGCTTCCTTTAATGCGTTACACATTTCTGGACAAAATTATAATACCCTTTTCAAGGGTATAAAAAAATAATAATAATAATAATAATAAATAACAAGTGAGAAAAGTTATCTTCGGCTTGCCGAAGATGGTATACCCTTGAAAACAAAAAAGTTTTCCATACAAAGCCTTGTTTTCATATCGGTCATTTGTATGGCAGCTATATGATATGGTAGTCCGATCCGGACCAAACTTTCACAAATCGTGTATGGCTATGTCATATGAATAAATGTTAAATTCGGTTGCAATAGCTTGGAAAACAAAAAAGTTTCCCATACAAAGACTTGTTTTCATATCGGTCGTTTGTATGGCAGCTATATGATATAGTAGTCCGATCCGGACCAAACTTTTTCAAATCATGTATGGCTATGTCGAATGAATAAATATTGAATTCAGTTGCAATAGCTTGGAAAACAAAAAAGTTTCCAATACAGAGACTTGTTTTCATATCGGTGGTTTGTATGGCAGCTATATGATATAGTTGTCCGATCCAGACCAAACTTTCACAAATTATGAATGGCTATGTCAAATGAATAAATGTTGAATTCAGTTGCAATAGCCTGGAAAACTTTTTTTGTTTTCCATACAAAGACTTGTTTTCATATCGGTCGTTTGTATGGCAGCTATATGATATAGTAGTCCGATCCGGACCAAACTTTTTCAAATCATGTATGGCTATGTCGAATGAATAAATATTGAATTCAGTTGCAATAGCTTGGAAAACAAAAAAGTTTCCAATACAGAGACTTGTTTTCATATCGGTCGTTTGTATGGCAGCTATATGATATAGTGGTCCGATCCGACCGATTCTAAAACTTGATCTGCGTGCAACAAAAATAATGATCTGGTAAAAATTTCAAAACGCTAGCTTTAAAACTACTGTCTATTTTTTGCATAGAAACAGACGGACAGACGGACAGACGGACAGAGGGACAGACGGACAGACGGACATGGCTATATCGACTCGGCTGTTGATGCTGATCAAGAATATATATACTTTGTGGGGTCGGAGATGCTTCCTTTAATGCGTTACACATTTCTGGACAAAATTATAATACCCTTTTTCAAGGGTATAAAAACAAGTGAGAAAAGTTATCTTCGGCTTGCCGAAGATAGTATACCCTTGAAAACCAAAAAAGTTTCCATACAAAGACTTGTTTTCATATCGGTCGTTTGTATGGCAGCTATATGATATAGTGATCCGATTCCGATTAAACTTTCAAAAATCATGTATGGCTATGTCAAATGAATAAATGTTGAATTCGGTTGCAATAGCTTGGAAAACCAAAAAGTGTTCCATACAAAGACTTTCATGTCGGTCGTTTGTATGGTAGCTATATGAATAGTGGTCCGATCCGACCGATTTTTAAACTTGATCTGCGTGCAACAAAAATAATGATCTGGTAAAAATTTGAAAACGCTAGCTTTAAAACTACTGTCAATTTTTTGCATAGAAAGAGACGGACAAATGGACATGGCTATATCGACTCGGCTGTTGATTCTGATCAAGAATATATATACTTTGTGGGGTCGGAGATGCTTCCTTTAATGCGTTACACATTTCTGGACAAAATTATGATACCCTTTTTCAAGGGTATAAAAATTAAAATTTGTACACAGTGATACAGTTTCCTTCGGCAAAGTCAAGTCAGCATGTATGCGTTTGTGTTGCGCCGCTTGTAAAACCCTTGCGACGACGACACATCACTGTACATTGACTGCCGCAAAAAATTGATGTCGCACCAGAGTGACGGCGCGACGCTTGACGCCGTGTTCGCTTGTACACTGTTGAATTATTTCGAATTCTTTTTGCACACCACGCACTGCGAGAACAGAACAACTTAAAAAAAAAAATAAAAATAAGAAAGTAAGAGAAAACAACAAAAAGGAAACAACAAAACAACCCACAAACAACTTAATGCCTATTGTTGTCACATGTTCACTCACCTCTAAAATACACTTATTAATTACTTATTAATTAATTATTAATTACTTATTAATTATTTATTAATTACTTATTAATTACTTATTTAATTCATGCATTAAAGTTGTAAAAAAAAAAACTACATAGGTGGTAGAAAGCACAGCAGCACTACGTGAATGACATACAATTAACACTAAACACCAGGAAACAAGGAAAAGAGGAAACTGCGTAAAGGACACACACATACAGTTTTTCGTTTATTTTGGAAAGAATACACACATATTATAATACACATTCAAACATAGATACATATACATAGTATTTTTTTTTCTATAACTATTTATTGAGGCATACAGGGTATCTTAAAACCCCTTGGTGACCTTGGCATCTATTAATACTGCCTGAGACGCTCGCCGGCTAAGTGTGCTTAGCGTTACCAATATTACTAAATTTAAACTTACAAACTAACAATATTTACAAAACCTAAAAACAAACAAGTAAGGTAGCAGGAGTCGAGTTTCCCGATTGAAAAATACCCTGTACCCTTAGACATGCTTACAATTTATTTATTTAATATCAATAAATAAATGAAACAATATTGTATTAGAAAAGAATACCATAACAATATAAATTTTGTATGATTTTGGTTATGAAAATAAGTTTCGTGTGTCATATAGCCATACACATTTCGCTGTCAACGTCGCAGCTGGCGTCGCGCAATGCGTGTTTTGCTGCGTTTCTGCTTCCCTTGCCAGAGATATTGCATGTGGCATAACTTCCGTGTTTCTTATCCGATTTGGTTCAAATTTAATTTTTAAAAATTAGTTAGCTTTTATAAGCACCAACGCATATGCCGAATTGCATAGCATTAGGTTACTAAATGTGGGCGTGGCAGTTTTTTGCTGATTGCGGGGGAGCGGGGGTGATATCAAAACAACAAACTTGTACTGCGTATGGAAATTACCTATCCAACGATATATGGCACATGTCTGTAGCTCTTGTAGTTTCTGAGATGTAGGCGTTGATACGGACAGACGGACGGACGGACGGACAGACGGACATGGCTATATCGACTCGGCTGTTGATGCTGATCAAGAATATATATACTGTATGGGGTCGGAGATGCTTCCTTCTGCCTGTTACATACATTTGCACCATATTATGATACCCTTTTCCCCCATTTTTAATGGGTACAGGGTTTAAAAATATAAAAGAAAGAAAGACGACGGGGAGTATATCGTTTGGCTTATGATCATCTTGCTGTGCGGTTTGTTGGCGACTAGGAAGTCGCCTGTTGAGCCTTCTTTGTGGGCGACGTCTGGTGAGACCCTTAGCGAGTCGGTTGCGATGGCGCTCCAGTCGGTCGTTGTAGCGGCTGGAGTGGAAATTTATGGTCTCAAAGACCGTGAGCACCTTTAGCTCACTGTGGAGGGTGGTGTTCCTCACATACCACTCGCAGCCAATGATCGTCCTCGCCATCTTATTTTGGATACTCTGGATTCCGCTGATGTGGCTGTCACACGCCAGGCCCCAAATTTGGCACGCATACCTCCAAATAGGAGCTATGATTTAATTATAGATAGTCAACTTATTTCTCAGCGACAGTTTGCTACGCGGGCCCATGAGCCAGTAGTGCCTTGACGCCGCGGCCCGTATGCGTATCCCTTGCTTCGAGAAAGTGAGCCGGCGGTCGAGTATGACTCCCAGGCATTTGGCTGAGTCAACCTGTTCCAACTAATTTCCAATCAACCTTAGCACTCTATTAGAACGTACGAAAGCCCCCGACCCAGCCCGTTTCATTCCAACGATCACGAAATACCACGGAGCAGCTAAACATAATTAAAGCGCTGCAAATCCAAGCGCAGTAAGAGAGTACCACACACAGACAGAGCAATGTGCAAATTATCGTGTTTGAGTCCAATCGTTCGCTCTCGCGTATAGCCCACTTATGGAAATTATACACACACGTAGTAGCTATACCTAAAATTTAATGAAATGCCAAACAATACAAGCAATTTGCGAGGGAAATTCGCCTGGGCGAGGCGAGACGTGTAAGACTCTCTTTGATATTGGTTCGCTGCTTAGTTATTTCGTTTTACTTACTTCGGACTTGTGCGTAATTTAATTGATATACATAGTATCACAAAATATAATACAATATATTACTACATTAATATACAAACGAAAACAAAACAAACCAAACACCCAAAATTTTTCCTATCCAAAAAAAAAACAAGTGAGAAAAAGTCATCTTCGGCTTGCCGAAGATGGTATACCCTTGAAAACAAAAAAGTTTTCCATACAAAGACTTGTTTTCATATCGGTCGTTTGTATGGCAGCTATATGATATAGTGGTCCGATCCAAGCGATTTTTAAACTTGATCTGCATGCAACAAAAATAATGATCTGGTAAAAATTTCAAAACGCTAGCTTTAAAACTACTGTGAATTTTTTGCATAGAAACAGACGGACAGACGGACATGGCTATATCGACTCGGCTGTTGATGCAACAAAAATAATGATCTGGTAAAAATTTCAAAACGCTAGCTTTAAAACAACTGTGAATTTTTTGCATAGAAACAGACGGACAGACGGACATGGCTCGGCTGTTGATGCTGATCAAGAATATATATACTTTGTGGGGTCGGAGATGCGTTATACATTTCTGGACAAAATTATAATACCCTTTTTCAAGGTTATAATAAATACAACAAGTGAGGTAGCAGCAGTCGAGTTTCCCGATTGCAAAATACCCTGTACCCTTAGACATGCTTACAATTTATTTATTTAGTATCAATAAATAAATGAAACAATATTCTATTAGAAAAGAGCCAACAAAAAAAACCATAAAAACCATAACAATATAAATTTGGTATGATTTTGGTTATGAAAATAAGTTTCGTGTGTCATTAAGCCATACACATTTCGCTGTCAACGTCGCAGTCGGCGTCGCGCAATGCGTGTTTGCTGCGCTTCTGCTTCCCTTGCCATAGATTTTGCATGTGGCATAACTTCCGTGTTTCTTATCCGATTTGGTTCAAATTTAAAATAAATTTTAAATTTAAAAATAAATTATAAATTTTAAAATAAATAAATTTAAAATAAAATTTAGATAGCTTTTATAAGCACCAACGCATATGCCGAATTGCATAGCATTAGGTTAATAATTGTTGGCGTGGCAGTTTTTTTGTGATTTGCGGGGAGCGTCGTCGTGGCAGTTTTTGCTGTTTGCGGGGGAACGGGGGGTGATATCAAAACAACAAACTTGTACTGCGTATGGAAATTACCTACCCAACGATATATGGCACATGTCTGTAGGTCTTGTAGTTTCTGAGATCTAGGCGTTGATACGGACAGACGGACGGACGGACGGACGGACGGACGGACAGACGGACATGGCTATATCGACTCGGCTGTTGATGCTGGGTCGGAGATGCTTCCTTCTGCCTGTTACATACATTTGCACCATATTATGATACCCTTTTCACCCATTTTTAATGGGTACAGGGTATAAAAAAAACAAGTGATAAAAGTTATCTTCGGCTTGCCGAAGATGGTAAACCCTTGAAAACTAAAAAAGTTTTCCATACAAAGACTTGTTTTCATATCGGTCGTTTGTATGGCAGCTATATGATATAGTGGTCCGATCCGGACCAAACTTTAAAAAATCATGTATGGCTATGCTCATGAATAAACATTGAATTCGGTTGCGATAGTTTGGAGAACAAAAAAGTTTTCCATACAAAGACTTGTTTTCATATCGGTCGTTTGTATGGCAGCTATATGATATAGTGGTCCGATCCTAACGAAACTTTCATAAATCGTGTATGGCTATATCGAATGAATAAATGTTGAATTCGGTTGCAATAGGTTGGAAAACAAAAAAATTTTGCATACAAAGACTTGTTTTCATATCGGTCGTTTGTATGGCAGCTATATGATATAGTGGTCCGATCCAAGCGATTTTTAAACTTGATCTGCATGCAACAAAAATAATGATCTGGTAAAAATTTCAAAACGCTAGCTTTAAAACTACTGTGAATTTTTTGCATAGAAACAGGCGGACAGACGGACATGGCTATATCGACTCGGCTTCTGATTTTTGCATAAGTACTTATTGCCATTTTGTAAAGATCTGCAAGGGTATACCATCTTCGGCAAACCGAAGATAACTTTTCGCACTTGTTTCGTCTGTTGTTGAAGATTCGGGCGTCGTTCACATCTTTTCGGCCTTCTTAAAACATTTTGTACCACCGATAAACGTTGCTTCGGTCCAAGGTAGCTTCTCCGTATGCCACAGTCAACATTCGTAATGCATCGGCGCACATAATTTCGTTTTTCACACAAAATTTGAAACAGGTTCTTTGCTCCATTTTTTTGAATAGGTAAAAATCGAAGACGATCCAAAACACGTGCAAGCAAAGCAGCTGTCAACAAAAAAGTGAACATTCAAAACGGCCGAGCTTGTCGCAAAAGTGACAGACATGAGTACCAACATAACGCCACAAAAATCGAGATTCGATAATAATTAACCCGCGAAAATTCAAAATTCAAAAACAACCACTACCACTTGAAAGTGCTGAGTCTAAGAGAATTAATTGCAATAAATTATTGCATCAAGAGAAACAGCTAACTTAGGGAAAATTTTAGTTTATGTAAATCAGCCCTAAAACAATCCTCAATAAAAATAGCTATTTTTGGTTCATAAAAAACAAAAACTTTAAAGGGGTTAACTTATATAGAGATACTCTCATGTATTCAAAATTAATCTGCAGCGGCCATAATTTCCGATTATTTGTGCTCTCATGAAAATGCCAGGCAGGAGTGAAGGCGAGAAGTAAAAGTAATTGATCACATTGGGCCGACTGTCAAGAGATCTTAAGGATACGAAGAAAAAACTTAAATAAACCGATCCTGCAAAATAAAACTCACAAGAATAAATAAAACCGAGATTGACATTAAGAAGACTTTCAGGTACCTTCAAATTAAATCAAAAGATTCTTAAGATTATATAAAGTGGCATATAAAGAATGAAAGGTGATTTTGAAGATTCTTTATCTGTCCACAGTCCTTCCTTTTCATATGTTTTTTTTTTACCCAAAACGACTCATCGAGCAACAGAGACAAACTGATAGGCAAAGGAACTTGCTTCGTCTGTGTTTTTATACCCTTGCAGTGGTTATAAAAAAGTATATATATTCTTGATCAGCATGAACAGCGAGTCGATATAGCCATGTCCGTCTGTCCCTCTGTCCGTCTGTTTCTATGCAAAAATAGACAGTAGTTTTAAAGCTAGCGTTATGAAATTTCTACCAGATCATTATTTTTGTTGCACGCAGATCAAGTTTAAAAGTCGGATCGGACCACTATATCACATAGCTGTCATACAAACGATCAATCAGATTTCAAGTCTTTGTATGGAAAACTTTTTTGTTCTCCAAGCTATCGCAACCGAATTAAACATTTATTCATTTGACATAACCCTACATGATTTGTGAAAGTTTGGTCCGGATCGGACCACTATATCACATAGCTGCCATGCAAACGACCGATATGAAACATGTATGTTTTCCAAGCTATTGCAAGCGAATTCAACATTTGACATAGCCATACACGATTTGTGAATGTTTGGTCCAGATCGGACTACTATATCATATAGCTGCCATACAAACGATCGAAATTTTTTTTTTTTTTTTTTTTTTTTTTTCTATAACTTTTTATTGAGGCATACAGGGTATCTTAAACCCCCTTAGTGACCTTGGCATCTATTAATACTGCCCGAGAGGCTCGCCGGTTAAGTGTGCTTAGCGTTACCATTATTACTAAATTTTAACTTACAAACTAACAATATTTACAAAACATAAAAACAAGAAATATAAAAGAAACAAAGACGATTACGAGCATATCGTTTGGCTTATCATCATCTTGCTGTGCGTCTTTTTGGCGACTAGGAAGTCGCCTGTTGATCCTCCTTTGTGGGCGAGGTCTGGTGAGACCCTTAGCGAGTCGGTTGCGATGGCGCTCCAGTCGGTCGTTATAGCGGCTGGAGTGGAAATTTATGAGTGAGCGCTCGGTAGAAACGGGCATCCTGGTTTTTGCATTTGCATCCATCGGGGCCGCTATTCAGCGGACCACTATTAAATTTGTTTGCAGCAAGCTTATATTACAATGCTTGAGTGTTTTTGGTACTAATGGTGCATTTAGGGTTCGCCGTTCACAGTTTGTGCCACAATTGTGGGCTAAACTTGAGTTCTTTGCGTCGAATTTAATATTTTCCGCTTAAGCTAAAAGGAATTGTTTTCCAATGGGAAACTTTTTTGTTTTCGAAGCTATTGCAACGGATTTCAACATTTATTCATTTGACATAGCCATACCAATAATTTTGAATAGACTTCTGATTTTTACATAAGTACTTATTGCAATTTTGTAAAGATCTGCAAGGGTATACCATCTTCGGCAAGCCGAAGATAACTTTTCTCACTTGTTATTTGCTCTTTTTAATTATCCGAGTTAAATTTTATGGAATTAGTAAACAAATATTATTACTTTTTTTACTAGCGCCATTTGTGGAAAAGATTTTGCGTTAATGCTAAATTTTTATGGTAAAAATTATAGCACACAGGTAAACAATGCATGTCATATGAATGTAAAATGTAAGATATATGTATAATACACCAAATTACATGTAGAATAAACTTTGCTAACGCACGATCGCTAGTAAATGTAAAATACGCTTAAAATAAACTTATCTCGAAAAAATTTCCACTTTTATGGCGACAAATATATATAATATAGTGACATATCCACAGTACCCTTAGTATATGCATACACAAACAACACGCCTACTATATAAGCACACACATAAAATGTAACCCCACACTACACTATTAAACCAATACATCCTATGTCACCCTTTGCTATAAAAACCAGAATGTTATTCGAATCCTCAAGATAAGTCCAGATGGAAAATTCCCAAAAAGAATTAAACTGTCATTTGAATCCTCCAAATGGAAAAAACCCCAAAAATCCAAAACAGGATGTAAACATTTCACCCACTGGTAGACTAAACAAATTTTTATTGCCTAAGTCTTCACCCCAATTGTCACGTTCCCACGTTCAAAGCTCGGACTCGTTAAACTCGAAAACAAAAGTGTTAGATTACAAGATCGGAAGACCAAAATCAAAGATCACTTGTATCCAAGAGCAAACGCACTTGAATCCAAGAGTAAATTAAAATCAAGAACTCCAAAGCTTTCTCCGAAATTCTCTTAGGACCCTAAGTCCAAAGTCACATCCAAAAAGCTCGAGACCGAGACTTGATCGTAAACCAATCCACATCAATAAGTTAAGTTCAGTTTGAGACCTAAAACTATTCGGGTCGGTGTTCTTCAAATAAAAAATAACTCGTAAAACTAAATTCGGTAAAAATAAATTTATCTTTTTTTACTTACGAATAAACCAAGTTATATAGTTGGCGCAGTCGGTAGGATCACACATTTAAAGAGTCCTTTTCAATACGGTATTGGTTAAATAAAGGATAAGCTATACGACTAGCTATCCTAAAACAACGAATTAAAAGACAGATTCAACTATCGTGATCCGCAAAAGAATCTACGTGCAAGTAGTATTCTAAATCATAAAATCCCGTGCGGTCGGAAACAAAAATTAAATAAAATTTTTTAATTCCCTAAACTCAACAAAATCTAAAACCAAACACAATGGCAAAATCCACCACAACTCTCCGAAATCCATTTGAACCAATTGTTGGCTCAAATAAAAGAATTGCAGTACTACGATGGAACACCAGGAAAACTATCCGGATTCATCAGTCAAGTCGAGCAACTACTCAGCTTGTACCCCACCCAGGACACCCGACAGGCTCATGTAATCTATGGAGCAGTAAGGCGCGTACTCGTGGACTCAGCACTAGAAGCCGTCATCCAGGCCAACGCAATCACCTGGATGGACATGAGAGCAGCTTTATCCATATCATTCAAGGATCACAGGCCCTACGTAACATTGGTGAAACAACTGGAGGAAACAGCATATCCGGGTAGCATAAGTAAGTTTATTAATATTCTTGAGGTGCAATACAGAAATATTTACGATAAACTCGAGTTAGAAATTGACCCTGTTAGTAAATCAAACTATACAGAAATGTTAAAGAGAACAATTAAATCAACAATCGATAGAAAACTACCAGATAGAATGTACATGTCATTAGCTCGTAAATATATCGATACTATCCCAAAATTAAAACAAGCCACAATGGAGCTTGGACTCTATGATGCTAACCCTGAAGACCAATATTTCAGTAGATCAGAATGGCATAAGAAAAAGAATAGGGATCATGGTAATCAAAGAAATAATCAAAGATATTACAACAAACACCATAACTATAGTAAAAATTACCCTTCACCAAACCAAAATTCTAATACTCCAATTCAGAATCCAAATCCCAATATTAATCAAGTCCAAAACTCGCCTCGCCCCATTCCGCCTAATCAGAGGGGAAATTATTACGATTTCAGAAATAATTTAAATCAAGGTAGGCAGAATAATCCTCTAAATTATTAGCCGTCAACCTCAAATAATGTGAATAGTAATAGACCCGTAAAGCGACAGCGAGAAAGTCAGAGTGATCAGAGCAGGATGGACGTAAATTTTCATCAGACTGCCTCGGACACTCAGGACACTGGGGACGAAGAGTTAGTCCCTATGTCCGAATAAACTATCATAATAAAATTTAAAAAGGAATGATCGATACAGGTTCTTCCATCAACATCATAAAGGAAAATTATGCTAAGCTAGAAGAAAACCAAGAAGATCTGACGGTATACACTATAAATGGGCCGATAAAATTAACAAAAAGTGTCATGATGAAGCCCAATCCAATATGTCTGTCCGAACAGAAATTCTATGTCCATAATTTTTCCGATAACTATGATTTCCTGTTAGGTCGAAAGTATCTAGAAGAAACAAAAGCTAAAATTAATTATGAAAACGATACAGTAACCTTAGGTTCAAGAACTTACAAGTTCATTTACGAAGAAAAAAAGGGCAAGACCGCATCTAAAAAATGCCTTGACCCAGAAGTAAAAGTTGATTCAGCTAAAGTAGAGCGAATTAACACAAAAAAGCAAAAGGTTAAGACCGCACCCAAGTGCCTTAAACCACAGCTTAAACAAAAACAACAAAAGGAGGAGACCGCATCAACTAAATGCCTCACTCCAAAAGTTGTTATTAATACAGTGGACAATGATGAAACACATCTTGATCCCTCGTCTATTAAGGACGATATAATTAACTACGCGATAAACAATGAATTACGCGAGTGTAACGAATACAGACTTGAGCATCTAAATGCAGAAGAGGTTGAATGTTTAAAAAAGGTCCTATATGATTATAGAGACATTCAGTACAAAGAAGGCGAAAATTTGACTTTCACTAGTACTATTAAACTTGTCATCCAAACTCAACATGAAGATCCAGTCTATCGTAAACCATATAAATACCCCCAAAGTGTTGACGAAGAAGTCAACAAACAAATTAAAGAAATGATAGAACAAGGGATCATTCGCAAGTCAAAATCCCCTTATTGTTCTCCCATTTGGGAGAATTTTGATATATATAATTAGATAACTTGGTTTATTCGTAAGTAAAAAAAGATAAATTTATTTTTACCGAATTTAGTTTTACAAGTTACTTGTATTTGAAGAACACCGACCCGAATAGTTTTAGGTCTCAAACTGAACTTAACTTATTGATCTGGATTGGTTTACGATCAAGCCTCGGTCTCGAGCTTTTTGGATGTGGACTTTGGACTTAGGGTCCTAAGAGAATTTCGGAGAAAGCTTTGGAGTTCTTGATTTTAATTTACTCTTGGATTCAAGTGCGTTTGCTCTTGGATACAAGTGATCTTTGATTTTGGTCTTCCGATCTTGTAATCTAACACTTTTGTTTTCGAGTTTAACGAGTCCGAGCTTTGAACGTGGGAACGTGACAATTGGGGTGAAGACTTAGGCAATAAAATTGTTTAGTCTACCAGTGGGTGAAATGTTTACATCCTGTCTTGGATTTTTGCGGTTTTTTCCATTTGGAGGATTCAAATGACAGTCTAATTCTTTTTGGGAATTTTCCATCTGGATTTATCTTGAGGATTCGAATAACAGTCTGGTTTTTATAGAAAAGGGTGACATAGGATGTATTGGTTTAATAGTGTAGGGTAGTGTGAGGTTACATTTTATGTGTGTGCTTATTTAGTAGGCGTGTTGTTTGTGTAGGCATATACTAAGGGTACTGGGGATATGTCACTCCCCCAACCATTGAATTTGGCCTGTCCTCAGGCACTTAAATTTGGATACATCATAATGTTATTTTCTGGTTGAATTTGATCTTGTACAATGATGTTAGGATTCGTATGTTCTTCGTTGCGGGTATTAGAGTATTTTACAATGAGTTTTTTAGGTATATTCTTAAATTAATAGCTAAATAAAGAGTTAAGCTTATGATGGTAATGACAAATGTTGTGATACTTATAATTTGAAATACATTGTAGTATTTTACATGAGAGTTTAATATCTCTTTAGTGTGCAAATATTCCATAGGCTCTAATTTTGTTACATTATTAGTGATATAAACGGTTTGTGTAAAATCTGCTAAATTATTTGAAATTATAAATTCATTAATTTGAGCTGTACAATTTTTTATCTTTATGATATTGTTGCCTGAAACTATAATTTTGTTATTGGTGCAATCCTGATTTATTATTGTTTCTGGTAAGTTCCAGGTAATTAGAATATTTGGCTCTATGTGATTTACTTGAAAGTTTTTATGAGTTTTTGTATATTTACACTCGGTTGGCTCCTGTTTTATAATTCCAACTATACATTTGTCAAATACAATTTTTTCTGTATCTTTGTGATATACTTGATTATTATAAATGTAGAATTTATCGGACGTATGCTCAGTTAGAATGTAACCCTGCTTGTCTGGATAAGGTACTACTTGTAAAATCGGAATTTTTTCAATCTTACTAGGGATATGGGAAATAATTAAAATTTCTTTTGTATCTGTTTTTAACCATGTTGATGTTTTTATTTTCAAAATCTTTTCTGAATTTATTTGTTTTAAATAATCATGTTTTAATAATTTTGGGTTGAAGATTCCCAGCCTGGTTAGTTGCATACCTAGTTCAATATCTTCTATATATTCTGTGAACTGCTGCAGGTTGAAAATCAATATGGCTATTTGTTGATCTTTGTCGTTCTTTGCTCTGAGCTTATTAATAACGTCAATTCCACTATTGATCACGTCTATTACTGTGTCTAAATCGTGTTTTTGTACTGTGTTTTCTGACAAGTTACTAATTCTTTCTTGTAGCTCAACTTTATCTTTTTGGTCTAGAGTGCCGAATAAGTACTTGTATGCTGTTCCTACCATATTTAAAAGACCTCTATTATGTCTCTTAATAATTCGTAACCCGTTAATTTCTCGCTTTAATTTTTCAACTAAATATTGCACCTGTGGTACTCTAGAGAAATTCCTTGCTTCTTCTACTATGTTTTAGAACGTTGACATTGTCTTTGTTATGTTTATACTTAAAGAATGGTAGTCGTAGTTTATGGGGATTTCCACTGTTCCTGTTTGGAATATTAGGTATCCATTTTTAGCACTAAGTGGGTTTACTTCAATATTGCTGCTTTGGACCATGTTGATAAAGGAGATCAAACAAATAACCATTATGGGAATGTTTAGTCCTTTACTCTTCTTCGACTGCCCTGGAATTATCGTATTTACTCTTATTAATCTTCTTTTGTTTTTTAAACTTAGATTTATAATGTACGATCTTCCTGCCTCGATTTGTTTCTTCAAAATGTTTACTATCCACTTGTTCAATCCTTCCTGTTTTCTTAAATGGATTGGTAACTTTACTTTTTACAAGTGGGGCTTGCCTATATTTTGTATCAACCTCAAAATCGTGTCTCTTTTTGTTGCTGCTCGATTTTGTCGATTTTATTTTGTTGTACGTTAAAGTCTGGGCTTCCTGCATATAGAAAAATATCTGCCGGAGATCGTTTAGTAGTGCTATGTACTGTTTTGTGATTATAGATGTATAAGATTGTTTCAAATCTTGTGCATCTATCTTCAATATTTTGTTCACTACCGATATTCTCAATTTTTCCTTTACAGTCTTATGAAATCTTTCAATGTCAGATACGCCATTTTTACTTATTGTTACAAAGATATTTACACCTTCGGATTTTAACCAGTTGTGTAAAGCTACACACATGAATCCTGAATCCTTATCTGCCTTTATCTCTTGTAGTTTTCCCATGTCGTTGAATATCTTCATAACGGCTCTTTTTGCTTCTAGCCAATCTCTACTTTTTACTTCAATTAATGATGCAAATTTTGAAAAGATATCAATGCAAGATAAGAAGATTTGATTTCCGGTGAGATAAAAATCTATTACATACTTTTCTCTAGCCTTCATTATTTCCGGTGTGGTTTCGTAACTTAATTTTGTATCTCTATGTTCTGTTTTTGCTATGTTACAAATTTCACATTCATTGATAATATTTTGAATTAACTTCTGACTATCCGGGTAATAGTATTTTTCTTTAAACCAATTAATAGTTTTTTCTATTCCTGGATGTAGGACTTCTTTATGCCTCTTTAATATTAAATCTTTAAATTCGGCATAAGTGAGTATGTCAATTAGTTTCTTTGTACATCTCAATAGTTTTGTGAAATTGTTAGGACTTATGATTTCGGTAAAAGCCCTTTGGAAAATCAGCTTTTCGTTGCGCTTTTCTTTGTGCACACATACTCTTTAATGATATTTTGGCGAGTTCAAGTGTCATTTCTTTATAAGTTATTTTGATTTTTTTGTTTCTGGAAGAAATGATTAACACTTGTTGAATAGCTATCACCTCTTTCTATCTCTATTTGTCGAGAGAAGAAGTTAATTGGTCGTTCCGTTATTGATATGTAATATAAATTATCTTCAGTTGCACTATGTATAGTTGCATTTGCACTATCGGCAACTTCACCTAGCATGGCTTCTTCAATTTTTGTGCGGGAAAGAGCATCCGCTACATAATTCTCTTTGCCAGGAAGATATTTTATTTTGTAATCGAATTCGTTTAGTTTTATTTTCCATCTCTGTAATTTCATGTTTGGCTCTTTAATATTATTAAGCCATACCAGAGGTTTGTGATCACTTAAGATTTCAAATGGCCTTCCGAATAGGTATGACCTGAAATATTTCGTTGCCCAAACTATAGCTAATAATTCTTTTTCGATAGTTGCATAATTTATTTCATGTTCATTCAGCGTTCTGCTGTCATAACAAACGGGCTTATGATTTTGTGATAACACAGCACCAATGGCTACATTACTCGCATCAGTTGTCAGAGAAAAGGGTTTTGAAAAATCAGGGTAGATTAGAATCGGATCTGATGTTATCAAAACTTTTAATCTTTCAAATGATTCGATGTAATCTTTAGATTTAGTATCTATTACTGCACCTTTCTTCAATTTGAGGGTCATGGGTTTAACTATTTTCGCGAAATTAGGTATGAATTTGCGATAGAATCCACATGGGCCCAAAAATGATTTAATTTGCTTAGGTGTCTTTGGTAATGGAAAATTTGTAATCGCGTTTGTTTTATTTGGATTAGCTTTAATACCGTTATTAGTTACAATGTGTCCCAAGAATTCTGTTTCCTTTTTCATAAACTCGCATTTGTCTAACTGCAACTTTAAATTAGCGTCCCTGAGCTTTCCAAAGACTTTACTTAAAGACAAAATGTGTTCCTCCAATGAAGTGGAGTAAATTATAATGTCGTCTAAATATACTAAACACGAGTACGAGTATATTCATAATGCCCATGTTTAGTTGAAAATGCAGTTTTTGTAATGGAGCTTTCATCCATTTGAATCTGATGGAATCCCTTGGCTAAATCAATTGTAGTAAAATATTGACATCTACTAAGTTTTTCCAATATCTCATCCATTCGGGGAATGGGGAATTTATCATTGACGGTTACTTCATTGAGACTTCTGTAATCTACAACTAACCTAAACTTTTTCTTCCCAGAGGCATCTGCCTTCTTGGGGACCACCCAAATGGGAGAACAATACGGGGATTTTGACTTGCGAATGATCCCTTGTTCTATCATTTCTTTAATTTGTTTGTTGACTTCTTCGTCAACACTTTGGGGGTATTTATAAGGTTTACGATAGACTGGATCTTCATGTTGAGTTTGGATGACAAGTTTAATAGTACTAGTGAAAGTCAAATTTTCGCCTTCTTTGTACTGAATGTCTCTATAATCATATAGGACCTTTTTTAAACATTCAACCTCTTCTGCATTTAGATGCTCAAGTCTGTATTCGTTACACTCGCGTAATTCATTGTTTATCGCGTAGTTAATTATATCGTCCTTAATAGACGAGGGATCAAGATGTGTTTCATCATTGTCCACTGTATTAATAACAACTTTTGGAGTGAGGCATTTAGTTGATGCGGTCTCCTCCTTTTGTTGTTTTTGTTTAAGCTGTGGTTTAAGGCACTTGGGTGCGGTCTTAACCTTTTGCTTTTTTGTGTTAATTCGCTCTACTTTAGCTGAATCAACTTTTACTTCTGGGTCAAGGCATTTTTTAGATGCGGTCTTGCCCTTTTTTTCTTCGTAAATGAACTTGTAAGTTCTTGAACCTAAGGTTACTGTATCGTTTTCATAATTAATTTTAGCTTTTGTTTCTTCTAGATACTTTCGACCTAACAGGAAATCATAGTTATCGGAAAAATTATGGACATAGAATTTCTGTTCGGACAGACAAAACTTGGACTTGATTACTGGACTTGATTAATATTGGGATTTGGATTCTGAATTGGAGTATTAGAATTTTGGTTTGGTGAAGGATAATTGTACTATAGTTATGGTGTCTGTTGTAATATCTTTGATTATTTCTTTGATTACCATGATCCCTATTCTTTTTCTTATGCCATTCAGATTTACTGAAATATTGGTCTTCAGGGTTAGCGTCATAGAGTCCGAGCTCCATTGCGGCTTGTTTTAATTTTGGGATAGTATCGATATCCTTGCGAGCTAATGACATGTACATTCTATCTGGTAGTTTTCTATCGATTGTTGATTTAATTGTTCTCTTTAACATTTCTGTATAGTTTGATTTACTAACATGGTTAATTTCTAACTCGAGTTTATCGTAAATATTTCTGTATTGCACCTCAAGAATATTAATAAACTTACTTATGCTACCCGGATATGTTGTTTCCTCCAGTTGTTTCACCAGTGTTACATAGGGCCTGTGATCCTTGAATGATATGGATAAAGCTGCTCTCATGTCCATCCAGGTGGTTGCGTTGGCCTGGATGACGGCTTCTAGTGCTGAGTCCACGAGTACGCGCCTTACTGCTCCATAGATTACATGAGCTTGTCGGGTGTCCTGGGTGGGGTACAAGCTGAGCCGTTGCTCGACTTGACTGATGAATCCGGATAGTTTTCCTGGTGTTCCATCGTAGTAGTGCAATTCTTTTATTTGAGCCAACAATTGGTTCAAATGGATTTCGGAGAGTTGTGGTGGATTTGACATTGTGTTTGATTTTAGATTTTGTTGAGTTTAGGGAATTAAAAAAATTTTATTTAATTTTTGTTTCCGACCGCACGGGATTTTATGATTTAGAATACTACTTGCACGTAGATTCTTTTGCGGATCACGATTTTTGAATCTGTCTTTTAATTCGTTGGTTTAGGATAGCTAGTCGTATAGCTTATCCTTTATATAACCAATACCGTATTTAAAAGGACTCTTTAAATGTGTGATCCTACCGACTGCGCCAATTATATAACTTGGTTTATTCGTAAGTAAAAAAAATATAAATTTATTTTTACCGAATTAAGTTTACAAGTTATTTTTATTTGAAGAACACCGACCCGAATAGTTTTAGGTCTCAAACTGAACTTAACTTATTGATCTGAATTGGTTTACGATCAAGCCTCGGTCTCGAGCTTTTTTGGATGTGGTCTTTGGACTTAGGGTCCTAAGAGAATTTCGGAGAAAGCTTTGGAGTTCTTGATTTTAATTTACTCTTGGATTCAAGTGCGTTTGCTCTTGGATACAAGTGATCTATGATTTTGATCTTCCGATCTTGTAATCTAACACTTTTGTTTTCGAGTTTAACGAGTCCGAGCTTTGAACGTGGGAACGTGACAATTGGGGTGAAGACTTAGGCAATAAAAATTTGTTTAGTCTACCAGTGGGTGAAATGTTTACATCCTGTTTTGAAGTTTTGGGGTTTTTCCATTTGGAGGATTCAAATGACAGTTTAATTCTTTTTGGGAATTTTCCATCTGGACTTATCTTGAGGATTCGAATAACATTCTGGTTTTTATAGCAAAGGGTGACATAGGATGTATTGGTTTAATAGTGTAGTGTGGGGTTACATTTTATGTGTGTGTTTATATAGTAGGCGTGTGTTTTTATGTAGGCATATACTAAGGGTACTGTGGATATGTCACTATGTATATTTTGTTAAATTTCCAACTTGAGTATAATTTTACGGGGATCAAAGATCCCCGTTAAAAAAATCAAAAATCAGTTACTTTTTGACCTAAACTGATCCTGGTTTTTTTAAAGAGCTTGTGCTCTTTATTCAATGAGGCTTCAAAACGAACTAAAGTATAAAATGAATTTTAAAGCTAACAAAGGAATCGCAGCGGCCACGCGAATATGCTGTGATTGCCGTCTGCGCACAAGTTTCCGGCGCAATGCCGGGTCAGCACTTTTGACGTTTTTATATCATATTTCGCACACTGAGCCAACTGTTCTAGTACGTTGGCTTGTGTTAACTACTCCCCCTTCAAGATTCCGGCCGTCCTCGGTTGGTCCTAACTCGGCGATCATCCCGTTTAGTTGGATTGCAGATCTCCGCGCTCCGATGAACCGTAGACAGGTGATGCCGATACAAATCATTGCACAACAAATCGCTGCTGCGATAAATATTATGCGATGTAAACGGTTAGTATCAGTCTCTCTCCCGAACTCTTTGATGAACTCCAAGTTACGTTCATTCAGCTGGTGAAGATAGGGGAGACTCAGAATATCTCTGTTGGCGGTGATATTCAATGATGGGGAACTCGCTACCCCTGGAGCTCTTGTTTGGGCCTTGTCGTGATTTGTGAAGATGGTGTCGTTTATCACGACGCGATCATTGAAGGTGATGAAATGCGTGCCACGTAGGTAGACTTCTGTTCCGTTGTCCACCGTGACCCTGGCTGGCCGGTCATTGATGATGATGATTCCCTCACCCACGCGGGTAAGCGGGTGTAGGTCGCTTGGTTGCGACTCGCAATGCGCTAGGACGCCTGCGTGTAGTTCCCTGGCGCACGAGCTTTCCGTTGATAGTTGGCAAAAGGTAGCCCCCGGTGTTGGGGTGCAATCTTTGATTGTATGGACTTCTTCTCCACACTTTGCCACCATGTTGTCGGTAATCCGCAGCATAACTCCTTTGCAAGTGACCGGGAAAATGGTGACCTTCTTACAAGATAATTTTACTTTGGGAAACTTAATAATAAAGTGTATCATGTTAGAGGATTGTAGTATTTTTACGGACGATGCGGACATAAGATCCCCTATGGGGGTATCTGTGGGCTCTTTCAGCCAAACTGATTTTAAGTCTGCATGATCTAGGATATTTGGACTGACAATATTATTTTTCGCCAGTGTTACAGCCAACATTAAATTCTGTAACTCCATCATTAATATTCTATTCCTAGCCAGCAGTGTCTCGTATAAATGGCCGGTGTCAATTTGGGTACTTTTATGAGTTTGTAGGATTTGATTTACAGTTGTTGTTAATTGGTTAATTCGATTTTGTACTCTAGTATTAATTCTGATTTGTCTATTGTTTGATTGGGTCAATTGCCACTCTGTGAATCTAATTCTTTCTAAATCGCCGGCATCCGGCGTCCCCGCTACTACCTTTAGCATTGAGCCTAGAAAATCTAAACTCCTTGCGATTCTATGGTGGACTTTCAACGAATCCAGCGTATCTCGAAGGTGCGAGGTATCCACTTCTAGCAATCTCCTCATATGAGACTGTGGAAACATCTCGTTCATGCTGCTTGTTTCCTCTATTATGCGCATGTATTCCGAAAGATTTGCCGAGTGGGTCACATACGCAAACTCCTCCCATACCAGGATCTCTCCATCTATGATGGGGATATACCTTGTTTGCGAGTAGTTAGTGATGTGCGCTGACACCAATGCCAGTGAGAGGAGGATGAAAACTCTGCACCTGTGGGAATGTATTTTTTTAGTCGCTTTTCTTATTCGCAGAGGTTTATCCCAACACCAATTACTTTTATCCTAAAACTAAAACATCGCGCCTTTGGCAACGGACTTAATGTCTACTAAATGGAAGTTTGCAAAGTGGCTGGTGATAATAAAAAATTTAAAATTAAGCGAGGGGGTCATTTTAAGTTGTCCTTGTGGACTACCCTCCCCTCAATGAGGACCGTGGTCCCCAGGTCTGCTTGTATGGCTTTTTCCTCACACAAGGGAGTGAGTTTATTGCCAAGCCTTCTATTAGTTTTGACCAAAACCTTTTCGCCCACTTCATAGACTTTGTTTTGTCGAGAAGCATTCTCTAGGGAGGGAGACCTTAGCGTGTCCTGGGCCCTCTTGATTTTGTCAGCAATCCGTTCTTGTGTGTCGTCCGTGTATTCTTGTATTACGTCGACTGGCCTCTTATCGGTGACCGAATGAATTGATTTGTTATATCTGGTAGTTGCTACCAAGATTATTTCCACGGTATCACTTAAGCATTTGTCAATTTTTAGGCACCTGGCGAGCTCTAGTAGAGTGCTGTGAAAACGCTCCACTTGCCCGTTTGATACACTGTGAAGGGGTGGCGCATTCGTAATGCGGACGCTGAAATGGTTGTCTAGCATGGCCGTGATCGTGTGCGATTTTAACGATGGTTCGTTGTCGCAGTAAATCACTTTGGCCTTTGGGAAGAAATTCATGACCTGTAACAAGGCCGGTTTCAAATCCTCAATTGTCCTTGACGGCACATGCTGTACGACGGCGAATTTCGAAAACTTGTCAATGCAAGTGAGAAAATATTTTTTATCCGTCGAGAAAATGTCTATGTGTAGCATTTCTCCTACATGAGAGGGAATCGGTGATTCGCCAATCTCTTGTTTCTTCGGATGCCTATCATATTTAGCTTTCGCGCATGTCTTGCAATTTTGGACAATTTCATTGGCCAGTTTGGCCATTTTTGGGAAGTAATACTCTGTGAGAACTTGTTTCACATTTTCCTGGGCCGACCGGTGGGCCCTATTGTGTTCTGCTAGTATGATTTCCCTTCTCTCCTCGATCCCAAAAATGTCTGTAACACGGTTTTTGCAGTGCCAGAATTTTGTAGTCGGGAATCTCCGGACTAATTCGTCCTGCACCATTGCCAGCGTGTGCAAATCGCAATGGAGGGCGTTTACGCCTCTGGGGACTATTGTATCCGCAAGGTCATTGAGTAATGACTCCTTATCGGTGAAGTTGATCGAATGTCGTTTCTTGTCTTTAAAGAGAACGAAAGAGCGTTTTAGCGGAAAGCGGGTCTCTTCCAGAATTAGTTGGTTCTGGAAGCAGTTTAGGGCTTATCCGTTGTTTCTATGGTATGTGTGAGGGAAATCTCACTGTGAATGGTCGCGACGCATGATTCCGCGTCCTGATCTTCTATGGCATTAACCTGCTGCCTAGATAGGGCATCAGCAACTAAATTTTCCTTTCCCGGTTTATAGACTACCTTCGCACCCGTTTCCTCGATGCGACCCTTCCACCTTTTAATTTTCGCGTTAGGGTTAGAATCTGATACCGAGAATGACAATGGCTGATGATCGGTGAAGATAGTTATATCTTTCACCGCATACAAATAGTGTCGCAGCTTGGCCAACGCCCAAACGATGGCTAATAATTCCCTTTCGTTTGTGGCGTAGTTCATTTCCCTATCCTTTAATGTCCTCGAGATCATTGTAATAGGACGGTTCTCTTGTGAAAGCACAGCGCCAACACCGTAGGCTGAAGCATCCGTCGTTAGATGGAATGGCTTCTTGTAGTCCGGGTATCTAAGCATAACATCTTCGGATGCCAAAATGTTCCGCAATTTTTCGAAAGAATTTTTTTGTGCCTCATCGAATTGTACTTGGATGTGTCGCGATCTATGTCTGCTTACACTTCCATTTTCGCCCTTTAAGATATCCGAAATAGGCCTTGCTATGGCTGCAAAGTCCTTAATGAAGCGCCTGTAATAGCTCGCGAGACCTAGGAACGATCTAACTTCAAATACTGTTTTTGGTTCAGGGAACTCTTTTATCGCCCTGACCTTTTCTGGGTCGGTGGTAGTGCCATCGCTGGTAACTATAAAGCCGAGAAAGTTAACACTTTTTTTAAAAAAGGTTGACTTTTTTACCGAGACTCTCATATTTGCATCGCTTATGGGTTTAAAACCCAATCCACGTGCTTGACATGAGCATTCTCATTTTCTGAGAAGATTATTACATCGTCGACGTAGACATAGCAAGTCTTGCCGATTTGCTCTCTGAGAATGTCATCAATGGCTCGCTGGAAGATGCTCGCAGCATTTCTCAAGCCAAAGGGAAGTCTTTTGAATTCGTACTTCCCTCCGTTTACGGAGAAGGAAGTTTTTTCGCGGTCATTTTCCGCTAAGACGATCTGGTGATACCCGGACTTGAGGTCCAGTGTCGTGAAGAACTTGACCTTGCCCAAGTTGCTCAGTATCATGGAGATATCTGGCATCGGGTATTTGTCTGGGATAGTTATTTCGTTTAGTTTACGAAAGTCTATGACCAAACGTCTATTCTGATTGCCGCCTTCGTCGGTTCCTTTTTTATCAACCACCCATATTGGGTTGTTATAAGGAGACACCGACTTCTGAATTATACCATTTTTTAGCAGGTCTTGGATTTCGTTGTTGACGAAGTCTGCTGCCCCCATGGGGTATGGATATAATTTTGCGTAAATGGGCTCTTCGCTAGTTGTCCTAATCGTGGCTACTACCGATGTGTTATATGGCAGGGCCTCGTTGGGATCTGCGAAGGCGTTTTTGCGGCTTTTTATCATTCCCAGGAATGCCTTCTTTACCAAAGGTGGTGCATCTGTGCACTCCACGTTAGTGAAGTTGACGTCAGTGCATTTATGGAAAGAAATCTTCTCAACTTCCTTACCCCATTTGAGTTGGGCGGAAGCAAGGCAAAGTGATGCACCGGCCTGTGTTAACAGATCGGCTCCGATTATCCCGTCGAATGTTGTAAGATCTGGTAGAATGAAAAAGGTCGCTTTTAAATTGAAAATAGAGACGAAGCATTTTTCTGTAACGGTGGTGGTGCCGTGGATAGAGTGAATTTCGAAAGGTGAGTTCACCGGGCGGATATCCTTTAGCTCTTTGCGAGGTCGGATAAAATTTTTGACGCGCCGGTGTCTATAAGGAAATTCATCGGTACCCCCGCTACTCGTCGTCCGATGACGGGTAACAGGGATTTTCCCCTAAAAAATTGACGTAGTCAGAATCGTACTCGGCGATGGCATCATCGTCTATTTTCGATGCCGCTTTGGAGGCGGCGGCGGCATATGCTCCTGCGTTTTCCTCCGCATTCTGCATAGTGAAGTTGATTTTTTGTTGTTTCCTCACAGCGCCTGTGCGCTCAGAGGTGGCTGGTCTCCTGTTCTGGTAGGCATTTGCCTGGGTCGGCTGCAGCAACTTAGAAAATGATGGATCGATGTCCATAGGCTCTGGTGTGCCGTTGCCTTTGTAATTTTTGGCACTTTGCGGGTCGGCGTGCACCTGTGCCTTATGCTGCCTATTAAAATGTGGGTTTTTGGTATTATAATGTTGTGGGTCTTGGTGGTCGTACCTGTCATGTTGACGACCCTGCGTTTCTGCAGCAGGCTTGCGATCCTTGTCTTCTAGACTTTTTGCAAAACTGGCCGCAAAAACGTACCTCTCGTGGTTAGATTCCACTTCTTGTGCTAAGGCCAAAGCTGACGGCATGTCTTTCGGCTTTGCCGCGAAAAGCACATCAGTGAGGTTACGTTTAAGTCCCGAGATGAAGATACGCAAGGCGTCCTCTCGGAACTTTTCGCACAATGTCTTTGCCGCCGATGGCTCGTGAGACATATGAGCTTTATCAGTAAGTAGGGTGAGTTTTTTCTCGACCTCATCATAATATTGTAACAGGGTCATGTTCCCCTGCCTTAAAGTACTCATGTCTTGTTCAATGACATGCATTGGCCACTTGTCACTGTAAGTGAAATCGAGCCGATTTATTATAGCATCGAAATTCAGTACAGTGCCAAACGAGGATAAGAAATTATTGGCCGCGCCCCTAACTTTGTTCCTAATAATTGTGACTGCCTCGTAATGGCGAGAGGTGCCGTTGAAATCTTTAAATATGCGATACGCAGCAATCGCCGCTTGTCGCCAGGAAACATACGATTCCTGTGATCCCGAGAATTCGGGCAAATATTTAACAGCATCTAAGGTCATGCTACACGGGGAATTATTAGTAATGTCTATGGGCTCGTAAGTTTTAATTACGGGGGCCACTGCTGAGGTGGACGCGACATGCGTTGTTGCCAACTGGCTGGACAGCTCCTGAATTTTCTGACGCAATTCATTTCGCGCGAGTTCATTTTTGGCAGCTTCGTCCGCCAAAGTATTGGCCACAACTGCCTGTATTACAGCTTTGAGCTGTTCTGGGTCTATCGCCATTTCAGGGGGATTCGCGGTTACGCGTCTCAGAGGGGAAGCTTGATCTTCGTTATCAGACTCTGAGTCTGTGGAGTACGGTTTATTATTCCTATACTGTGAGAATGTGGGCTGCATGAGCAGTCCAATTCGCTTAGGTATGCAAAAGCTGCCTGTGTGGGTAGCAGTTGACCAAAGACAAACAAACAAAAAAAATGAAGACAAAGTCTGCAGCGTCGAATATCGCGCTTACGTCGAACGGAAACAAAAAACAACAATAACAAATAAGAAGCGAACGTATGCGCTGTTATGAAGAATAATTATATTTTTTCGTTTTTATTCTCATTGACACGAGACCATTTTTCGGTGTATTTGCTGGATTAATGAATTATTAATTTATTTTACCACTAAATTTTATACTTTATTTATTCAAATTTAAATTTTATTTAAATTAAAGTTAAATAAAAAAGAATTTTTTTTTTTTTAAAAAAACTTTCTTTTGTTTTGAATTTTTAAATTTAAATTTAAAAATTTTTTCCAAAAAAAACTTTTCTGTGCAGACTTAAAATGCGTTTAGCATCGGTTCCCACTCACATGATTTTTTCTGGTGTGTGTGTGTTTGTTTGATCACTAATTTCCTTCACTTTTCCCGCGCCGCTGTCGTGAATTTTCTCGCTGTGTGGCCGGTGTTGGTGATGGTGGTGGTGGGTGGTGGTTTCTACCACTAGTTGAGCGCCAATTAAGAAGATTATGGTGGAAGGGGGACTGCCCTTCTTAACTGCTGGCCTAGAGACTCAGTCAGTTTTATTTTAATAAAAAGAATAACGGCTGTTCCGGAGTTTGTTCTCATACGAGCTTGTGCTCTTTATTCAATGAGGCTTCAAAACGAACTAAAGTATAAAATGAATTTTAAAGCTAACAAAGGAATCGCAGCGGCCACGCAAATATGCTGTGATTGCCGTCTGCGCACAAGTTTCCGGCCCAATGCCGGGTCAGCACTTTTTGACGTTTTTATATCATATTTCGCACACTGAGCCAACTGTTCTAGTACGTTGGCTTGTGTTAACTTATATCTCAGTGAACGCCGTGATAAGTTACTACGTCTGCCGGTGCGATGAATGTATTGTTTAGGCCGTGAAGGTTTCTCTGCTTTTGGCCTCGTTTATCTTGATGCGCCAACCGGCAAACCATCATTCCACTATTTTAAGATGACTTTTCTTTTGCTTTTGCTGGGCGTCTAAATCGACTAGGTATGCTGTATCGTCAGCAAAATTAGTGGTTATGAGCTGATAGTTTGTAGCCATGTCTGCTGTATATAGGGTGTAAAAAACGGAGCCCATCACACTACATTGGGAGACTTTAGCATTGATAATGCGGTCATTTGAAGTCGAACTGTTACATCTGATTGAGAACACACTTTTGAAGAGATAAGATTCGAGCATTTTGTGTGTGTACTGGGGAAGCAGTTTCGTTGTCTTGTGCATTAGTCCTTCCAGCCAGACTCAGTCAAATGATTGAGTAACATCTAAGAATATCGCTGAGCAGTATTCCCGGTGCTCGAAAGCGATAAGAATTTCTTTTGTGATGCGATTGACCTGTTCGATCGTTCCATGAATTTTGCGAAAGCCAAATTGGTGGGGTGGTATCGCATTCCGCCATTTTAGGTAGCGAGTTATTTGTTTTAAAAATGCCTTTTCAATCAGTTTAGAGAGACACGTTAGGAGACTGATTGGTCTGTAGGATGAGCGTTGCGTTTTGTCTTTGCCTGGCTGCGGAATCATTACCATAACCGCCTTTTTCCACCTTTGGGCATCCAAGTTGTTTCGCGATTTGATGAGCGCGTTGTAGAATTGTTTGACCTTTGGGGTCAAAAGGCGTGATCCATGCTTGGCATTGTAGTTACCCGCCGCTATGAAGCATACTCATTTGGGATAACGGCTTTTGACAACTCTACAACGCGCTCATCAAGCCGCGAAAAATGCTCGATTATATGACGATTATATGAAGATAGCCCTATATACACGGTGTAATTCAAAAGTTCCAGGACTTTTATTAAAAAACGAATATTATTTGTTTTTATACCCTTGAAAAAGGGTATTATAATTTTGTCCAGAAATGTATAACGCATTAAAGGAAGCATCTCCGACCCCACAAAGTATATATATTCTTGATCAGCATCAACAGCCGAGTCGATATAGCCATGTCCGTCTGTCCGTCTGTTTCTATGCAAAAAATAGACAGTAGTTTTAAAGCTAGCGTTTTGAAATTTTTACCAGATCATTATTTTTGTTGCACGCAGATCATGTTTAAGAATCGGTCGGATCGGAACACTATTCATATAGCTGCCATACAAACGACCGATATGAAAACAAGTCTTTGTATGGCAAACTTTTTTGTTTTCCAAGCTATTGCAACTGAATTTAACATTTATTCATTTGACAAAGCCACACATGATTTGTGAAAGTGTGGTTCGGATCGGACCACTATATCAAATAGCTGCCATACAAACGACCGATATGAAAACAAGTCTTTGTATGGAAAACTTTTTTGTTTTCCAACCTATTGCAACCGAATTCAATATTTTCAATATTTCAATTCAATTCAATATTTAATATAGCCATACACGATTTGTGAAAGTGTGGTCCGGATCGGAGCACTATATCATATAGCTGCCATACAAACGACCGATATGAAAACAAGTCTTTGTATGGAAAACTGTTTTGTTTTCAAGGGTATACCATCTTCGGCAAGCCGAAGATAACTTTTCTCACTTGTTTTTTTTTAATTTATTGGTCGCCTTCAAATTAGTCTCCTTCTGCCTGAATACAAAATTTATATAACAGCTGACTTGTATAACAGCTGAGATATCGCCCTACATGTGATATTACAATTGAAGTGTCGGTCGGAAAATAAGCATCGAACAAGGAGCCAATATTAGGTTTTGTTTTAATCTTGGTAAAACTTTTACCAAAACTTATCAAATGATGAAACAAGTTTATAGCGATGATTGTCTATCCCGTAGCCGTATTCACAAGTGGTTTAAACGTTTTCAAGAGGGACGGGAGTACTTGGAAGACGACGAACGTTCGGGCCGGCCAAAAGAGTCGAAATCATCGCTTAAATATATAGAATCGTAATTATCAATATCCGCAGCGTCAATTTATCGTATTTTGACGGAAAATTTGGGCCTCAGAAAGGTTTGTGATCGATTTGTCCCGCACACTTTGAAACATCAAAAAAAGACCTCAGAATTCAACATTCAAGAGACATTATTAAAGAGGCCAAAAAGGATCCAAACTTTTTTTATTCGCCTGATATGGCACCATAAGTTTTTTATTTGTTCGGGAAAATACATTTGGTCATAAAAGAAAAGTGCTATGCTGATGTTGATGCCATCCAAAAGGCGACGACCGCCATCCTCAACGCTATATGGTGCAAAATGTTGTATTCCGGCAGAAGGAGACTATTTTGAAGGCAACCAATAAATTTAAAAATAAAAAAAACAAATAATATTCGTTTTTTAATAAAAGTCGTGGAACTAGCCAGCAGATCCAAATAAGCTCCCGGACCATCATTGACTTCGCAATAATAAGAAAGATCTCAAGAAATAATATTACGGTATCCTGGAATATGGAAGTTGTGCTTGTCTGTTAGATGTGTTTTGGAGAGGAGCAAGATTCCAATATTTTTTTTTGGCTAAGAATAGGGCAAGTAAGAGTTTATGTCATGAAACGCCATTCGCGTTCTACATAGATATTTGCAGTGCAGACATATTTGTTAGGATGACACCAAAAGCTGTATTAGCATAATTTGGTTTCGCATAACCTCTTGCATTGTGGTTTGCATAAATATCATAAACTCTTTTAGGGTTAGCTGGAGTGAAATCATCATCGTTTCAATGTCAGTTGATATGCCTGATGTGGGTGGTCTGAGCGCGTATTGATTCTTCGCGCTTGTTAAGGCGGCTCTTTAGTTCCTTGTATACTACACAGCCAGTTGCAGCATTTTTTTACAGAGATAACTTCCTTGTTCATGTGGCAGTTCGCTGTGCTATGAGCTTCACTACAAACTACACAAATAGATTTCAACGTACAGTTAGCCTTGGTTTGACCATATTCTTGGCAGTTAGTGAACTGCATTGGGCGATTGCGGTTGTGTGGCTCTTTCACTATGATACGCCAAAGCAGTAGGAGCTATAACTTTGTAGATTTGGTGAATTTTATTTTTTTCAGTGTCTGGCTTTCTGACTCCAACTTGATTTTGAACATTGGTATATTTATGACCATTTTTGCATTAAAGTTTACCTTTCCTTAAGCGCTTCTACGATTTCAGTGGTCGAAACAGTTGGCTCAATCCCTTTAAGAAACACCCGGTAGGCTCCTTGCAGTTTTTAGCTGGTATGTATAAAAGTTTTTTCCTGCATCATCCAAGAATTTGTATAGTAGACGATGGCTATCCTCTGTTTTAGTTTGAACCTTTGTTTCATTTATGTTCCCCCTGCTTAAGAGGATTACGTAAAATGAGTTTTTTTCTATTAGTGTGGCTATTTCGTTCACTGTGGCACTTGAGTTTTTTCGGAGTAGGCTTAACTTTCTTAGGTTCATCTTGGACTTTCCCGGCTGTATACTTTCACCAGTACAATTGGCCAGCAGCTCAAATCTGTTGGGGTTTGATGGCGTTTTATTAGTGAGCATTTAGTATTGTCGCGTGTAATTTTTCACTTGTTTTCTGTTTGCTGATTTTTGTACTTTTGGGGGCTAAGTTTTCTTTTTATTGTTATGTTGTTCATTGCAGTCTGTATGGTCGACCCGGGGTTCTTGTTTACTTTTTGAATTGTTAAAAGTGCAGCAGAACCGCTAAGTTGTGTTTTATTTTGGTCGCCGGTTCAGTGAGAGCTTGCGTCGACGAAATTGAGCGAGCTGACGATGCCGTTCCAGTTGTAACGGTGACTGCGTTTGCAGTGGTTGTTGTTGTCATAGTACTAGGCACCGTAAGTAAGCGTAGAGATATCGCAAATGTTTGGAGATTGCGGGTTTTGAGACGAAACTATTAGTGAGGGAGAGGAAGAACGCGCTCTTTGTTGAGTTGTTGGCAAAGATAAATTTTTTTCGGTTTAGGGGTGATTTTCGAATGTCGTTCTGGCTTATAGTGCCTTTGTTTTATTTGTTTGAAGATGTAGAACTACTGGTTTATACTATTCCAAACACAAAATATATATTCTCCATGCGAATGTGCATCGCATGGAGCGTCTCTTTCGCTTTTGATTTATTAATTTGTTTTATATTAATAGCCACGGAAAGCCGCGAGAGTGAATTGTTAGGACTTATACACACGGACATATGTGGTCCAATAAACACAAAATCAAACGGTGGTGCACGATTCTTTGCAACTTTCATCGATGACAAAACACGGTACATGTCAGTCTATACGAGGGCGGGTCAATAAGTCCGTGACTATTTAAATGAAACACAGGTTTTGAGCTCTATACACTTAGCCCAACGTTTCTCCAATTTTTTTATCCCTTCCAAAAAATATGATTTGTCGAGGTCTTTAAAATAGGCATTTGTTTGTGATATGACTTCGTCATTGGAGGCAAATCTCTTTCCGCCGAGCCATTTCTTCAAGTTTGGGAACAAGAAATAGTCACACGGGGCTAGATCGGGTTAATAGGCCGGATGAGGGAGCAATTCGTAGCCCATTTCATGGAATTTTGCCATGGAAACTGCACATGTGTGCACCCGTGCATTGTGCTGGTGGAAAAGAACTTTTTTCTTCGCCAAGTGCGGTCGCTTTTTTTTCCATGCCTCATCGAATCGACCCAATAAGTTGCTGTAATATTAACCATTGATTGTTTTTCCTTTTTGAAGGTAGTCAATGTGGATAATACCGCGTGCATCCCAAAAAACAGTCGCCACTTTATTGGCTGACAAACCCACCTTTGCCTCCTTTGGCGCCGATTCACCCCGAGAAACCCACTGTTTTGACTGCTGTTTGGTCTCCGGTGTGTTGTGGTGGATCCACGTTTCGTCCACGGTTACGAAACGGCGCCAAAAATCCGTTCGTATTGCGATTGAACAATACTAAACATTCCTGCGAAATTGTCACACGGTTGCATTTTTGGTCGATTGTGAGCAAACGCGGCACCCATCTTGCGGAAAGCTTTCTCATACCCAAATGATCATTCAAAATTGAAACCACTGAGCCATGTGTATTGTGGTTTGTGTGTATATATATATATGTGTATATATATATGTGTATATATTTGTATTGGAAACTTTTTTGTTTTCCAAGCTATTGCAACTGAATTCAACATTTATTCATTTGACATAGGTATACATGATTTGTGAAAGTTTGGTCCGGAACGGACCACTATATCATATAGCTGCCATACAAACGACCGATATGAAAACAAGTCTTTGTATGGGAAACTTTTTTGTTTTCCAAGCTATTGCAACTGAATTCAACATTTATTCATTTGACATAGGTATACACGATTTGTGAAAGTTTGGTTCGGATCGGACTACTATATCATATTGCTGCCATACAAATGACCGATATGAAAACAAGGCTTTGTATGGAAAACTTTTTTGTTTTCAAGGGTATACCATCTTCGGCAAGCCGAAGATAACTTTTCTCACTTGTTTTACCCTTGAAAAAGGGTATTATTATTTTGTCCAGACATGTGTAACGCATTAAAGGAAGCACCACCGACCCCACAAAGTATATATATTCTTGATCAGTATCAACAGCCGAGTCGATATAGCCATGTCCGTCTGTCCGTCTATCCGTCTGTCCGTCTGTCCGTCTGTTTCTATGCAAAAAATAGACAGTAGTTTTTAAGCTAGCGTTTTGAAATTTTTACCAGATCATTATTTTTGTTGCACGCAGATCAAGTTTAAGAATCGGTCGGATCGGACCACTATATCATATAGGTGCCATACAAACGACCGATATGAAAACAAGTCTTTGTATGGAAAACTTTTTTGTTTTCTAAACTATTGCAACTGAATTCAACTCTTATTTATTTGACATAGCCATACACGATTTGTGAAAGTTTGGTCCGGATCGCACCACTATATCATATAGCTGCCATACAAACGACCGACATGAAAACAAAGGTTTGTATGGAAAACTTTTTTTTTTCCAAGCTATTGCAACTGAATTCAACATTTATTCATTCGACATAGCCATACACGATTTGTGAAAGTTTGGTTCGGGTCGGACCACTATATCATATAGCTGCCATACAAACGACCGATATGAAAAAAAGGCTTTGTATGCAAAACTTTTTTGTTTTCAAGGGTATACCATCTTCGGCAAGCCGAAGATAACTTTTCTTTCTTGTTTACCATGGAAATGGATGGTGCATAGTCTCCATAATATTTATCAAGCTTGGCCTTGGTTTGCATAATGGATTAATGAGCACACGAAATTCACTTTTTTCCATTTTCTTTTCAGTCAACGCGGTAGTCTGATATTAACGGCTGTCAAAAACGAACTAAATGTCGCAGCTTGTTCAATTTTTGACAAGAGTCAACTGACAGATGACTGTTGACGGGAGCAGTGTTACCATTTCAATTAAGAGGCGGGAAATTCAAAAATTCACGGACTTATTGACCCGCCCTCGTATGTTAAACACTAAAGATGCGGTTTTTGAAACATTTAAAGAGTTCCAATCGTTGGTCGAGAAGCAAACAGGAAAGAAAATAAAAAGGATCCGTAGTGACAACGGTCGAGAATATGCTTCCCGAAGGTTTGAAGAATACCTGGTGAGTCAAGGCATACAAAGATAGCTAACAGTCCCCTATACTCCTCAACAAAACGGAGTTGCAGAACGTGCTAACAAAACCCTCTTGGAAATGGCTCGCAGTATGTTAACTCATGCTGGAGTGGGTGAGAGTTTTTGGGGAGAGGCTATAATGACAGCGGCATACTTGCGGAACAGAGCAGAGACGTCGACACTAGCTAATATAACACCATTTGAAGCCTGGTTTGGAAAGAAGCCAAGTGTATCTCATCTACGTGTGTTTGGTTGCAAAGCGATCGTATTGAACAAAACACATAGCAAGAAATTTCGTCCAAAGGGAGAAGAGCACATGTTATTAGGCTATTCTCAAACTTCTAAGGCTTATCGTTTATTCAACCCGGAAAAACAAAGCATTGTGATAGCCCGAGATGTTGTGTTTATAGAGGATGATAGAGCATCAGTTCCAGGAGAAGTAATCATTGAATTGGATGAGTCTGCTGGACACCGAGAAGATCATATTGACAACAATGAACAGTCGTTGGATGTTCAAGGCAGTGATGACGACGAAGGGTCTGGGACAGAACAAAAAACATCGTAGAAGAGGGGCCCAGGTCGCCCCAAGATAGTCCGAACAGGATCAGTGGGCCGTCCACGAAAAGAGTACAATATGCTAAATGTTATAGCCGGAAATAATATGGTGGAACCAACAAACGTGCGTGAGGCATTAACTGGAGAACATTCTGATGAATGGAGAATCTCGATGCAGAAGGAGTTTGATCACTTGCGAGCTACAAATACCTGGAGCTTGGTTGACCTTCCTGAAGAGCAGAAAGCAATCGGGTGCAAGTGGGTGTTTACCATTAAACGCGGCAAAAATGGTAAAGTTGATCGACTCAAATCGACGTTAGTAGCCAAAGGTTGCGGACAGCAGTATGGGGTGAATTACCTGGAAACATTTTCCCCGGTGGCACGTTACTCGTCAATAAGGTTAGTGATTGCATTGGCTATCGAGCATGGCATGATTATGCACCAAAAGGACGTGTCAGCAGCGTACCTAAACAGTGAACTGAAAGATGGGTCTACATGAGACAACCTGAAGGTTTTGTAGACGCAAAACACCCAGATCGAGTCCTGCGATTGCATAGGTCCTTATACGGTCTAAAGCAGAGTGGACGCGAGTGGAACTGGAGGCTAGATGAAGTTCTTAACAAAATTGGATTCATTTCCTGTCCCACCGAGCCTTGCATATACACGAAGAAAATTGGGGAAAACCTAAACATTATTGTGGTATATGTGGATGATTTAATTCTTGCTTGTTTCAGAAAAGATGACCTCCTTAGCATCAAGAAGCAAATATCAGATGAGTTTGATGTTGTAGGTGGCGGAGACCTGAAACATTTCCTAGGCATGGAGATAGAGAGGTGTGGCGAAACTGGCAGTGTCACTATAGGCCATAAACAATTTATTGCTGGTCTACTAAAAGACTATGGTATGGAAGACTGCAAACCCAACGCGATTCCTCTGGAGGCGGGCTTTCAAGTTAAATGCGAGGATGTAAGTTGCACAAAAGTGGATCAGAAGAAGTATCAATCACTCATTGGTTCTTTAATTTATTTGGCTATGACGACAAGACCAGATATCATGCAAAGTGTGGCTAAATTGGCACAAAGAAATGCTGATCCTCACACGGAGCACGAAGTGGCTGCAAAGCGTGTCTTGAGATACCTTAAGGACACAGCTGACATGAAGCTATGTTACGAACGTACAGGTGTACATGTCCAATGTTTCGTCGATGCAGACTGGGCTGGTGATGGCACAGATTGCAAATCCTTTACTGGTTGGTCATTCATCATGGCTGGTGCGGCGATTTCATGGGAGTCCAAAAAGCAGACCATTGTGGCACTTAGTTCAACTGAAGCTGAGTATGTGGCGCTTTCAACAGCAGCAAAAGAGGCAGTTTACATTAAAAAGCTGGTGGAGGAGATAGGAATAGTACTGGTTCCAAAGATGGTTATCTACAGTGATAATCAAAGCGCACAATGTCTGGCAAAAGACTCCAAGTTTCATGCACGAAGCAAATATATTGACATTAAGTATCATTTTGTTCGACACTTACATAAGGAAAATGTTATTGATATTAAGTATGTTTCAACAGAAAATATGATTTCTGATATTTTAACAAAAAACTTAAATAAGATCAAGTACACAGGTTTTGTTAAACAGTTAGGTTTAAATTGAATTGAAAATTATGTTTAGAAGAAAAATGTATATTTAAGGTTTTGTTAAACAGTTAGGTTTAAATTGAATTGAAAATTATGTTTAAAAGAAAAATGTGTATTTAAGTTAACTTGTCAAGACATGTCTCTTTGAGAAGGAGTGTTGAAATCTCAATTAAGAGTGCAAAGCGAATGTCTTATAGTAAATGTAACGGGATCTAATTGATCTTTCTCTTTTGTTTATTCTCTTAAGCGCGTCACGAGTTACGCATCATTTTATGTATTGGTTAGTCGCAAATAAACTCTCATTCTAATAATATATATATATATAGTGACATATCTACAGTACCTAAGTATTTAGCACATGCCTACATAAAACACACGCCTACTATATAAGTACACACATAGCATGTATACCACATATACTCTACACTACCGTACACTATTCAAATGTAATAAATTAAACCAATACACCCTATGTTACCCTTTTGCTATCCAGTCAATACCAGATAAGAATTAGACTGTCATACGAATCCTCAAGACAAATGGAAAAACCCCAAAGTCCAACACAGGATGTAAACATTCTCACCCACTGGTAGACTAAACACATCACCCATTGCTGGACTAAGCATTTATTGCCTAAGTCCTCACCCCATTGTCACGTTCCCACGCTCAAAGCTCGGACTCGCCAAACTCGAAAACAAAAGTATTAGATTACAAGATCGGAAGACCAAATCAAAGAGCACTTGTATCCAAGAGCAAACGCACTTGAATCCAATAGTAAATCAAAGTCAAGAACTCCAAAGCTCTCTCCAAATTCTTTTAGGACTCTAAATCCAAAGTCCATATCCAAAAAGCTCGAGACTGAGGCTTGATCGTAAATCAATCCAGATCAATAAGTTAAGTTCAGTAAGTCAAGTTGAGCAACTGCTTAGCTTATACCCTACTCAGGACGCTCGACAAACTCATGTTATCTATGGAGCATTAAGACGGGTACTTGTGGACTCAGCATTGAAAGCCGTTATCCAGGCTAACGCAACAACATGGATGGATATGAGAGCTGCACTAGCTATATCCTTCAAGGATCACAGGTTACGTGACTCTGGTAAAACAGCTGGAAGAAACACCATACCCTGTTAGCATAAGTAAGTTTATCGAAATTCTTGAAGTGCAATATAGGAACATTTATGGCAAACTTGAATTAGAGGTTGACCCTGTCAGTAAATCTAACTATACAGAAATGTTAAAAAGAACCATCAAAGCAACAATTGATAGAAAATTGCCAGATAGAATTTACATATCATTAGCGCGTAAGGATATTGGCACTATCCCAAAGTAAAAATAAGCTACAATGGAGCTTGGAATTTATGACGGTAATCCAGAAGATCAATATTTCAGCAAATCGGAAGGGCAGAAGAAAAAGAATAGCGGTAGTGGAAATCAAAGAAACAACCAAAGATACTATAACAATAAACCCCATAATTATAGTAACTATTATCCCTCAACAAGCCAAAATTTTAACACTCCAACCCAGAATCCGAACCCAAATCAATCGACTCGTCCTATTCCTGCTAATCAGAGGGGAAATTATCACACATTCAGAAATGATTTAAATCAAGGTAGGCAGAATAACCCCCTCAATTATCAGCCTTCAAGTTCGAATAATGTGAATAACAGTAGACCAGTAAAAAGACAGCGAGAAAGCCAGAGTGTCGGGGGACGAAGAGTCAGTCCCCATGTCAGAATAAATTACCATAATAATATTTATAAAGGAATGATCGACACAGGCTCTTCCATCAATATCATAAAGAAAAATTTTGCTAGGTTAGATGAAAAACAAGAAGATCTGAGGGTATATATATAGATAGATTAACCCAGGTTAACGATCTTGGTGTCCTATTAGATACTAAACTTAAATTTTCCGACCATATTTCTACGATGGTTAATAAAGCGAATGGCGTACTTGGCTTCATTAAAAGAGGGTCTAAGGAATTCAATGACCCTTATATTACTAAAACTTTATACGTATCTTTAGTACGTCCAATTCTGGAGTACGGGTCATGCGTCTGGAGCCCTCAGTATGGGGTTCATCAAGATCGCATTGAATCCGTTCAAAAAAATTTCTTGATGTTTGCACTTAGGGGACTCAACTGGGATGCAAATCTTCACCTCCCATCTTACTCCAACAGACTCCTTCTAATTAATTTACTTTCCCTAACCAATCGTAGAAAGATGCTGGGGGTCGTTTTCCTTTATAACCTTATTAATGGTAATGTAGACAGCCAGCATCTACTAACACGACTAACATTTAACATTCCAAATAGACGTACTAGAAATTTTAGTCCCCTATTCCTAAGTTGTTGTAGATCTTACGTATGCCCAGCATGAGCCTTTCAGGGTTTTATGTTCTGACTACAATGACTTATACTCTATTACTTCACTCTGCACGTCCACTTCTATCAAATCCTCAATTCTCACCTACCTTTCAGAGCAACAAACGAACTCTACTTTTTCCTCGTAATCTTTTCAAAACTTTATTCTCTCGGGTCTATCCCCGCGATCCGAGCCGTACGATAAACGGCAGCGTCGGTTGGGCGGGAGGTTGGCTGTACGTTATGCAGTGGGAGCCACTCGAAAAATAAAAAATAAAAATATATATATATATATATATATACAATAAATGGGCCAATAAAATTAACTAAAAGCATTATGATGAAACCCAACCCAATATGAATGACAATTATGATTTCCGGTTAGGTCGAAGGTGCCGAGAAGATACCAAAGCAAAGATTAATTATGAGAATGAGACGGTAACTTTAGGTTCAAGAACTTATAAGTTTATATATGAAGAAAAGAAGGGCGAGACCGCATCTAAAAAGTATTAACACAGTGGACAATGATGTAACACATCTCGATCCCACGTCTATTAATAACGATATAGTCAACTTCGAGATCAATAATGAATTACGCGAATGTAATGAATATAGACAAGAAATATGTGATAGATTTTTATCTCACAGGAAATCAAATCTTCTTATCTTGTATTGATGTCTATTCGAAATTTGCATCACTAGTTGAAGTAAAAAGTAGAGATTGGCTAGAAGCAAAAAGAGCCATCATGAAGATATTCCATGACATGCGAAAACCCCAAGAGAGAAAAGCAGACAAAGATTCTGCATTTATGTGCGTAGCGTTACAAAATTGGCTAAAATCCGAGGGCGTAAATATTTCTGTTACGACAAGTAAAAATGGCGTATCGGATATTGAGAGGTTTCATAAGACCGTAAATGTAAAATTTAGAATCATTGGTAGTGAACAAAATATTGTAGATAGATGCACAAGATTTGAAACAATCTTATACGTCTATAATCACAAAACAACACAACACTACTAAACGATGTCCGGCAGATATCTTTCTGAATGCAGGAAGCCCAGATTTTAATGTCCAACAAAACAAAATCAACAAAATTGAGCAGCTCTTATAAAAAGTAAAATTACCAATCCATTTAAGAAAACAGGAAGGATTGAACAAGTATAGTAGATAATAAACACTTTGAGGAGACAAATCGAGGCAGGAAAATCGTACACTATAAATATAAATTTAAAAAGCAAAAGAAGATTAATAGGAGCAAATAAAATAATTCCAGAACAGTCGAGAAGGATAAAACATCCCAATAATGCTTATTTGTATGATCTCCCTTATCAACATGGTGCAATGCAGTAATATCGAATTAAACCCACTCAGTGCGAAAAATGGATACCTTATATTCCAGACAGGAACAGTGAAAATCCCTAAAAACTAAGACTACCATTCCTTGAGTATTAATATAACAAAGACAATGTTAACATTCGAAAACCTAATAGAAGAAGCAAAGAATTTCTGAAGCATACCACAGGTGCAGCATTTAGTTGAAAAATTAAAACGAGAAATCAATGGTTTACGAATTGTTGGGAGACATAAAAGTGGTCTTTTAAATGTGGTAGGAACGGCAAATATAGTATGTATTTATTCGGCACTTTAGACCAAAATGATAAAGATGAGCTAGAAGAAAGAATTAGTAACCTGTCAGGAAATACCGTATAGAAACATGATTTAGATATGATAATAGACATAATCAACAGCGGAATTGACGTTGTTATTATTAACAACGTCATCATATCTAATCAGCTGAGCTTATGCTCAGAGTAAAGAATGAAAAGGATCAACAACTAGTGATATTGATTTTTAACTTGCAACAATTTATGGAATATATAGAAGGCATCGAACTAGGAATGCAGTTAACCAGGCTGGGAATCTTTAACCCAAAGTTGTTAAAGCACGATTACTTAAAATAAATAAATTAAAGTAAATTCGGAGAAAATTTTGAAAATAAAAACGTCAACATGGCTTAAGACACGAAAGAAAGTATATCAAAAAAAAAAACAGAAAAGTTAATTTTTGACAAATGTATAGTTGGAATTATTAAACAGGAACCAACTCAGTGTAAATACCATAAAACCATAATATCAATGTAAACGAACAAATTCAACCAGAAAACAATATTATGATGTACCCAAATTTTAGCTGCCTGAGGACAGGCCAAATTCAATGGTTGGGAGAGTGACATATCCACAGTACCTAAGTACTTAGCACATGCCTACATAAAACACACGCCTACTATATAAGTACACACATAGGATGTATACCACATATACCCTACACTACCCTACACTATTCAAATGTAATAAATTAAACCAATACACCCTATGTTACCCCTTGCAATCTAGTCAATACCAGATAAGAATTAGACTGTCATACGAATCCTCAAGACAAATGGAAAAACCCCAAAGTCCAACACAGGATGTAAACATTCTCACCCACTGGTAGACTAAACATTTCACCCATTGCTGAACTAAGCATTTATTGCCTAAGTCCTCACCCCATTGTCACGTTCCCACGCGCAAAGGTCGGACTTGCCAAACTCGAAAACAAAAGTATTAGATTCCAAGATCGGAAGACCAAATCAAAGAGCACTTGTATCCAAGAGCAAACGCACTTGAATCCAATAGTAAATCAAAGTCAAGAACTCCAAAGCTCTCTCCAAATTCTTTTAGGACTCTAAATCCAAAGTCCATATCCAAAAAGCTCGAGACCGATGCTTGATCGTAAATCAATCCAGATCAATAAGTTAAGTTCAGTTTGAGATCTAAATTAATTCGGTCGGTGTTCTTCAACATAAATAACTTGTAAAAGTAAAATTCGGTAAAATAAAATTATATTTTTTTACTTACGAATAAACCAAGTATTTAATTATATATATATATATACTAGCTGACTGGTGGACTTTGTCCCACCTATCCGTCTTGCTGTATAAACAAAAACCATTTTTATCTCTGTCTAGGATGAAAACAACTATTATTGCAAGTATGTAAGGATGTGGTATATGAGTGAGAGGCGTGGAGCGCTGGTCACGAAAATGAAATGTGCAAATAACATAAAACTGAACAATAATTTGTTAAATTCATTTAAATTTATTCTCTCAATGCTATGGCGTGCGCAATATTCTTGGTTAGCCCATTTTTCGCTAGGACAAACAAACTGGAGGGTTTACCCACTCCCGGTAAAAAATAGGGGTTGTTGATGTCAGGGTGAAAATTTAGGGTTAAACGTATTTTCTAATGACATATTGAAAAAAAAATTGAAAACAAAAAAAATTTTAACAAAAAAAACTTGACAAAATAAAAAAATGTTAGGGGTGGACAACCCTTATCGGTTAGGGGTACGAAAAATAGATGTTAGCTGATTCTCAGGCCTACAGAATATCCCCTCAAAATTTCATCCAAATCGGTCAAGTAGTTTCGGAGGAGTTTGGATACAAACACCGTGACAGCAGAATTTTATATATATAGATGGTAGTGTCCAAGAATGAGAAAAGCTAAAAATGCGTTCCACAGGTTTAAAGTCATCCTTCTTTTTCTCTCTGGGCTGGTTTCGGAACACATCAGCGACTTTTCCCAAGCCCAATATATCCCAATTGTTGATGGTCGGATTCTGGTGTAAATGGAATTCGCGTTTTTAAGTCACTCGACGAACCTCTGGTAGAAGAGGCGCCGTCGTGAAGGAAATAGATAGCATGTGCGAAATGTTCCGCAATCCCGCATGAATCAAATACTAAGAGTGTATAACCCTTACTTCCGAGGACTGCTTTGACCTATTGGGCATGCCCAGAGGAAGTTAAGACTGCTAAGGGTCAGCGTTAAGGGTCACATGAGAGAAGCCTGATCCAGAGGATTTAGAAAAAATTAAATTCACAGAAAAGCAGATTGCAAATTTCAACAAAAGGCTATTTGCCTAATTAAATAATATGACTTCGAATCATGTCAACAAGATCGCCGTAACTTTCATTCATGCTCATACCTTATACGAGAGACTCGAGGAAATCTTTTTAAAGGACACAATGATTGATAGCTGAGCCAACAAAACCCTAAAAGATACATTTTTTGAAAAAGATTATACTTATAGCTTACCGGAAATCAAAGATCTCTACTAAATTGGGAAAATCAACGAACAGTCTAATAATGCTGTTACAGCGGACTCTAGTGCGAATACATATGGTAAAATGTACAAATCCGAAGTCTTCCTATATGGAGCTGGAGAGAAGCAAATGAGATCGGTAAGGCCATAATAATTATAACCACACATGTCCAAAGTGTCCAGCTACAATGGATTAAGTTTGGTGATTTACAAACCAGTTCAGAGCCAGAAGACAAATAAAAGAAACACAATAAAACGACTACTCTTAAACGTGAATCTGGTAAAGGAAGACGATGCAAAGAACATTTAATCTCATTGAAGTCATTGCAGGTAATTTATTTTTTTGATCTGTTGGTCGTAATACTCGAAAATATTATATTTTAAGTTCAAAAGGATTCAGTCAAAAGGAGAGTTGAACTAGTTATTGACACAAACATAAAACCGGTCAAAACCGGATTTAAATTATTTAAAAAGATAAAGTTAAAGTAAAACTGTAGAAGCCTTGGACCATTACCTATTGTACTAGTAATAGGTTATTTTCCGTGGATCTCACACATGGTCATAGTTTTTAAAGACTTACACATACCGACAGAATATTTTTCTCGCTTAAGTAGTTAGAATTAGACGAGAGCTCGTACAAGCGATTGAAGTTTGGGGCTAGCTCTTCCCCAGGAGTCTGGAGGAGCTACTTGCATCGCAATATTCTGAATCGACGATATTATTAATTTTGGAACCAATGTAAACGATTATAATAACAGTCAAAGAAGTCAATAATATATAGAAAGCAAATAATGTTCTCTTGAATGTGGGGAAATGTTTTTGGAAAAGTTAGATTTCTTGACTATATCCTGAAAGAAAGATGAATTTAAGTTGGGAAAAATTGCCACAATCGATTTTGGATTGCAATCCTTTTATTCAAGAGTTAATAATAATTTTAAGTACTTTAAATATTATATATAGGAGATTCGCAGTTTTTTTGGGTCTTATCAGTTACGTGGGAAAATTCATACCGGATTTAGCCGGTATTGCGAAGATGTTTTAAGATCTTCAAAGTAATAAGGCGGGTAAAGAAAATATTTTAGATTTTCTGTGTCGACTCTGAGAAATGCTTAAAACAAATTCTTTCTGAGTACACGAGTAGTTTTAATACCTGCCCAACATCTTCAAAGTAAAAAGGCGGGTAAAGAAAATATTTTAGATGCTCTGTGTCGACTCTGAGAAATGGTTAAACAAATTCTTTCTGAGTACACGAGTAGTTTTAATACATTAGAACATCTATTTTTTTATATTTAAGTAAATGTGTTTTAAGGTTACAAATGAATGAAGCATCGCCCCAAAAAAAGAGAATAATATATATTAAATAATATATTTTTAAATATATTGTATTACGAGTTACAAGAAATTTTCGTAATACTGTATGTATTCGTCTTGAGAAGGTTTCATAGGTTAACCAAGATTGGTATTTCGAGTTCGACACACATTTTTAAGGGTAAACTATCTTTTTTCGAACATTGTGCGTCAAAAATCGTAATCAGACAATGTGATCTACTGTCAGTTTTGTTTTTTATTTGTTATGTTTTTCTTGCTAGTGGATTTTTTTGTTATATTTTCAATTTAACAAGTACTTAAAAGGACCAGAGCGTCTACGAAAATCGAATTAGGAGGACGTTGATGCCAAATGGTTGTTGCATCGCCGATCCCAAATGCTAGAAAAACACCTTGACGATTTGATCGCATCGCTGCTCAGTTGGAAGATCGAGAGGCGGATGTCGGTGCCAGAGTCAGACCTTGTAAAGATGTTAAAGCTTGCTCGTGAAGTCCTTATGTCTGAGCCAATGCTTTTATCTGTGGAAGCTCCCGTTAATGTTCTTGGAGATATACATGGTCAGTATAATGATCTTTTGCGTTACTTTGAAACATCGGGACACCCTCCAACAAGGCGCTACTTAATGCTGGGTGACTATGTGGACCGCGGCAAGTATTCCGTTGAGACGCTGACTCTTCTATTAGCATACAAAGTGCGCTACCCAGCGAGCATCCATTTGCTCCGTGGCAATCACGAGTCTGCTGCCATAAATCGCTTTTATGGTTTCTATGACGAATGCAAAAGGCGTTTCACAATTCGGCTTTGGAGGATGTTTGTCGATTGCTACGATTGTCTGCCAGTGGCAGCTATTATTAATTCTAAAATATTTTGTTGTCACGGGGGTCTTAGCCCCTCCCTTCACGACATGAATGATATAATACATTTACAACGACCTGCCGAAGTCGACAGGAATGGCCTTCTATGTGATCTTTTATGGTCAGACCCGGATCCGACAGCTGTCGGCTGGGGCAAGAATTCTCGTGGTGTCAGCTTTACCTTTGGTGTCGATATCGTAGAGGCGTTTCTCTCACGTTTTAGCTTCGATTTGATTTGTCGCGCCCACCAGGTGGTAGAGGATGGCTATGAGTTTTTTGCCAAACGCCAGCTGATAACAATTTTTTCGGCAGTTAATTATTGTGGTGAGTTCGATAATGCTGGAGCAATGATGTGCGTAGATGCTGAACTGAATATTACCCTGGTAGTTATGAAGCCAAAAAAACGCGTGGGAATAACTACTAAGCCCGTTGTTGAAAAGATGCCTGAACACTTGTAATGCAAATAAGAATTAAATGTGCTTCACTTTCCTTTATCGTAAAAAAATGAAATCCTTAAATAAATATCCTAATATAAATATCGATTATGGCTAGCATTTGTGCGTGAGATATTTCAAACTTTTATTTTACATTTAAGTGTAAAAACTCATTACAGATTTAGGTTAGGCTCCAATGCGAGTAAAATTCTTATTTATTTTTTTTTTTTATTTTACGAAGATATAATATATAGAGTTAGTTGAATACATTCCCAAAGCATTCTAAGTATTCACATGTCAATCTCTAAATCGAGGGTGCTCCTTGCTATCTTATGGCAATGCAAGTCCAAAGATCACCGCTGGAGAGGACCTCACCAACTCTCTGGATCATCAAAGAGGAGATTTCATTAAGAAATCATAATTCAAGTGGTCAGCGCTTGTAAGTGCAATCGAAATATGTTCACCCAGCAGACCCTTGTCGTTGCGGAATATTTTTCCACCAGTAAGGTGAGTAAGGCTATATACGCATATGTTTATGGGCACGATGCTAACATTTTTTCATATATAGCTAAGGCGAATGGTTTTGGTTTTAATTATTAAGTAAGTCGATAAGTCGATAACGCTGAAGCTATGATGTGCGTAAATGCTAAACTGAGTATTTCGCCGGTAGATATGAAGATACCGATATCGCACTCTTTCGTTTCTAATGCCTCTAATGAAAAGATACCCACTCTATGGAGTTGTTCTGCTGAGTCAGGCTGAATCCAAATTAAAATTTAATTTAATTTAATTTAATTGAATAATTAATTATGATAATTTTGTAATTATATCTTCAATTTCTGTATCATGTTGTTGTTCAGATATCAACCAATTGTCTGTTACTTCTGTCAAAATAATTCGCATTTCAGTTATTTTGTTTACACATTTTTTTTCAAAGGCAATGGATTTCGTGAAAGAAAATCAACATGTGCCATTCGTTCTCCCTTTCTAACTCAAGATCAAAATCAAATGATTGTAGAAATCTCCACTACCTATGCACTCTTGGACTTAGATCTTCGCGCTGTGGAAGCTTACGAAGAGATTCAAGCGACAAGTTGCTCCAAAGTTTCCAGTTCGTAACCCAGATGGCACTTGGGCAAAATCATATCAGGATAGTGCTGAAGTGTTTGCCAGACACCTGGAGGAAAGATTTCAGCCGTTCGAGACAGCATCGCCAAGACGAGTACAGCTGGTTGCTGAATCCCTAGAAGCCCAATTGCATATGGCTCTTCCTGTAAAGCCTATTAAACTCACGGAATTGGAAAATGATATCAAATCCCTTCGCAACAACAAGGTTGCTGGTGAGGATCACATCGACAATCCACAGAGCTTTGTTATTACTTGTACTGATTTTCAACTCTGCTCTTCGACTGAGATACTTCCCAATCGCCTGGAAGAAGACGAATATCATTATGCTCCATAAAAGTGGGAAGCCAGCACAGGAATTAGACTCCTATCGCCCTATTGGGCTTATTAGCCTGCTTGCAGCATTTGGCATTTGCCTAGTAATTTTACTTGAGAGGTGCATCCTGAGAAGATTGCTCAGGCCCCGAAAGGTCCAGAAAGCTATTCCGAAGTTTCACTTTGGTTTTAGACTCAGGTATGGCACACCTGAACAGCTACACCGCGTAGTGAACTTTGTACTGGAAGGTTGCCATGGAAAAAAGTACGTCGTTGGAGCTTTTCTGGACATCCAGCAGGCTTTCGACAGAGTGTGGCATGAAGGACTTCTGCACAAGCTTAAAAGCCTACTAAATACTCAGCTCTTTTTGATAATAAAAAGCTTCCTCCACAAGCGACCCTTAAAGTAGTATAGGACCGACTGTCCTCCCAAACAATGAGAGTCAGAGCCGGTGTACCCCAGGGAAGTGTATTAGGTCCTCTATATAGAGGCATATAGCCTATATACGCACGACATGCCCTCGGCTGACAACATGTCGCTTACAGATCACAATGACCTGCTAGTTGCCACCTTTGCTGATGGCACTGCAGTCCTAGCCAGAGATACTTGCGCCTATACAGCCCTTGATACGCTTCAGCTTTATCTAAAAAAATTTGAGAACTGGGCCCTACTCTGGAACATCGCAGTCATTCCGGAAAAGTGTTTTTCCGTGACGTACACCCTGAGAAAAGACACATCACAAGGTGTTTTTCTCTATGGAAAGCTCCTCACACAATCGAACGCCCACAAATACCTCAGTGTCACTCTGGATAAGCGCATCTCAACAAAATCATGTGGCGCAGTCGCAAATCTTGCGTTAACTATCTGGAGCGGCTTGGTACATCTGCAACAAAGACATTGAACAAGAGCTGAAGGTATTAAGGATTGGCGATGTCATAAACAAACAAGCAACCGCGTACGTAAATAAATTGGGAAACCACCCAAACCAGTTGGCTCAAAAACTCTTGACGAGGAGACGTGTAATGGGACTGAGAGCGAGAAGGAGGCTCCAGCGCATTCACCCAACAGATCTGCCAAGCAGATATATAAATTAATTTATCAAATTTATTCATGCCTCTGACTACCTAATTAGGTTTAAGCATGTACATATGTAAATACTCGGTAGAAATTATGAGTTTCTGCAGAATAAATTATTTTAAATAGAAACAGTGGACTGCAATATAACTAAATACAATTTAATAAAAAAAACAAGTAAGAAAAGTTATCTTCGGCTTGCCGAAGATAGTATACTCTTGAAAACAAAAAAGTTTTCCATACAAAGACTTGTTTTCATATCGGTCGTTTGTATGGCAGCTATATGATATAGTGGTCCGATCCGGACCAAACATTCACAAATCATGTGTGGCTATGTCAAATGAATAAATGTTGAATTCGGTTGCAATAGGTTGAAAAACAAAAAAGTTTCCGACACAAAGACTTGTTTTCATATCGGTCGATTGTATGGCAGCTATATGATATAGTGGTCCGATCCGACCGATTCTTAAACTTGATCTGCGTGCAACAAAAATAATGATCTGTTACGAATTTCAAAACGCTAGCTTTAAAACTACTGTCTATTTTTTGCATAGAAACAGACGGACAGACGGACATGGCTATATCGACTCGGCTGTTGATGCTGATCAAGAATATATATACTTTGTGGGGTCGGAGATGCTTCCTTTAATGCGTTACACATTTGTAGCATATTGAATTGATAAATATAAATAAATATTAAATAAATATAAATATACAAAAAGACCACCAAAACTACGTAAGCAATCCAGCGCCCCAGTAATACGATCTAACGCTTATACATCAGCCGATCGCGGAGCGTGGGAATGCTGAGCATGCACTTTGCAGCTCAAGTGGTCAATGCCTTCTGCATACATATGTAAATGTATAAACATAAGTAAGAATAAATAGATATAAGCAATATATGTGCGGGTTAGCTGAACCCAATTTCAGCACACTTTAATCATTCAATAAATGAACCTCGAACACTCAAGAGGGTCAGAACATGGCGACCGTGACAGGACACTACAGGACCCTACTAGGACCCTACAAGGATAAGCTCTGAGATTGGGACACTACGATATTCTCAACTATTAAGAACTTTATACATCATGGGAAAACGATACAACATTCACAGCCAACTGGAGCATCTTCAAAAAAAAAAAAAAAAAAAAAACCCGAGCAGCCGCCAAAAGCACCAACAGCAGCAGAACCAGCAACAGCAGCACCCTGTATTCATTTATGGTGAAATCAACAACAAAAATATATAAATATATATAAAACCATTTGCATCTATCTTCTGTTGATTCTGTTGAGCCGCCAAACAACTAAGAATTCTAAATAACAAACCAACAACAAACAACATTAATTAAATAAAAAAAAAAAAAGCAGCAGCTACCAACGACACGGACTAAGAAAACGGGCAGCAACATCTTCGACAGCAGCGTAACATCATCATCGCGTCTCTGGAGCAAGCAACCACTAAAAACATAATAATTGATGGCGGAAGAGCCACAATTCTCAACCGCACAGCCCACGACGCAAAGGGACTTGCCAACGTTGGAAGAAGCTCTGCAGCAAAATCCTGCAGATGGACCACGCCCACTCACAATAGCTGAGTACCGGGCAAGGCAGGAAAGGAAGGAACCGAAGAAGTACAAACGCTCCGGACAAAGGGTAAAGCTACTTAGGCAACGCCGACTGGTCAAGGAAATGACCCAGTTGGCCAGAGACGAGGCATCCCGACAACGCTACAAAGAGCGTCTTGAGGACATCGAAAGCCAGATTTCGCAAGGTGCGAAACAACGCAAACGGGCTGCATAAATAAATGCCAATGCCCCAATTTGCCTTAATTTTAATTTCTAAACCCAAGCCGATGCGGGAAACCGCTGCTTGAAAAACACTAATATCTGTTAGGCTTTTTACTAACAATGCGGTTGGACAATTTTTTTTTATATTGTAAACAAATATGTGAGCCAACCACATTTATTAACAACTAATATTTCCACGTCTCCGCTACTGATTATATATATATATTCAGCTGCAAAAATTTTTTTTTAATGACAGAAGAATTTTTATCTTCATTAAACGTAAAAATTTTTTTATTTTTGATTTTCTAGAAGAATAAATAAATATCACAATAATGAGAAAAAACTCATAAATAGAAAATCACATTTTTTTTTCTTCTCCTTCAAACAAAACGTTTCATTGAAAATAAAAAAAAAAAATGGGATGGTTTAGCGATTCTAGTGAGGCAAAGGCCAATACTGCCAACGTAGTTACTAACGTAAAAATTATAGATCACACAGACGATATAAATGCGTTGTGGATCTTATTGCTGATTATTACAATAGTACTACTTCTACAATTTCTGCTTACAATTTATGTTAAGCATAACAAGATCATTAAAAGACGTTACATAAATAGGGCAAATCGTTTAGACCAGATTTAAAAAAAAAAATAATAATATGGATTAGAAGAAAGCTTAATAAAAACTTTTTTCTTACGAAAAAAATGGAATGGAGCGAAATAGCGATACGAATAGACGAATTTCGTTTCAGGTTCGATAAGTCTTATAAATGTATCAATAGAGACGCAATAATAAAATCCGAAACTCTAAAAAATCATATAGAGATATTAGTAGGTGAATATAATAATATAGTTACATTAGTAAATAAATATGCAAATAGGCTCACATCTGAACATAATAACAAATGTTTAAGGGTTATAAAATCCCTAAACACAAGATTAAATAACATCAGAAAAAGACGGCATATTCTGATAGATGTACCAGAAAGTCTAAGTCAATTGGTTGAATTCAACACAGACCAGTTCAAAGAACTAGACGAATCTGTTCAATCAAGCGGCGCTGAGTCCGATAGTGACATTGAAACGCTAGAAGGAAGCGACCGAATTGAATTTAAATCTGAACCAATAACAATTTCTGAAATGGCACAGACGTTGATAGAATTTATCAGGCTAGCCACATCTCTGATACCAGAGTTTGATGGTAAACCAGAAAATCTACAAAGTTTTTTGGATGCTCTAGGTCTACTAGATAGCTTAAAGAGCACACATGAAACGACAGCAATAAGCCTAATAAAAACTAAACTTAAAGGCCATGTAAGAAACCTTATAAGTAATGAGCAGACGATTGCTGCAATCATTACGCAACTGTCAAGTGCAGTAAAAGGAGAATCGGTAGAAGTGATACCTGCCAAGCTTCTGAATCTACAACAGAGAAATAAAACGGCTTACCAATACACCCAAGAGGTGGAGAAACTGACAAAGGCCCTTGAAGGTGCCTATATCAGTGAAGGTCTCAGCCAATGCTTAGCAAATAAATACAGCACTACAACAGCTGTAAAAGCAATGACACAGAATTGCTCCATTGATAAGGTAAAACTTATCATGCAAGCAGGCACATTCACAAACATGAATGATGCCATCTCCAAATTTGTAAACAGTTGCACAGAGATAACAGGTCAAAGTAACACTGTACTCTATTATCGACGAGGTGCAAATAATTATAATAGAGGCGCCCGGGGTTATAATCGTGGAAGAAATAACTACCACAACAATTACAACCGAGGCAGCAATAACAACAATAATAATAACTATAATAACCGTGGAGGTAGACGAGGCCAAAATCAAGGGAGAGGCCGCGGAAACTACAACCATGGTAATAATAATAATAGCAGTGTGAGAATCGCGCAAAATACGTCGGAAAACTAACAGAACCCTTTAGGAAACAACCAATAAATGTAAAAGTTCATTCCATCAATTATAGTCTTAATATATTCGTAACTTTCTATAATCATTCAACTGAAAATAAACTAACATTTCTCGTAGATACTGGTGCAGATATCTCACTTTTGAAAGTAAATTCTGATAACTTCATAATTCAAAATGAAAAAATAATAAACATCGAAGGCATAGGCCAAGGTGTGATAAAGTCTCAAGGAACAACCTTAATAGAACTCCAATCAACAAAATATATTATTCCACATGAATTTCATTTGGTAACCCCAAATTTTGCAATACCATGTGATGGAATAATAGGCATTGATTTTATAAAGAAATTCAATTGTCAACTAGATTTCAAACCAAGTGAAGACTGGTTTATAATTAGACCCCAAAATTTAAATTATCCAATATATGTTCCGATAACATATAGCGCTGGCAACAATACAGTTCTTCTGCCAGCCAGATCACAAGTTATTCGGAAAATAGACATTAATGTTGTAAATGATTTCATATTTGTTCCTAATCAAGAAATACACAGTGGGATTTATGTTGCAAATACAATAGCAGCATCCAAACATGTATACGTTCGACTTCTAAATACAACTAATTTCGACCAAGTGGTCAAAGTAAATAAAATACAATATGAAAATCTAAAAGATTATGACATTCATAATACCGACACTGGAAATAGAAGCGAGCAAATACTTTCAAAACTAAAGAAAAATTTTCCAGACCAATTTAAAAATCAATTAACAGAATTATGCACACAGTATAGTGATGTGTTCGGACTGGAAACCGAACCAATATCAACAAATAATTTTTATAAACAAACATTAAGACTTAAAGATGATGAACCCATTTATATAAAAAACTATAGAAGCCCGCATAGCCATATTGAGGAAATTCAAAAACAAGTAGGGAAATTAATAAGCGACAAAATCGTCGAACCGTCTGTATCTGAATATAACAGCCCACTCTTGCTAGTACCAAAAAAATCATTACCAAATTCACAAGAGAAAAAATGGCGATTAGTAATTGACTATCGTCAAATAAACAAAAAACTTCTTTCTGACAAATTTCCACTCCCTAGAATTGATGACATTTTAGATCAACTAGGTCGAGCTAAATACTTTTCATGCCTTGACTTGATGTCAGGTTTCCACCAAATAGAACTTGAGAAAAACTCTAGGAATATAACATCCTTTTCAACGAGCAATGGCTCATATCGCTTCACGCGATTACCATTTGGTCTTAAAATAGCACCAAATTCATTTCAGAGGATGATGACTATATCATTCTCGAGATTAGAACCCTCTCAGGCATTCCTTTACATGGATGACTTAATGGTGATAGGATGTTCCGAAAAACAAATGATTAAAAACTTAACTGACGTTTTTAATGTATGTAGGAAATATAACCTAAAGTTGCATCCAGAAAAATGTTCATTTTTCATGCACGAAGTGACATTCCTAGGTCACAAATGCACAGACAAAGGAGTATTGCCAGATGACAAGAAATATGACGTCATCAAAAATTATCCTGTCCCTCATGATGCGGACAGTGCGAGACGATTTGTAGCATTCTGCAACTATTATCGTCGATTTATAAGGAACTTCGCCGACTATTCACGGCACATAACTAGATTATGTAAAAAGAATGTCCCTTTTGAATGGTCAAGCGAATGCCAGAACGCATTCGAATACCTTAAAGAAAATCTTATGCACCCCACACTATTACAATATCCTGATTTTCGCAAAGAATTTTGCATTATAACGGATGCTAGTAAACAAGCTTGCGGAGCGGTTCTAACTCAGAACCGTGACGGGATTCAGCTCCCAATAGCTTATGCATCACGTTCATTTACAAAAGGAGAAAGCAATAAGAGTACAACGGAACAAGAACTAGCGGCAATTCATTGGGCAATTACCCATTTTAGACCATACATTTATGGCAAACATTTCACCATTAAAACGGACCACAGACCATTAACGTACATATTTTCTATGACTAATCCCAGTTCTAAATTAACTCGCATGCGGCTAGAGCTTGAAGAATACGACTTCACAGTAGAATACCTAAGGGGGAAAGATAATTTAGTAGCAGACGCACTCTCACGTATAAATATAAAGGAACTCAAAGGCATGCAACATAAAGTCCTGAAAGTCACTACCAGGCAACAAAGTAGACAAGAAAACTGTACAGTAACAAATAAGGAACTATTGCCTAGGCAAGGTATCCAAAATGTATCTACGCCCAACGTACACGAAGTCATAACAAATGATGAAGTACGAAAAGTAGTGACCTTGCGAATAACTGAATCTATTTGTTTACTAAAACGAGGAAATAAAGTTATTGCAAGAATTGATGTTGACGATTTATATACCAATGGAATTTTTGATTTAGGTCAGTTCTTCCAAACGCTTGAAATGCAAGCCGGTATACTAAAAATCAGCCAACTCAAATTGGCACCGAGTGAAAAAATCTTTGAAACCATTTCAATAGATAATTTCAAAAATATGGGCAATATAAAATTGAAATCATTAAGAGTAGCGCTACTCCAGCCGGTGACCATTATAAAAACTGAAAAAGAGATACAATCGATACTGTCTACATATCATGACGATCCAATTCAAGGAGGTCATACAGGCATTACAAGAACGCTAGTGAAAATAAAAAGACACTATTATTGGAAAAATATGACTCGTCATATAAAAGAGTACATACGTAAATGTCATAAATGCCAAATGTCAAAAACAACGACACATACAAAGACCCCAATGACTCACACAGAAACCCCAACAAATGCTTTTGATATAGTGATAGTGGACACAGTTGGTCCACTACCGAAATCAGAATATGGCAACGAATACATCGTCACACTCATATGTGATTTGACGAAGTATCTAGTAACCATACCTGTCGCGAATAAGAGCGCAAATACTGTCGCAAAAGCTATATTCGAAAATTTTATACTAAAGTACGGTTCAATGAAGACGTTCATTTCGGACATGGGTACCGAGTATAAAAACAATGTAATTCAAGATATGTGTAAATATATGAAGATTGAAAATCTTACATCCACTACATAACACCACCAGACTTTAGGGACAATCGAACGAAGTCATAGAACATTCAATGAATACATTCATTCATACATCTCTTCAGATAAAACTGATTGGGACGTTTGGATACAATACTTTACATATTTTTTCAACACAACACCATCAGTCATGCATAATTATTGTCCATATGAACTAGTCTTTGGAAGATTACCAAGGCAGTTCGCAAATTTTAATAAAACAGATAGGATAGAACCACTATATAATATAGAAGATTACTCAAAGGAAATAAAATTTAGATTAGAAATAGCATATAAAAGAGCTAGACTTATGTTAGAAAACGCTAAGTCTTATAGAAAACAACTTTATGATAAGAAAACTTCAGATTTTCAATTAAAAATAGGAGATAAAGTTATACTAAGGAACGAATCGGGTCATAAGTTAGATCCAGTATATCTAGGCCCTTATACTGTTGAAACCATAGAAGACAGAGATAACATAGTAATTAGAGATACAAAACAAAAGAAGCAAAAAGTACATAAGGATAGATTAAAAATATATAATCAATGAAACGTTTCATTTCACTTAAGAAAAGGTCTGATCAACCTCAAAACAAAAAAAAACAAAAAAAAAAACCACAAAAAAAAAAAAAATTTTTTAATTATTTTTCCTTCCAAGAAAGTTAAACATAAATCCAAAAATATCGTAATTCAACATAAATTTTTTGTATTATTCTGTCATTATACAAAAATGCTTTGAGACAAAACATTGCTAATAGTTAATAAGAAAAATCAATAACAATAATAATATTAAGAACTAAATGACTACATATATTACGTCATTTCTTTAAAAAGGAGGTGTAGCATATTGAATTGATAAATATAAATAAATATTAAATAAATATAAATATACAAAAAGACCACCAAAACTACGTAAGCAATCCAGCGCCCCAGTAATACGATCTAACGCTTATACATAAGCCGATCGCGGAGCGTGGGAATGCTGAGCATGCACTTTGCAGCTCAAGTGGTCAATGCCTTCTGCATACATATGTAAATGTATAAACATAAGTAAGAATAAATAGATATAAGCAATATATGTGCGGGTTAGCTGAACCCAATTTCAGCACACTTTAATCATTCAATAAATGAACCTCGAACACTCAAGAGGGTCAGAACACATTTATGGACAAAATTTTAATACCGTTTTTCAAGGGTATAAAAATTGGACTTAGATCCATTTTAGTATGGCTGGCGTTTAAGGAATTGCAATCCGCGTATACCACAAATTTTCGACCTTCCAAATAATGGCGGTATAATTGATTGGATTAACAACTGCAAGTATCTCCAATTCGTACGAGTCGTTTTTTGATTCTGGCGGAAACGTATATTTACGAAAAAAATTTCTACGACATGTGGTTTGTTCTCAATTTTATGAAGAAATATATTCCCGTAGCCAACAACTGAACTAGCATCTGTGTACAATTCTTTTGCGTGCTGTGAATCAAATATGATCAACAGTGGTGCTTGTGCTTCATAAATTTGAACGAATTCGTTCATGCTCTGAAAGCCAAACAACTTCGGTGTTGTTCTTTGAAGTTAGGGAATATAAAGGTTTTATTGTATCTGAGAATAAATAAAATTTGGAATAAATTTATGAAATTATGAAGCTAAACGTATAAATTATCTTAATTGTGACAAAAGTCTGTGGGGGTGGCAGTCCTATCAAGGGTTGAATCTTACGAGAGTTTGGTGGAACTTCGCCATTGCATATCTCAAAACCAAGATATTCTATTTAAGTTAGGAGAGAGAAACATTTTTTTATGTTAAATATAAAATCTGCTTTCCATAATTTATAACTACTTGAAGACGGCGTAACGCTTCGTCTTTCGTTTCTGGTTCTATCAAAACATCATCAATATAGCCGATTGCAAAAGTGTATGCTAGACTACCAAAAGTTTTAATTATGGCGCATAGTCACAAACTCATTTTGCCCCTCTGGCGGTGCGCTCGATCGAATTGGGATGTGCCGGAATATGGTAGGATCTGCTAGCCATGTCCAGTCATGAAAAATATCTTTCACCTCGAAACCTCGCAATCTGATTATAAATAAGAGGTAACAATTAGTATTCGGTAATCACAGAGAGACGATCCGAACCGTTTTTCTTTTTAACTAGCAACATAAGACTAGCAAATGGAGAACAGCTGGGGCGAATAATATTAGATTTCAATTATTATTATTATTTTTTTTTTTTACATTGCATTTATTTATGTTGCAGTCCACTGTTACTATGTGTAGTAACTTATACAGCAGAGTATCATAATTTCTATCACGTATTTACATATTTACATACTTAAACCTAATTAGGGAGCCTAGAGGCATGAATTAATTTAATCAATTAACTTATATATCTTCTCGGCAGATCTGTTGGGTGAATGCGCAGGAGCCTCCTTCTCGCCCTCAGTCCCAATACACGTCTCCTCATCAAGAGTTTTCGAGCCAACTGGTTTGGGTGGATTCCCAATTTATTTAAGTACGCGGTTGCTTGTTTGTTTATGACATCGCCAATCCTTGATACCTTCAGCTGTTGTTCAATGTCTTTGTTGCGGATGTACCAAGCCGCTCCAGATAGTTAACGCAAGATTTGCGACTGCGCCACACGAATTTTGTTGAGGTGCGACTTTGTGGCAATGCCATACACTTGGATGCCATAATTCCAAATAAGAGCCAAGACAACCTTATAAATTTTGGCCTTGTTGGAAACTGAAAGTTTGTTTCCAGGCCTAAGGAGCTAAGCCATGCTGTTCGCCTTTGTTTTGAGCCGCCGAGTTACATCCGTTACATGGCGTTGAAATGTAAGTAGTTCTCAAATTTTTTTAGATAAAGCTGAAGCGTATCAGTGGCTGTATAGACGCAAGTATCTCTGGCCAGGACTGCAGTGCCATCAGCAAAGGTGGCAACTAGCAGGTCATTGGGATCTGTAAGCGACATGTTGTCAGCAGAGGGCATGTCGTGCGTATATAGGCTATATAGTGGACCTAATATACTTCCCTGGGGTACACCGGCTCTGACTCTCATTGTTTGGGAGGACAGTCCGTCCTGTACTACTTTAAAGGATCGCTTGTGGAGGAAACTTTTTATTATCAAAAAGAGCTGAGTATTTAGTAGGCTTTTAAGCTTATGCAGAAGTCCTTCATGCCACACTCTGTGGAAAGCCTGCTGGATGTCCAGAAAAGCTCCAACGACGTACTCCTTTCCATGGAAACCTTCCAGTACAAAGTTTACTACGCGGTGTAGCTGTTCAGGTGTGCCTGCAAACTGAAACTTTGGAATAGCTTTCTGAACCTTTCGGGGCCTGAGAAATTTTCTCAGGATGCACCTCTCAAGTAAAATTACTTGGCAAATGCCAAATGCTGCAAGCAGGCTAATAAGCCCAATAGGGCGATAGGAGTCTAATTCCTGTGCTGGCTTCCCACTTTTATGGAGCATAATGATATTCGTCTTCTTCGAGGCGATTGGGAAGTGTCCCAGTCGAAGAGCAGAGTTGAAAATCAGTCCAAGGAATAACAAAGCTCTGTGGATTGTCGATGTGATCCTCACCAGCAACCTTGTTGTTGCGAAGGGATTTGATATCATCTTCTAATTCCGTGAGTTTAATAGGCTTTACAGGAAGAGCCATATGCAAATTGGGCTTCTAGGGATTCAGCAACCAGCTGTACTCGTCTTGGCGATGCTGTCTCGAACGGCTGAAATCTTTCCTCCAGGTTTCTGGCAAACACTTCAGCACTATCCTGATATGATTTTGCCCAAGTGCCATCTGGGTTACGAACTGGAAACTTTGGAGCAACTTGTCGCTTGAATCTCTTCGTGAGCTTCCAGAGCGCGAGTTTTCATCGGCAGTAACTTTCCGAAGGAACGCGTCAGTTGCTTCTCTTTTCAGTATGGGTAGTACTTTTCTCACCCGATTTGATATCCTTCGGTACAGTCTGTCAATTATTGGATCATTGGTCCTGATGAACTGACGCCGGAGACGTTTCTTGAGAGTTAAGAGTCCTACTTCTTTCGGAGAGAGAGCGATGTTGCTACTTACGTTGCATATGTGAACTGCGCCGCCAGGAGCTGCAATTTGAGCTGCATCTTTGATCTTCTTCATAAAAGTTTCAACCGCTTTCTCGATATCGTCTGCTGTATTTATCTCTGTATTTGTTAAGTTCGTACTGAAACAGCCTTATATTCGCACCAGGTGGAACGAGCATCCTAATAGGGGCGGTACTATGAGGTGACGTTGTTAGTGAAGCGATCACCGGCAAGTGATCAGAAGATAGATCATACTCTTCGCGTACATCAGTACGCGTACTGATAGTAGACTGTTAGCTATACCTTTGTACAAGAAGAAGTCGATACATGAAGGTAAATTCCTCGTGTTATACGGCTAGTGAGTGGGTCTGCCTGTAGCCAGAACTTGAGTTAAGCTGCCGGAAATAACATCGTGAAGTTCTGAGCCTCGAGCATTCGCTCTTATACTACCCCAGAGGCGATGCTTAGCGGTAAAATCACCTCCAATGATAAACTTTAGACCATGTTGACCAACGAGATTATCAAACTCAGAGGAATTCCAAGGCAGGCGTCCTGGGTGATCTGCTCGATAGCAGCTGTAACCTATCATATTGAGGTAGGATCCGACGTGTAGGAGTGTCGCTGAAATAACCATAACATCAATTTCATGCTTGCTGAGAAACACCTTAAGCTCATTAGCATTTGGGATAATGCTACGAGCGTTCCATTTGATTTCAATAGTTTGTTTATGCTACAACGGACATGTAATTTCTCGTCTACGCTAAGCCCATATGGTAGACGTCTATGGTAGACACTGTCTTTTGTGGATATTAGTCTAATTTCCAATTGCCTTGTTGTGATTCTATTCTAGGGAATTCCGTTTATAAACCAATTAGAGGATTTTTTTTATAAATTCTTAACGGCTATCTTATGGGATTTAGTCTTTTTCGTTTGAATGTATCAGTCACATTTTCTTTAAGTGGGGATCATTCAGATCCTGAGTCGAAAAAAAATGGAACAGAGTCAAAGGATAGATATATTTTGCCTTGTGGTGGAGCTACTGTACAATGTTTACACGCCTTCCATAGCCCCTATCCCTTCCGCTTGGACAACCTTTCGGACATGCAGATGCGAAGTGGCCAATTTCTTTACACTTGTAACTCTTTATTTCAAACCGATCTTTTGCACCAGGTGTGCTGCTAAAGTCGTGGCTTTTTCCTTTGTGGGGGCTTTTTCGATGGCGGCATTTAGCATACTTGGACCAGACTTTCCGCAATAATTACATTTCACCCGTAATGACAATTTTGACTTCTTCTGTAATGGTCCTGTCAAATAGTACAGTTGTTGTTGTAGTTCGTTCCGAGTTTTCACATTGGTAGTGAACATCCAGAGTAGCCAATTGTTGTCAATTTGACGCATGTGGACCAACGCTACCGACACTGCGATTCCCTCCAAATACAATCCGTTTACACATTTAAAAGAATAGCAGCAGACGTATTAATGCCAACAAAAAGTTGAAAAAACCATTCTTTAAATTGGGCCCAGTGACGCCAGGAAAGTATACTTGCGACAGCCACTGCGATGCACTGCCTTTTAGCGCCTTGCTCAATGCAATTACTAAGCCGCTACCTTTGATTACGTTGTCGGTGAATATGACGTTGTACACTGAACCATCAGCTCCCACGCAATCGGTGTTAAATTTGGGTACGGTGACAACTGGAACTGATTTGATGATTTCTAAAAGATTACCGTTATGAACATCTTATGTTGCTAAGTTTCTGTCAGAAGGAGTAAAAGAATTAGTAGGCAGCAAATCCCACTTCTGATAACGAAGATTGATTTCTGGTTGCAACCATCGTGCTCAGCAGTTAGTTCTGATTATCTCTAGGCCACCATAAGCCTCACTGGACTTCACAAAGCAGTGAAGCTAAGCTTACTTTAAGTTAGCTTACTTTATGAATAACTTGTCCTCTATTTGTCATTTTCTCTCATGCCCCTACGATCAACCTCACTCAGCGTCAGAGGTGCACAAATTTCTAAATCACATACATTTCTTATTTCTTGTTCTAATACTGCGAATCCTAGTCGCCGGTACAAACAGGCACAGTGTCTCCACACACAATTAAATTCGATCTGCGAGATATATATAATCTACAATTTAAAAATTTTAAACAAACATTTAAAGATGGATGATTTTTTGAAAATACTAGCTAACAAAGAATTTTTAGAAGATAACGTAAGTATTTAGTGATAATAAAAGGATTCCAAAAAAAAAGGAATACTATTTGAGCTGGCCAGTTCTATTGCTGAAATTGACAATGGAAAGGAAATGGATATCGCCTCTGCAGTCAAATCGTAATGTGGTGCTGAGGCTCGTCAACGTTCTCTTCGGAACTTGGAAGTAGCTAAGAAAAGGGCTAAAAAGACGCTACCAGTGGTATAGTTTAGTAAGTTTTTAGGCTTCAAAATGCCAGTGGCTGAGACCGAGGCATAGGCCTAAATAGAGAGTAGTATAGATGGCATCTATTCCATATAGTTTCAGGACGGACGCTTCAATCCCGTTTCACCTTGAACCAAAACGTCAACTTGTAATACCCAAGACTTAAGCTGTTCATATATTCGGATATTCTTAGATGAAACCAAAAAGCCACAGAAGGCTTATTCTTATTATTATTATTTTTCTTATTCCTTCATGCCGTCTTATTGGGCCTTTAGACCTAGCCGCGGGAACCCCTACGCCGGCGGTTGTGGCGTTTGTGTTGGAGGATATACCGACTAGCCCCCGAAGTGCGGCAGAGCTGGACAACTCGGCCCCTGTAGCCAGCAGCGATACTAATACGAGCAACCCGAAGGCAAATGACGTCATCAGCGTGCCCTTTAACAAAAAAGGAAGAAAATCTAAAACGGGATCGCCTATAAGGCCTTTGGACTTCGCCGCGGGATTCAAAAATGAAGATCTGCGGAGTATCCTCGCTAGGATGGGAAACAAAATTAACGCGAACTCTCGGCTCCCAGCAAAGAGGGCCATCGAGCTTCACGAAGGCGGCGCTACAGAAAATCTTTCTACGAACGCTTCAACCCAAACCGAGCCCCAAAAGCCTGGAAAAAAGGCTACACCAGCAAGGGAACCGCCAAAGGGACAGATGCCCAAAGTTCAGGAGCCTAAAGTACAGGCACCCAAACGCGGCAACCACCCCGCGGTGAGCTCAGAGGGTACAGCAAAACCCAAAGAAAATGCGCCCAAGCCGCGCAGCTATGCATCCGTCGCCAAGGAGGCTAGCACCGGAGGCAAGTGGAAAAAAGTGCAGCCTAAACGACTGAGGAAGAAGCCGGAGCCACTCATATTAAAGAAGATGGGAGAGGCCTCGTATGCGGAAATGCTCCGGAAACTGAAAGTGGACCCGAACCTCAGCGAACTGGGCAAACATGTTCGCAAAGTCCGCAGAACTCAGCAAGGGGAACTACTGGAAGTAGAGGGCAAAGTCTCAGACAGCGTCCCCAAATTTAAGACCGAGCTGGAAGCAACGCTAAAGGACATGGCTTCGGTACGCATGGGAACTCATAGAATAGCACTATCCTGCAGTGGATTGGACGAGGCCACGACAGCGGAAGATCTCCACAGCTGCCTGGTCTCCCAATACCAAGGCATTCAGCTGAAACAAGAGGACATCAAACTACGTAGGATGCGGGATGGGACTCAGATAGCCTCTGTCCTGATAACCGCGAATGATGCGATCGCGGTCTTAAAGAAGGGCACAGTAACCGTAGGGTGAAGGTGCCGCATCATCCAGGACGTCCGGCCCACGAGACGTTACAAGTGCCTGGGCAACGGGGATCGAGCAACGTCCTGCAAGGCGATCGACCGATCAGACTGCTGCCTGCGATGCGGCGAACGAGGACACAAGGCAAGGGGATGTGTTGCACCACCAAAGTGCCTAATATGCAGCGACGAAGTGGACAAAAACCACCCGACGGGCTGTTTCGCTTGCCCGACATACAGAGCCAGCCTTAAAGAAGCAAAGTCCCAGCATAATGCAAGAGCAAATTAAGATTGTCCAGCTCAATGTTAACCATTGCGCAGCTGCTTAGAGCCTCCTGGGCCAAACTGCGGCGGAGCGCAAGGTAGACATCATGCTTATGAGCGAACCCTATTTCCCGGTCCGAGGCAACCCCACAATGATATTGGACGAGACCGGTAAAGCAGCCATCAAGTGTTGCAGCAACCTGCACATACATGAATTGGCGGCCTCGCCGATGCGCGGAATAGCATATGCAAAAATAAAAGGAGTGCATTTTTACAGCTGCTACGCCCCCCTAGCGACACCCCAGACCAGTTCGAGGATATGATGGAGGTGCTGGGCAGCAATGCGAGAGGGCGCGGCCCGAAGATCATCGCGGGCGACTTCAATGCATGGGCAGAAGAATGGGGCAGCGGGCTATCCAATCTCAGAGGCCGAGCAGTTATAAACACAATGCTTATGTTGGACCTGGTACTGCTGAACGACGGCTGCAAACCAACGTTCAACAACGATAGGGGTTCGTCCTATATCGACATCACCTACACCAGCAGAGGGTTAGTGGCTAACGCGAGCTGGACGGTCCACGACGTTGTAACGCTGAGTGACCACGCACTGATTTCCTTCTGCATCCTACCGAAGGGCACGACTGGGAGACGAGATGGACGAGGATATGCTGGCATACCAAATCGACTCACTTCGGATCACAAATGGGCACGCAGATTCAATGGCGGCCGACCTCATGAAGATGCTAGAGGCAACGTGTTATGCAACCATGCCAAGGAGGAAAAAAGAGCAGCGCAAGCCCCCAGTGTACTGGTGGAGCGCCAACTTAAGCAAGCTACGCTCGGAATGCCTAAGGGCAAGGAGAAGGGCGCAACGAGCCAGAGGCAGCACCCAGCACGCAGAACTCATGGAGGCCTTCAGAAGCAAACGCTGAGAGTTTAAGCACGGCATATTGGCAGCCAAAGCGCGGGCCTATAAGGAACTGCTAGAGACCGTGGATAGAGAGCCCTGGGGACTAGCCTCGTAGCTAACAAGCTAAGGAAGAGAGAGGCAACTCCAACTGACCCGGATGTTCCGGCTAGCATAGTAGCAGAACTATTCCCAAGGCAGACCACTCTATGGCGGCCAACAGCAGTAGCTCCCCCCTCCTACGACTTCCCGATCATTACAGACCTCGAAGTGTGGAGGCAGCCAAGCGAATCAAGCCCACCAAAGCTCCTGGCCTGGATGGAATTCCTGGAGCAGTCGTCAATGCAGCTAGACCCGATATATTCAGGGATACCTTCCAGCAGTGTCTCTTGGACGGGGTCTTTCCGACGAGGTGGAAAAGCCAAAAACTAGTTCTGCTGCCGAAAGGCAAGGGATCAGCACACGCCGCAACTAGCTACCGCCCGCTGTGCCTACTGGACATCTTGGGCAAGCTATTCGAGCGCATCCTATATGCTCGAATAGAGGCAATCACCGAGAGCAGCAATGGCCTAGGTACGCAGCAGCACGGATTTCGGAAGGGCAGGAGCATTCTGGACGCACTTATGGCGGTGAGAAACATCGCCGAGAACGCTCTCGATGGCGATAGATGGCTGGGTGGAAGGAAGGAGTACTGCGCAATCGTCACGTTGGACGTGAAGAACACCTTCAACACCGCCAGATGGCCGGTAATCCTCAGCGCCATGCATAGGATGGGTATCCCGGAGTACCTCAGGATAGTCGTTGGAAGCTACTTCACAGATCGTGTCCTCTGGTACGACACGGAAGCCGGCCCGAGATGCTACAGTGTTTCTACAGGAGTCCCACAAGGATCTGTGCTTGGACCAATCCTGTGGAACATCATGTATGATGGAATCCTAGGCATCAACAAGCCCTTAGGAGCTGAGCTATGTCGCTAGGAGCGACGATGTGGCAATAACTGCAGTGGCCAAGATGATAGCAGCCCTCGAAGATAAGTGCAACGCGACAATTACTATGGCTACCGACTGGCTAGAGAAAGCCGGCCTAACAATTGGGGCACACAAGACCGAGGCTGTCCTATTAAGCAGCAGGAAGAAGGTGGAAAGAATGCTGATCATGGTCAACGGGACACAGGTGGCATCACAAGACTCCTTAAAATACCTGGGAGTAATGATAGACCACAGGCTAGCTTTTAAGGACCATGCTAGCTACGCAAGCAGGAAAGCCGCAATAACAACTGCGTCCTTGTCCAGGCTCATGCCCAATGTAGGAGGTCCAAACTACCCGGTAAGGAAACTACTGGTGGAGGTAGCCAAGGCAACGCTGCTCTATGCTGCACAAATATGAAGCAACGCCACCAAGAAAGGCACCCTTTGGCTCATTAGAGGGTTCAGGACCATATCTGGAGACGCAGCACTAGCACTGGCAGGCTTGCCGCCAATCGACCTGGAGATAAAGGCTATTTGTCAGGTCCGAGAAGGTGCTACCCGGCTGGAGGCTCACGACCGACCGATGGGAGAGTGGCAGACCAGATGGATAACATCGCAACGGGGGAGGTGGACCTACCAACTCATCCCCGATTTAACGGCGTGGGCCAACTGTCGCCACAAAAAACTGGACTACCACCTCACCCAGTTCCTCACGGACCATGGTTGCTTTCAGGCGTACCTACTCCGGTTCCACCACGTAGAGGCAGCTCAATGCCTCCACTGCCCCGATGCTGAGGAAACAGCAGAGCATGTACTCATGCACTGCTCCAGGTTCACGGATGAGAGGGTGCAGCTAAGGGCGCTGATCGGTGCCCCGCTCAGCCCTGGCGGCTGGATCGCGGCCATGATGGAGAACAGCGACTTGTGGGAGCGGGGACATAACATCATCAGGGATATGATGAAGCGGGTCCGAGCCGACGAGATGACCAACAGAGCTGAAGGCTAATACAGGCGACGTACATCTATACGGAGGCAGGAGGAAAACTACCCAGCGAAACCAGGGATGAAGGACGTGCGCCTCTATGCCATATAACAAGGAAAGGAGTACAACCAGGCTCCACATCCTGCTCACCGACGAAATAACTTGACTGGCAGTCCCGGTGAGCTTGTAAAGGACAGAAGAGCATACGGAGATTTCTGTTTTTAGTACGTAGGCATAATCTATACTAGGAGCGTTATGAATCGTGCATGCCACCTTTGGACGGTAGGTGGTATCTTTGGAAGATTTTAATTTTCGTACCGTAAGGCATAATAAAAAAAAAAAAAAAAAAAACACATGGTATTCATTGGTGCTTGTGCATGTTTAATAAATTGGCGTATATTTTATCGCTTCAATAATAAACCGTTTTGCTTAATTAGTCTAAGGTACATAAATAATGAATACATAAAGCGCAACAAATAATAGTTTTCTTTATTCTATTATATGGTTTCTATTGTATGGTTTTTTATCCACACATTTTTATCCATTCCATTTTACTTATATTATTTTTTTATAACAACACAGGATGTGATGGCTTCCGTAAAAGCCTTCAAACAGATGTCATCTATACGGACTTCTACGATGGTTAAAAAAGTCAAGAGTGTACCAATCTTGATTAAAAAAAGACTTAAAATTATATAACTAAAAGCTTATACGTATCTTTAGTACGTCCAATACTGAAGCTAGGGTAATGTGTCTGGAACCCCTGGGGTTCATCAAGATCGCGTTGAATCCGTTCAAAAAAACGTAAAAAAAACGTCGTGACTCAACCGGGATGCAAATCTTTACCTCCTTTTTTATTTCAACAGAATCATCATAATCAATTTACCATCCCTTACCAATCGTAGAAATACGCTGGATGTCATTTTCCTCCCACCGTATTCCTCCAACTTTTTCCAACCGTATTAATGGTAATGTAGACATCCAGAATCTATTAACACGACTAACATTTAACATTCCAAATAAAGGCATATGCCCAGCATAAGCATTTCAGGGTTTTATGTTCTGACTACAATGACTTATACTCTATTACTTTACTCTGCACTTCTCCTTCTATTAAATCCTTAATTCTCACCTATCTTTTAGAGCAACAAATGCACTCCACTTCTTCCTCGTAATCTTTTCTATTCTTTATTCTCTAGGACCTATCCCCGCGATCCGAGTCGTACGACAAACGGCTTCCCGAATCTTTTATTTTCAGAACACTTAATGAACACGAATGAAATTACAGTGCTATCATTGAAAAATCGTTCATCAAAAATGAACGTTATTTTCGGTGTTGAATTGAATTATTTTTCGGAATTTTGTGTTTTGTTATTACCGCACTTGGGACTTGGTGGATTGCGCATTTTACGGGCCGGGTGGGGCTGCCAAGAGCGGAGTCCCACTGTGTCCGTTGCCCCCGTTGCCCTGACTAATTATTTACATAAACGTTAATTGAACGCCAACCTAGAGTATGGACTGGCAGGCCCCGCCGCGTGCATCATGCTCGGCAAAACAATGCCCTGCAAGAAGGCCCTCAAAGCAAGGAAGTGCAGCTCGAGCAGAGACTCAAGCTGGAGCTCTTCTTTCTCGGAGCCCAGCGAGATCAAGCGCAAGCCCGCGCGTAATAGGCAAGAAGAGAAGCCAGACGTCACACTTAGCACCAGCGCAGCTCTGCGCAGCAAGCTGGCAAACAATCCTTTTGCCCTCCTCTCAAGCAAAGAATATGACGACGAACATGACGAACCCGAAACCGCCTCAGAGGCAGTGGCATCTAAAACAGGAGAGAAACCAATCCCGATCCCGAAGTCCCTCAAGCCTCCCCCGATCTACATCCCAGACGTGACCGACATTACAGCGGTTGTCAAGATGATATCGACTTTAGTCGGACCCGAAAAGGATTTCTCCTATAAAACGGAGAGAAATAATAACGTACGCGTAAGGATGCCAGACAAGGAGCCCTACGCAGCTCTACACCAGCACCTCGTGGCACATAACAAAAGACACCGCACCTTCCAACCAAAGGACGAGAGAGCGTACAGGGCTGTCATCAAGGGACTTTACCACTCAGCGGACCAGACTGAAATTAAAGAACTCCACAAATACGGCCATACTGTGAGGGATCTGCACAATCCCATTGGCAGGAAACAACCACTGGGGATCTTTTTTGTTAATCTAGAACCAGCGAGCAACAACACAGAGGTTTTCAAAATAAAGACGTCACCGTAGAGCCCCCACTGAAGTTCAACGGTGTTCCACGATGTTTCAGATGCCACACCCAGTGCTACTGCTTCCTGGAACATCGGTGCGTGAAATGTGGTGATTCTCATGAGTCTAGGTCATGCACCAAAAAAAAACGAGGAAGCAGAGTCGTTCAGAGGATGCCCTGCCTACAAAAAGGCAAAATCGTAGATATTCTCGCAGATGATGAAAAAGTCTTAATATAGTTTTTGGAACGCAAACGCCCTGCAGAGGAGCAAAGCCGAAGTAAAGCATCTCATCAAAACAGACAATATTGATGTTCTTCTAGTTTCGGAATCCCACTTTTGTCCCAGATCCTACTTTAATATTCGCGGGTACGAACTGTTCCATGCCAACCATCCATCTGGCAGAGCACGCGGAGGAGCAGCTATGCTCATCAGGAGTGGCATTCAGTACACGGAGGTTCCCGCGTTTCAGGAGGAATAGGATCAGTGCGCCGTAACCAGGATTTCTAGCCCACAGGGAGATATTACCATTGGTGCGGTTTACCGACTCTTCAAAGCAGCCGGATCTGCTGCACTTCGCCGTCTCCAAGGGCATGGGACACTCTAAGATAACATGCTCAAGCTATGATAAACTGCTATCTGACCACAGCGCAGTAAACTTGCTCCTAAACATCCTCGTCCTCAGAAAAACCCCGCCTAGAAGACTCACCAGAAAACACACAAATGCCTCCAAGTTTACGTTTTGGATGATTTCCTCCCTGTACCCAGATACCACTCTTTCCACACAAAGCAACATAGATGCGGCCATCGAAAAACTAACCAAAGAAATGCACAATGCCGCTGAGTTTGCGAATCCACCTCCTCCGACTACGCCGAGAATACCTAAAAGAGACGTGCACTTGTGGTCTCCGGAAATCGCGGCCCTCGTGGCCGAAAAACGGCGCCTCAGAAGAGTCTGTTTTACTAGCGCAACCCCAGGGAGAAGACAGCACTTAATCGTGCCACCAAGGAACTGAAGGACAAGCTAACCATCCTACGGCAGGACTCCTTCCATAGGTTCCTTGAGGAGCTGGAACCTGGAGACCAGCTGCCTCCGTCTAGGGTACTTCCCTAAAGAGTGGAAGCGAGCGGAAGTAATTGTCCTCCTCAAGCCTGGGAAACCTGAAGCCAACCTAGCATCGTATCGTCCGATTAGTTTGCTGGCAATCCTATCTAAAATACTTGAAAGAGTATACTTGAGGCCATACTTGAGGCCTTCGAAAAAAAGAAGTACTGCTGCGCCGTTATGCTTGATGTCAAACAGGCGTTTGACAGAATCTGGCACCCTGGACTACTTTTCAAAATTAAATCGCACCTCCCAAGTTCCCATTTCGCCTTCCTCAAGTCATACACAGAGGGAAGAGAATTCAGAGTGAGATGCGGATCATCAATCAGCACCGCTAGGCCCATAAGAGCAGCAGTATTGGACGAGGCCGGACTGATCCCTGATCACCAGTTTGGTTTCAGACGCCTTCATGGAACACCTGAGCAATGCCACCGGATTATTGAGAGCATACTTGAGGCCTTCGAAAAGAAGAAGAACAGGCGTTTGACAGAGTCTGGCACCCTGGACTCCTTTTCAAAATTAAATCCTATCTCAAGTCATACACAGACGGAAGAGAATTCAGAGTGAGATGCGGATCATCAATCAGCACGCCTAGGCCCATAAGAGCAGGAGTGCCACATGGCAGTGTTCTTTGACCCATTTATACACACTCTATATAGAGGACCTCCCCATCACCCAGCCATCATCCAGAGGCAACTGGATACCCCCGATCCATGGCTGAAACGATGGAACATCGTGGTCAACGCGGAGAAATCCTCACATACAACCTTCGCACTGCGCAGGGGAGAATGCCTCCCCGTCACACTCAACGGGGAAACCACCCCAATAAATGACACTCCCAAATATCTAGGGCTGACCCTGGACCGCAGGCTTACATGGCGTCCACACCTAATCAACAAGCGCAACAAGGCCAACCTACGGCTTAAGCAACTGCATTGGCTCCTGGGAAGAAGGTCCAAGCTCAAAGTAAAATTCTAACTGCTTATTTACAAGGTAGTGCTGAAGCCAATCTGGACATATGGGATACAGTTGTGGGGCACGGCAAGCTGTTCGAACCGCATCAAAATCCAGCGGTTTCAGAATAAATGCCTGAGAACAGTTTCGATCGCCCATGCGTACCACGAAAACTCAATAATCCATGAAGAGCTTGGAATTAGATGTGTGACAGAGGAGATCACCCGTCTCAGCGGAAGATACATAAAAAGACTGGACAACCACCCAACTACCTGGCCATCAACCTCCTAGATAATAGGCAATCCCCAAGACGCCTGAAAAGGAAACACCCGCTTGACCTCCCCATCCAATAGACACCTAACTCAACCTCATAAGATATACATTCGATGTACCTCCCTTAAGTCAAGGTCTCCCCCAAACCATTTAATGATTGTCCACTTGGACAGATTTTAAATACAAATTAAGAATGTTATAAAAAAAAAATAATCATTTCACTTCACAAAAGCATGATGGAATTTATGCAGTTTATGCAATCTACAATACAAAACCTCATGCGAAATCAAAACTTACTCATGGAAATGCTTGCATCCCAACACTCCACACCATAAATGGCTATTTTATATATGTTTCTGGAAAGCTAACGGCATTTCACAGCACAAAAACGAACTTATTCAATTCCTAAAGAAACACGACATTGATATAATGCTAATCTCCGTAACCCATCTCACAAATAAAAATAACTTCTTTCTTAGTGAGTACACTTTTTACTCAACGAATCATCCAGACGACAAAACTCATGGGGGAACAGGCATCCTCATCATGAGACGCATCAAACACCATCCATTGCAGCCATTGGCAACCAATTACTTGCGAGCTACGTCAATTAATATTAAAGTGTCTTTCGGCAGTCTTAGTATTGCCTCAATATACTGCCCACCACGGTTTTATATTTCGGAAGAAGACTTCATGGAATATTTCAACCATTTCATATCAGCAGGCGATTATAATGCCAAACACACGCACTGGGGCTCCCGTCTTACAAACCCAAAAGGAAGGTAATTATACAAAGCTTTAATGACAACAACGAATAAACTTGACTTCATATCTCCGGGTAGGCCTACATATTGGCCAGCTGATCCAAACAAAAAACCGGATCTTATAGACTTTGCTATAACCCGAAACTTGGTATGTTTCGACAACAACTAATGCGGATAGACGCAATAGCCGACTTGTCCTCGGACCACTCTCCTGGCCTTCTTCAACTGTTCAAACAACCACCAACGTTGAAACGGCCTGATATTATTACATCCAACCAAACAAACTGGCTCCGCTACAAAAAATATATAAGCTCACACATTGAGCTAAGCCCAACACTGCACCACGAGGCTGACATTGATAATTCTGTAAATGCCTTTGAATTTATTCTCACTGCTGCACGCGTATCTACACCTCAAATGAAACCAAAAGTAGTACATCAGTACCGTACAAATAGGCAAATTCAACAGCTTCTTATAGAACAAAGACATTTACGACGAAAGTGGCAAAAAATCAGATCACCAGCAAGCAAAGAGAAATTAAAAGCTGCAACTCGAAAACTCTCTAGAGTACTGAAACAAGAAGAAAAGCTTGCACAACACCAATACATCAAACAACTCTCTCCAACATGTGCCAAAAACCCACTCTGGAAAGCACGCAGTCTCAGTGCCCCTATTTAAACAGACAGCCCTATCCGAAGTCTTACAGGAAGTTGGGATAGAAGTGACTCAGAAAAGGCAAACGTGTTTGCAACACACCTCCAAGAAGTCTTCCAACCAAATCCTGCTACAAATTTATTTGAGCTTCCGGAATTCTCAAGCTCTGACATAACACATACTACGCCCCTGAAATTCCGATCAAGCGAAATTAATCAAATAATCAAAGAGCAATTAAAGCCGAACAAAACACCGGGCCACGATAGAATTACTCCAAAAATAATCATAGAACTACTGAGCTGTGCTGTAAATCATTTATGCACGCTTTTCAACGCAATGACTAAATATGGTTATTTTCCTCAAAAGATGGAAAAAGTCAACTATAGTTATGATTTCAAAACCTGTTTTGTCTTTACTTTATTACCCAACCTTAGATCCAAAAGAGCGGTCAAAGGCGCGAAGCTGGAGCCATATTCAGCAACAATTGAGAAGGCAAACTCAAACAAAAGGTTTGCCATGCTAGACATGGAATTGGACGAAACCAGTGATGGTATAGAAATTCCAGAATTCTTATAAACAATCAAAACCACCGCAAATAGTGCTGAGCCTAACCAACCTTAATGATCTCTTTGAGCTTCTTACGGAGGTCACTAGTCTACATAATTTAACAGTTAAAGTCAATCAAGAGGAAACTGTGAGAATATTTCCCAAAGACGCTGATACTTATAGAGCCATTGTTAATATTTTGGATAGTTCGGGAATTGAATTCCATACGTACCAAATGAAGGAAGAGAATAGTAGTTACAGAATAGTAGTTAAGGGCCTCCACCATAGCACCTTAAACCACGAAATTATTGCCAACTTTAAAACATATGTCTTTGATGTTTTACAAGTACATAACCCAAGATCCAGGAGTAACAGAGAAGAAAAACTTAATATATTCTTAATATATTCTTAATATAAAGCCATGTGCAAAAATTAATGACATATATGATATTAATACAATATGCCGACAGAAGGTGCGGATAGAAAGAATGCGTAAGTCTTTGGAAATTGCTCAATGCATACGTTGTCAGGGATACGGCCACACAGCTAAATACTGTCGTCGTCATCCCAATAACCAAATTATGCACGCTTCCCAATGATCAACAGCCTACCTGTGTACATTGTGGAGTAAATCACACGGCAAGTTACAAAGGTTGCCAGTGGTACCAGGAGTATCTTCGACGATCAACAGGCACTGTAAAAAAGCAACAACCTAAGCAATTCAGATTAGATAAAAGAGCAGCAAACCAGCAACAACCCCAGCAAAATCAGCAGCATGCAACTAATCAGCATGCAATAGCTAGCACTTACAAAAACCCATACTGGCAGCTTGTCCTACGCAGATATTGCAAGAAATGGCAATACAACAGCCCAGCCTCGTTTACATAATGTACAATTAAAGGGATTTAATATTGAACAGCCACACCAGCTTGACTTTCAGTCAATATTGGCACAGCAGCAGGAACATTTTATGAATTGGCAGCAACAGGTTCAACAACAACAACAGCAGGAATTCCAATCGTGGCTACAGCAGCAGCAACAGGAGCAACAGCAACAAAACAAGCTGAATAGTCAACGACTTGAACGGCTGGAAAAAGTGGTTTTTGAAATGGCCAATATAATGACACAACGGTCTGGGGATACATCGGCTCTCCAACTCCGTAGTAACGCTTTACCATCGCAATGAACGCTCTGAAGATTCTTATCTGGAATGTAAACGGCATTTCAGGTAAAGCCAGGGAAGTTGAAATCTTCGCTCACAACAACTGCGTTGACATTCTTTTCCTAAACGAGATCAGACTCAACAGAGGGAACACAGTTAAGATACATGGGTATAGCTTTTATTCTGCATACAAACCTTCAAGACATAATCACGGAATGGGAGGAGCAGCAGTACTGGTGAGAAGTTCTCTTTGTCATTTCCCGCAAAGAGTTATTGAAACGAGAACTATTCAGATGTCTTCAGTTAAGGTCTCCACCGGGCTGGGAGGTATGGAATTTAGCGCGATATACTGTCCACCAACAAATAGAATTGAAGAAAGGGACTTCAGTGATATACTTGTCTCTTGTAGCCAAAGGTATTTAGTTGGTGGGGACTAGAACGCCTGACATTGGCTGTGGGGTGATACGTACAATTCACCCAGGGGGCAAGAACTAGCAGAAGCCATTTCCGCCAGAAGCGCTTATATCCTTGCAACAGGTTCGCCAACTAGATACCCACATGTGACCAGTCACACACCTACCTGCATTGATTTTGCTGTGTAACATGGGCCAGGTTGCGCTTGTTGATTAGGTGTGGACGCCATATGAGCCTGCGGTTGAGTGTGACGGGGAGGCATTCTCCCCTTTGTAGTGCGAAGGTTGTATGTGAGGATTTCTCCGCGTTGACCACGATGTTCCATCGTTTCAGCCATGAATGGGGGGTATCCAGTTGCCTCTGGATGATGGCTGGGTGATGGGGAGGTCCGCTATGTAGAGTGTGTATAACTGGTTCAAAGAACACTGCCATGTGGCACTCCTGCTCTTATGGGCCTAGGCGTGCTGATTCATGATCCGCATCTCACTCTGAATTCTCTTCCCTCTGTGTATGACTTGAGGAAGGCGAAATGGGAACTTGGGAGGTGGCGTTTAAATTTAAAAAGTAGTTCAGGGTGCCAGACTCTGTAAAACGCCTGTTTGACATCAAGCCTAACGGCGCAGCAGTACTACTTCTTTTCGAAGGCCTCAAGTATAGTCTCAACAATCCGGTGGCATTGCTCAGGTGTTCCATGAAGGCGTCTGAAGCCAAACTGGTGGTCAGGGATCAGACCGGCCTCTTCCAATACTGGCAGTACTCTACGTAAAAATACTCTTTCAAATATTTTGGAAAGGATTGCCAGCAAACTAATCGGCCGATACGATGCTAGGTTGGTTTTAGGTTTCCCAGGCTTGAGGAGGACAATTATTCCATTATCACAATCCAATATGATGTAACAACATTCGAAAAGGCCAAATAAATTGTAAGTGATGTGCATTTCGAAATTATTCAAAGAGCATTTTGAAAAATTTTTAATAGCACTTACACTACGGTTATTCACATCCTTATTAAAAAATGTTTCTTCAAACGCTGAATTCAAACAAATTCGTAATTTTAAAATCAATCACATGAAAAACATTACACATGGGTTCTTTTCTTCGACGTTCTTATTATACCCTGTACCCATTAAAAATGGGTGAAAAGGGTATCATAATATGGTGCAAATTTATGTAACAGGCAGAAGCAAGCATCTCCGACCCCATAAAGTATATATATCTTGATCAGCATCAACAGCCGAGTCGATATAGCCATGTCCGTCCGTCTATCCGCCTGTCTGTCCGTATCAACGCCTAGATCTCAGAAACTACAAGAGCTACGGACATGTGCCATATATCGTTGGATAGGTAAACTGCCACGACCACGCTCCCCCGCAACCGCAAAAATGACTTTATGACACACGAAACTTATTTTCATAACCAAAATCATACCAAATTTAAATTTTTATGGTACTCTTTTCTAATAGAATATTGTTTCATTTATTTATTGACATTAAATAAATAAATTGTAAGCATGTCTAAGGGTACAGGGTATTTTGCAATCGGGAAACTCGACTGCTGCTACCTTACTTGTTTTTAATTTCAAAACTGTCTGACTGGAGAATCATTTTGGTTTTGGTTTTAACGGAGTTAACCTAGGTGTCTATTGATGGGGGAAGTCAAGCGGGTGTTTCGTGTTCAGGCTTCTAAGGGATTGGCTATTGTCTAGGAGGTTGATAGCTAGGTGGTTGGGGTAGTTGTCCAGTCCTCTTGTGTACCTCCTCTGCTACACATCAAATTCCAAGTTCTTTATGGATTATTGGGTTTTCGTGGTACGGATGGGCGTTCGAAACTGTTCTCAGCATTTATTCTGAAACCGCTGGATTTTGATACGGTTAGAACACCTTGCCGTGCCCCACAAATGTATCCCATATGTCCAGATTGGCTTCAGCACTGCTTTGTAAATAAGGTTTGCTGATGCACCAGAATTGAGTTCAGCGCTCTGCGCGAAATGCGCCACTTCATATTTGGAGTGCTGCGCTGCGTTGTATGAAATAGTTATTCGGCTTGCTAATTATGATTTGGTGGCGTTATTGTCGCTTAGGTTAAGCATATGTTTCAATGTTAAATTCAGTTTTGTAGGCATACAGGCATACATAGAACTCCTTGGTGTCCTTGGTATCTATTAATACTGCCCGAGAGGCTCTCCGGCTAAGTGTGCTTAGCGTTACCATAATTACTAAATTTAAACTAACTTAACAAACCAACAATAATTAACAATACTTAAAAAATAAGAAATATAAGAGAAAGACGATGGGGATATCGTTTGGCTCATCATCACCTTGTTGTGCGTCTTGTTGGCAGCCGGTGGATTAGGTTCCGGGGAAATCGCCTGTTGTGTCTTCTTTGTGGGCGAGGTCTGGTAAGACCATTACCGAGTCGGTTGCGATGGCGCTTCAGTCGGTTGTTGTAGCGTCTGGAGTGAAAATTTATAGTCTCAAAGACCGTGAGCAGCTTTAGGTCACTGTGGAGGGTGGTGTTCCTCACATACCACTCGCAGCCAGAGATCGTCCTCGCCATCTTGTTTTTGATGCTCTGGATTCTGCGGATTTGGCTGTCACACGCCAGGCCCCAAATTTGGCACCCATGAGCCAGTAGTGTCTGACGACGCGGCCCGTATGCGTATTCTCATTGCACTCAGAGAATTTTGCTTAGAGAAAATGAGCCGATGGTCACGTATGACTCCCAGGTATTTGGCTGAGTCAACCTGTTCCACTGAGGTGTCTAAGCAGTGCTGGTGGCCTTCTCCGTTTGAGGGTGTAGCAAACATTCGTGGACGTGTTGTCATTTATTCCAATATTCCACCTCCTGCCCAGTCGGCAAATCTGGTTACGTAGATCTGGATACCGTTGGCGCCCTCCTGCTCGCACCAGGATCTGTACGTTAGGCGCACGTCGTCGGCAAATGTGGCCAGCATTGACCTTTCATAGCGACTGTTAGTTTGGCGCGGCATGTCGTGGCTATAGAGGTAGTATAGTAGCGGGCCTAGGACGCTTCCCTGGGGTACTCCAGCTGGAACCGAACCGCAAATCTCCTATTCCCAAGGTACGACGCCAAGAGACAGAATTAAGGCGCATGCAGGGTATTCTTGATTTTCAGGAGCAGCCCAGTATGGCCCATACGGTCGAACGCCTCCCGGACATCGAGAAAAAGAGCTTGCTCGACCACTGGATGCAGTTGCTCCACCGTGCAGTGACCAGTACGGAATCCGAACTGGTAGTCTGGCATTATTCCCTGGCCATCCATAGACCTGACCATTTGGGCGCCAATCAGTGTCTCAAACACCTTTGAGATCGATAGGAGGAGACTGATCGGCAGATAGGATACAGGGTCCTTTTCCGGCTTGCCAGATGGGTTTACATATAGCATCATGGCCTGGTGCTCTTTTAGAGTTTTGCTGGGCGATAACATCGGCTATCTCACCAGAATCGAACGGTTGGATCGGCATGTTCATTTGGAGAGCTTGAGACAGCTGATCGTGAGTCTCTTAGACCTGCTGCGGACTGTCGAGATTAAAAGGTTGGAAGCTGCTCAGCCAGGTGCGCGGCAAACGCTTCCGCTTGCTCCAAATCAGTTTGGCACCATGCCCCGTTTGCTGTTCACCAATGCTGCTTTCCTTAGGCAACGTCTTTTGATCGCGCGTGTGGCCTTTCAGAGCGAGTGCGTCGCGTCGGCTTCAGTTCCCGTATTGGCTAGCCTGCGTCAAACCATGCTGCTTTGTGTTCCACCAATGCACGATGGAGGATAGCATTCGCCCTATAGACATCAGCTTTGTCCAGCGGGTGGCGGTACCTCATCCATCTGGAGCGTGGCGCCTCTTCTCTGCAATGAGCAGCAGAATCTCTCTGGGGACCGGTATTCTGGCTGCTGCGGGACTCAGTCCTGGGGTGTGAGTGGCCAATCTAGCTGCTACTTGGATTTTGTGGGTGAGAGAGTCGATTGCAACTTCAATGTCCCGCCACCTGCAAAGGGGCCACCTCTTACTATCGAGTTTACATCTGAGTTGAAGACTAGATTTGCCAGGGCTAACCTCTTTGGTTACACCTCCCTGCTCACCAAAGCCAGTGGGAAGCATTTCAGTCGCCTGCTACGATGAATTTATGCTGACCTCGGTGGGCAGTAGACCGCGCCGAAGTTTATAAGGTCGTCTCCAGTCTCGATAGTTGCAGATGCAAGTTGCACCCTCTCAGTGGCTACTGAAGGAAGAGGAAAATGAACCAATCTTGATTTGATCATAATCGCTGATCCTCCTTTGGCGTTACCCTCACCCGGGTCGTTTGCAGTATAGCCCTCGTAACCATACAGCTTAGGCTTGACTGCGTCTTTGTAATGTGTTTCACTGATAAGCAAAACATCAATCTCGTAGCGCCGCAGAAAGCATTCAACTTCGAGCAGTTTCGCGGAGACGCCGTCGGCGTTCCATACTAAGATGCGCAGCGGCTTCATTTTGGCCTTGTCTGCGCGTTTATATCAGTGAGCAGATTGATCATCTGCCCTTGCTGTAGTAGCATCATCCTCATTTGTTCAATCTGCTGTTCCTGAAAAGAACACAGAGCGTTCATGCTGTTGATTAGCGTCTGCAGGATGCTAAAATTATAATTTTCAAAAGGGAGATGTCCTCTAGACCAACTCCTTTGCCGGCTGTGCTTTCTGGTCTCAGGTTGCTGCTGGAAGAGCTGTGGCTCCAGGTTGCTGATTCTGCTTGGAGCCCATCCAGGCTTTAGCTGCTTAGGAGACTCCGCTAAGAAGAGGTGCAATCGGCATACCTCCAGCAGGAGCATGTCGATTCTTGACCTCGCTTTTTCCGCCCACACCTCTTTTTGGCCTGGAGCGCTAAAGGAATGCCTGGAGTTTGGAGCATCCGGAATAGTTCGCTGGGTGCTATTCACCACAGTTGCAGCAAGTGCATGGCTCGATTTGTGGTCGCATACAGTCTTTGGCTGGATGTTCGCCGGCGCATTTGAGGCAGATGGCCGTGTGCCCAAATTGCTGGCATCGATGGCATTGGGTTGTCGTATTTCGCTTGCGAAGGAGCTCGATGACAACTCTCTTGTGGCATAGACCCTTGAGAGCCAGGATCTCCTTGTTGTTCGGCGAAGCAGCGATGTTAAAAAAGAACATGTTTATGGGATTGGCAGCAGGCTCGTTTCGCCTCTTCGGTGTATGAACGTCTAGCATCTTGTGACCGAGACTTTCCAGTTCATTAAAGATTTGATGATAGAGCGTACTGTGGTGCAGTCCTTTCACGCAGACTCGGTATAACCTGTCCTCCTTGCTTTAGGTTACGCCTTGAAAGGTCCACTGAGAATGCCAGATAAGGCTTTATCACGTTTGGCAGCAGCAATAGCTGCTTGATGGATGGAACTGGGCTGCTCACTCAGTTCCTCGGTTTGCGCAAGCAACCCAAAGCGGTTTGAGCTGCCGCTGTAGGTGGGAAGAGGAATCTTGGTATCAAGTATTGCCTTCTTCTTGGCTTGATAGTGTCGGCAACTTTGGATGTGAGCATCGGCCCGGAGTCTTGGTACAGTGCAATGTTGAAGAGCTCGCCGAGGCTGAGTGAGCGCTTGGTAGGAGCGGGCATCGTAGTTTTTGCATTTGTATCCATCGTGGCCGCTGTTCAGCTGACCACAATTAAAATTGTTTGCAGCAAGCTTATACAGGGTGCAGCAGCATAACTTCCTTTTTTTAAATGCACGCCCTTCAGTTAGTTCATGTCATAGCGGAGCGCTAGTGGTCCCGTTCAAGAGGGGCTACTGCAAGTTTTGTCCCGACATGGTTCAGTCGCCATCATGCGTTGGAATAGTGAGAAGCGTGCTTTTGCTGTTGAGGCCTACTTGTCAAACGGATGTTCAGTTTTTACAACGCAGCGTGCATTTCGGAATCGCTTAAATTAAAGCTAAAATAAAGCTAAACGGGGCTAAATAGCCCCGTTGGCTCCGGTCCCAGACCGCAAATCAATTGTTATAGGGGTCACTACATTCAGACAAACTAAAAGTGCGACAAAACGAAGAACTGGATTCTCTCCACCCGTTAGATCACCTGAGAACATTGAACCAGTGAGAGCGTCAATATTGCGATCTCCACGGCGTTCTGCGCGCAAATACGCATCTGCCCTTGGACTATCCGATCGTTCTGTGAGAAGAATTCTTCATGATGATCTTCAATTTCATCCGTATATGATGGCGATAGTGCAGGCAGTTTCAGAACGTGACTTCAACTCTCGGATGAACGCATGTGAGCTTAATCTTGATGTCATTCCCGAGGGTGCTATTGTTTTTTTTAGTGATGAAGCCCCAAACTGTGCCCTTGTAATTTTTTTTTTTTTTGGTTTTTTGAAATCCCGTATTTATGTGAACCATCCAAGAACCCTACAAGATTTGAAAACCAACATCCAAGAAGAAATTGCCAACATAACACCTGCACAAGAGTCACGACAAACGCCAGAAATCGGTTTACGCAATGTATAGGGAGAATGGGGGATGTCACCTATCAGATTTCATCTTCAAAAAATATAAATAACAAGTGAGAAAAGTTATCTTCGGCTTGCCGAAGATGGTATACCCTTGAAAACAAAAAGTTTTCCATACAAAGACTTGTTTTCATATCGGTCGTTTGTATGGCAGCTATATGATAAAGTGGTCCGATCCGGACCAAACTTTCACAAATCATGTATGGCTATATCAAATGAATAAATGTTGAATTCGGTTGCAATAGATTGGAACACAAAAAAATTTGTCATACAAAGACTTGTTTACATACCATTATCACAAGCCAATATGATGTAGAACATTCGAAAAGGCCAAATAAATTGTAAGTGATGTGCATTTCGAAATTATTCAAAGAGCATTTTGAAAAATTTTTAATAGCACTTACACTACGGTTATTCACATCCTTAACCTATTAAAAAATGTTTCTTCAAACGCTGAATTCAAACAAATTCGTAATTATAAAATCAATCACATGAAAAACATTACACATGGGTTCTTTTCTTCGACGTTCTTATTATACCCTGTACCCATTAAAAATGGGTGATAAGGGTATCATAATATGGTGCAAATGTATGTAACAGGCAGAAGCAAGCATCTCCGACCCCATAAAGTATATATATCTTGATCAGCATCAACAGCCGAGTCGATATAGCCATGTCCGTCCGTCTATCCGCCTGTCTGTCCGTATCAACGCCTAGATCTCAGAAACTACAAGAGTAACGGACATGTGCCATATATCGTTGGATAGGTAAACTGCCACGACCACGCTCCCCCGCAACCGCAAAAATGACTTTATGACACACGAAACTTATTTTCATAACCAAAATCATACCAAATTTAAATTTTTATGGTACTCTTTTCTAATAGAATATTGTTTCATTTATTTATTGACATTAAATAAATAAATTGTAAGCATGTCTAACGGTACAGGGTATTTTGCAATCGGGAAACTCGACTGCTGCTACCTTACTTGTTTTTAATTTCAAAACTGTCTGACTGGAGAATCATTTTGGTTTTGGTTTTAACGGAGTTAACCTAGGTGTCTATTGATGGGGGAAGTCAAGCGGGTGTTTCGTGTTCAGGCTTCTAAGGGATTGGCTATTGTCTAGGAGGTTGATAGCTAGGTGGTTGGGGTAGTTGTCCAGTCCTCTTGTGTACCTCCTCTGCTACACATCTAATTCCAAGTTCTTTATGGATTATTGGGTTTTCGTGGTACGGATGGGCGTTCGAAACTGTTCTCAGCATTTATTCTGAAACCGCTGGATTTTGATACGGTTAGAACACCTTGCCGTGCCCCACAAATGTATCCCATATGTCCAGATTGGCTTCAGCACTGCTTTGTAAATAAGGTTTGCTGATGCACCAGAATTGAGTTCAGCGCTCTGCGCGAAATGCGCCACTTCATATTTGGAGTGCTGCGCTGCGTTGTATGAAATAGTTATTCGGCTTGCTAATTATGATTTGGTGGCGTTATTGTCGCTTAGGTTAAGCATATGTTTCAATGTTAAATTCAGTTTTGTAGGCATACAGGGTATCTTAGAACTCCTTGGTGTCCTTGGTATCTATTAATACTGCCCGAGAGGCTCTCCGGCTAAGTGTGCTTAGCGTTACCATAATTACTAAATTTAAACTAACTTAACAAACCAACAATAATTAACAATACATAAAAAATAAGAAATATAAGAGAAAGACGATGGGGATATCGTTTGGCTCATCATCACCTTGTTGTGCGTCTTGTTGGCAGCCGGTGGATTAGGTTCCGGGGAAATCGCCTGTTGTGTCTTCTTTGTGGGCGAGGTCTGGTAAGACCATTACCGAGTCGGTTGCGATGGCGCTTCAGTCGGTTGTTGTAGCGTCTGGAGTGAAAATTTATAGTCTCAAAGACCGTGAGCAGCTTTAGGTCACTGTGGAGGGTGGTGTTCCTCACATACCACTCGCAGCCAGAGATCGTCCTCGCCATCTTGTTTTTGATGCTCTGGATTCTGCGGATTTGGCTGTCACACGCCAGGCCCCAAATTTGGCACCCATGAGCCAGTAGTGTCTGACGACGCGGCACGTATGCGTATTCTCATTGCACTCAGAGAATTTTGCTTAGAGAAAATGAGCCGATGGTCACGTATGACTCCCAGGTATTTGGCTGAGTCAACCTGTTCCACTGAGGTGTCTAAGCAGTGCTGGTGGCCTTCTCCGTTTGAGGGTGTAGCAAACATTCGTGGACGTGTTGTCATTTATTCCAATATTCCACCTCCTGCCCAGTCGGCAAATCTGGTTACGTAGATCTGGATACCGTTGGCGCCCTCCTGCTCGCACCAGGATCTGAACGTTAGGCGCACGTCGTCGGCAAATGTGGCCAGCATTGACCTTCCAGATCACACAGATCAAGTTTAAGAATCGGTCGGATCGGACCACTATATCATATATCTTTCTATCTTTCTATGATTTCTATTTTTCTATCTTTCTATCTTTCTATCTTTCTATCTTTCTATCTTTCTATCTTTCTATCTTTCTATCTTTCTATCTTTCTATCTTTCTATCTTTCTATCTTTCTATCTTTCTATCTTTCTATCTTTCTATCTTTCTATCTTTCTATCTTTCTCTATCTTTCTATCTTTCTATCTTTCTATCTTTCTATCTTTCTATCTTTCTATCTTTCTATCTTTCTATCTTTCTATCTTTCTATCTTTCTATCTTTCTATCTTTCTATCTTTCTATCTTTCTATCTTTCTATCTTTCTATCTTTCTATCTTTCTATCTTTCTATCTTTCTATCTTTCTATCTTTCTATCTTTCTATCTTTCTATCTTTCTATCTTTCTATCTTTCTATCTTTCTATCTTTCTATCTTTCTATCTTTCTATCTTTCTATCTTTCTATCTTTCTATCTTTCTATCTTTCTATCTTTCTATCTTTCTATCTTTCTATCTTTCTATCTTTCTATCTTTCTATCTTTCTATCTTTCTATCTTTCTATCTTTCTATCTTTCTATCTTTCTATCTTTCTATCTTTCTATCTTTCTATCTTTCTATCTTTCTATCTTTCTATCTTTCTATTTTTCTATCTTTCTATCTTTCTATCTTTCTATCTTTCTATCTTTCTATCTTTCTATCTTTCTATCTTTCTATCTTTCTATCTATCATCTATCTATCTATCTATCTATCTATCTATCTATCTATCTATCTATCTATCTATGTATTTATCTATCTATCTATCTATCTATCTTTCTATCTTTCTATCTTTCTATCTTTCTACCTTTCTATCTTTCCATCTTTCTATCTTTCTATCTTTCTATCTTTCTATCTTTCTATCTTTCTATCTTTCTATCTTTCTATCTTTCTATCTTTCTATCTTTCTATCTTTCTATCTTTCTATTTTTCTATCTTTCTATCTTTCTATCTTTCTATCTTTCTATCTTTCTATTTTTCTATCTTTCTATCTTTCTATCTTTCTATCTTTCTATCTTTCTATCTTTCTATCTTTCTATCTTTCTATCTATCATCTATCTATCTATCTATCTATCTATCTATCTATCTATCTATCTATCTATCTATCTATCTATCATCTATCTATCTATCTATCTATGTATATATCTATCTATCTATCTATCTATCTATCTTTCTATCTTTCTATCTTTCTATCTTTCTATCTTTCTATCTTTCTATCTTTCTATCTTTCTATCTTTCTATCTTTCTATCTTTCTATCTTTCTATCTTTCTATCTTTCTATCTTTCTATCTTTCTATCTTTCTATCTTTCTATCTTTCTATCTTTCTATCTTTCTATCTTTCTATCTTTCTATCTTTCTATCTTTCTATCTTTCTATCTTTCTATCTTTCTATCTTTCTATCTTTCTATCTTTCTATCTTTCTATCTTTCTATCTTTCTATCTTTCTATCTTTCTATCTTTCTATCTTTCTATCTTTCTATCTTTCTATCTTTCTATCTTTCTATCTATCATCTATCTATCTATCTATCTATCTATCTATCTATCTATCTATCTATGTATTAATCTATCTATCTATCTATCTATCTTTCTATCTTTCTATCTTTCTATCTTTCTATCTTTCTATCTTTCTATCTTTCTATCCTTCTATCTTTCTATCTTTCTATCTTTCTATCTTTCTATCTTTCTATCTTTCTATCTTTCTATCTTTCTATCTTTCTATCTTTCTATCTTTCTATCTTTCTATCTATCTTTCTATCTTTCTATCTTTCTATCTTTCTATCTTTCTATCTTTCTATCTTTCTATCTTTCTATCTTTCTATCTTTCTATCTTTCTATCTTTCTATCTTTCTATCTTTCTATCTTTCTATCTTTCTATCTTTCTATCTTTCTATCTTTCTATCTTTCTATCTTTCTATCTTTCTATCTTTCTATCTTTCTATCTTTCTATCTTTCTATCTTTCTATCTTTCTATCTTTCTATCTTTCTATCTTTCTATTTTTCTATCTTTCTATCTTTCTATCTTTCTATCTTTCTATCTTTCTATCTTTCTATCTTTCTATCTTTCTATCTTTCTATCTATCATCTATCTATCTATCTATCTATCTATCTATCTATCTATCTATCTATCTATCTATCATCTATCTATCTATCTATCTATGTATTTATCTATCTATCTATCTATCTATCTATCTATCTATCTTTCTATCTTTCTATCTTTCTATCTTTCTATCTTTCTATCTTTCTATCTTTCTATCTTTCTATCTTTCTATCTTTCTATCTTTCTATCTTTCTATCTTTCTATCTTTCTATCTTTCTATCTTTCTATCTTTCTATCTTTCTATCTTTCTATCTTTCTATCTTTCTATCTTTCTATCTTTCTATCTTTCTATCTTTCTATCTTTCTATCTTTCTATCTTTCTATCTTTCTATCTTTCTATCTTTCTATCTTTCTATCTTTCTATCTTTCTATCTTTCTATCTTTCTATCTTTCTATCTTTCTATCTTTCTATCTTTCTATCTTTCTATCTTTCTATCTTTCTATCTTTCTATCTTTCTATCTTTCTATCTTTCTATCTTTCTATCTTTCTATGTTTCTATGTTTCTATCTTTCTATCTTTCTATCTTTCTATCTTTCTATGTTTCTATCTTTCTATCTTTCTATCTTTCTATGTTTCTATCTTTCTATCTTTCTATCTTTCTATCTTTCTATCTTTCTATCTTTCTATCTTTCTATCTTTCTATCTTTCTATCTTTCTATCTTTCTATCTTTCTATCTTTCTATCTTTCTATCTTTCTATCTTTCTATCTTTCTATCTTTCTATCTTTCTATCTTTCTATCTTTCTATCTTTCTATCTTTCTATCTTTCTATCTTTCTATCTTTCTATCTTTCTATCTTTCTATCTTTCTATCTTTCTATCTTTCTATCTTTCTATCTTTCTATCTTTCTATCTTTCTATCTTTCTATCTTTCTATCTTTCTATCTTTCTATCTTTCTATCTTTCTATCTTTCTATCTTTATATCTTTCTATCTTTCTATCTTTCTATCTTTCTATCTTTCTATCTTTCTATCTTTCTATCTTTCTATCTTTCTATCTTTCTATCTTTCTATCTTTCTATCTTTCTATCTTTCTATCTTTCTATCTTTCTATCTTTCTATCTTTTTATCTTTCTATCTTTCTATCTTTCTATCTTTCTATCTTTCTATCTTTCTATCTTTCTATGTTTCTATCTTTCTATCTTTCTATCTTTCTATCTTTCTATCTTTCTATCTTTCTATCTTTCTATCTTTCTATCTTTCTATCTTTCTATCTTTCTATCTTTCTATCTTTCTATCTTTCTATCTTTCTATCTTTCTATCTTTCTATCTTTTTATCTTTTTATCTTTCTATCTTTCTATCTTTCTATCTTTCTATCTTTCTATCTTTCTATCTTTCTATCTTTCTATCTTTCTATCTTTCTATCTTTCTATCTTTCTATCTTTCTATCTTTCTATCTTTCTATCTTTTTATCTTTATATCTTTCTATCTTTCTATCTTTCTATCTTTCCATCTTTCTATCTTTCTATTTTTCTATCTTTCTATCCGCACAAAATCGGTTGTTTTGAGTGAAGTGAACGACTAATAATAAAATCTAAAATAAATAAACATAACCCGAAAGCGAAAGACACGCTCCATGCGATGCAAGGTCGCTTAAATATATACAGTGATTATTTATCCTAAATAATAAAAATATGAGTCAAAACGACACTCGCGCTCAGCGTCAGAGTGAGCAAGACGAACGCCGGCTCTCAGTTCAACGCAACAACGCGTACTTTTCATACGTCTCCCCGACAACTCCAAGCGCAGACATAGAGCGGTCAACAACCCATAGCCCAAGTAACCTTCTTATACCAACAAACCAAGAAAGGGCGCGCTCTTGCTCTCCCGCCCTTTTAGCTCCGACACAAGCCCCGCTGCTTCCAACAACAACAGCTGGAGCAATACCGAAAGCCTGCTCTATCTCCTCGTCGGCTGCACCCGCTCACGCTCTCACTGTGTCAGCGAAAGCTAAACCGCAAGCAACAAACGGTACTGCTGCACTACCAGCAAAACAAAACGGAAACATAAACAAACAACCGGCCATACAGACTGGAATGGATCGCTACATCCTAATAAAACGAAAGCTAAGCCCCCAAAAAAATGTAAACAAACCAAAAATCACACGCGCCAACGCCAACACAACTTTAGGCGAAGTACCGAACAATGCCAACAGGTTTGACATTTTGGCAGACACTATTGTAGACCTGCCCGTTGAAGCCGATGGAAGCGACAAAAATAAGCCAAAGCCACCACCAATTTTTGTACGTGAGAAAAGCTCCAGTACATTTGTAAACAATATAATAAAGCTCATAGGTGATACTAATTTCCACATAATTCCCTTAGTTAGGGGCAAAATCCACAAAACTAAAGTTCAAACCAAGTCTGAACAACACTTTAGAGCCTTAACCAAGTACTTAGACGAAGGGGAAAAAGTTATTACACATACCAGCTAAAAAGCAGCAAGGGTCTGCAAGTCGTATTAAAGGGCATAGAACCTGATGTAACACCAGACGAAATAAAGCTGGCGCTACAGGATAAAGGATTTACCGCTAAATCAGTCTTCAACATCTTAAACAAAAATAGACAGCCGCAACCACTCTTCAAGGTGGAACTTGCACCAGAAGCAAAGATGCCGAAAAGAAACGATGTGCATCCAATATACAAACTCCAATTTTTACTACATCGTAAAATCACCGTAGAAGAACCTCACAAACGTAACAATCTGGTACAATGTATGAACTGCCAAGAATACGGCCACACAAAGTCTTACTGTAAGCTGCGCCCAGTGTGCGTAGTCTGTGGCGAGCTCCATGACAAAGCACAGTGCACCCAAAGAAGACTCAAGCGGAAAAAGGTGTGCCAACTGTGGAGGCAATCACACAGCCAACTACAGAGGCTGCCCAGTATACAAAGATCTCAAAAGCCGCATTAACCAGCGCGTAGCCACTGTACGCTCACAAAACGCACCGATCACAAAAATACCCCCAAACACAACCCAGAAGTTTTCTTCTCTACCGCAGCCAGATCCTCACTTGGTACAGGATTCGTAACCAATAACGCGTCATATGCAAGCGCTCTAAGGTCAGGTCTAGAGCCCCCAGCCTCCAATGCGCCATGTTCACAAGCCAAATATGTAGACTTCAATTCGGTACAAGACAAAAAGCTAATGGAACAACAACAAAACAATTTCGAAGCAATGATACTTACCTTGCAGCAGAGCATGGCGGAGTTTATGGCGTTTATGCGGACAACCATGCAAGATCAAATGCGTAATCAAAACACGTTGATACAATTGCTTGTATCACAACAATCAAAATAATCATCTCCATGGCCTCGCTAAGAATCTCTACGTGGAACGCCAACGGCGTTTCACAGCACAAACTTGAGCTAGCTCAACTCCTTCTCGAAAAGCACCTCGACGTAATGCTACTTTCGGAAACATACCTCACAAACAAATACAACTTCAACATAAGAGGATATATTTTTTACGGAACCAATCACCCTGATGGTAAGGCCCACGGCGGGACCGGTATTTTGATAAGAAGCCGTCTCAAGCACCACTGTCATCTTGAGACTCCCAAAAAATATCTACAAGCAACATCATTAAAAATTCATTTGGATAATGGTAACCAGCTTACCTTAGCCGCTGTTTACTGCCCACCTCGTTTCACTTTATCTGAAGACCAATTTATGGAATTCTTCAACTCACTTGGAGCACATTTTATAGCAGCCGGGGATTATAATGCCAAGCACACACACTGGGGGTCTCGACTCGTGAATCCAAAAGGAAAACAGCTCTACAACGCCATTATAAAATCCTGGCACACCTACATACTGGCCAACAGACCCCAAAAAACTACCTGATCTAATTGATTTCGCAATCACCAAAAACATTCCCCGTAATCTGATAAGCGCCGAGTGCCTCTCAGACTTATCATCTGACCACTCGCCCCTCCTAATAAATCTGCTCCGACACCCAGAACCAGCAAACCACTCCTACAAGTTGACTTCAGAAAAAACCAACTGGCTCATCTACAAAAAATACATAAGCTCACACATTGAGCTTAACCCACCACTTGAAGCTGAAGCTGACATTGATAGTTTTGTTAACTCACTGGAGTCAATTATCGTTGCTGCAGCTCGCTGCTCAACGCCGCAAACTGTAAGCAAAATCACAAATCACAAAAAAACCAACCTGCAAATCGAACAACTTGTTCTCGAAAAACGGCACCTCCGGCGAGAATGGCAGCCCTCCAGATTACCGTCGGCAAAACGAAAAGTAAAAGACGCCACACGCAAACTTACTAAAGCTGTAAAGCAAGAAGAAGAGCTTGCCCAACGTACTTATATTGAAAAATTATCAACATCCAGTACAAAAAACTCACTGTGGAAAGCTCACCCAATTCTTGGCTCACCTACAGTACCAGTGGTCCCTATTAGAAACCACACAGGTGGCTGGGCCCGTAGCGACAAAAATAGAGCCAGCACATTTGCCACTCATCTACAAAAAGTCTTCCAACCGAATTCTGCAACAAACACGTTCGAAATTCCGCCGGCAACAGACGACTCCCAGCTTCACCACGCTCCAGTTGTGTTTCGCTCAAACGACATCTCAAAAATCATCAAAGAACATCTGAACCCAAAAAAAATCTGCAGGGTGCGACCTAATTACCCCTAAGATGATTATTGAGCTGCCTTACTGTGCCGTATGCAGCATTACCCAGCTCTTCAATGCCATCAACAAACTTGGCTACTTTCCAGGAAGATGGAAAAAGTCAATAATAATAATGATACCAAAGCCGGGAAAAGATCACACTGTTCCATCGTCGTACAGACCCATAAGCCTTCTATCCTGCCTATCTAAACTTTTCGAAAAATGCCTACTGTCTCTGACTATTACTCCATTCCTGAACACGCACAACACAATACCAGCACACCAATTTGGCTTTCGTGAAAAACACGGAACTATTGAGCAAGTTAACCGCATAACATCAGAAATACGAAACGCATTTGAAAAACGGGAATACTGCTCTGCGATATTTCTTGACGTCTCGCAGGCATTCGACAGAGTTTGGCTGGACGGTCTGATGTACAAAATCAAAACAACACTTCCAAAGAACACTCACAAACTGCTAGAGTCGTACCTCTACAACAGGAAGTTTGTAGTGAGGTGCAACACTGCGATATCCGACGAACACAGTATTAAAGCCGGTGTCCCACAAGGCAGCGAACTAGGCCCAACACTATACGTCCTATTCACAGCAGACATCCCTACAAGCAGCAACCTGACAGTTTCAACATTTGCGGATGACACAGCTATTCTCAGATGCTCCAGATGCCCAATCAAAGCATCATCCCAGCTAGCCATCTACCTGGTCGACGTGGAAAAGTGGTTATCCGACTGGCGTATAAAGGTAAACGAACAAAAATGCAAGCAAGTAACTTTCACCCTTAACAGGCAAGATTGTCCACCGCTCACGCTGAACAACGTCGCACTTCCAACAGCAAACGAAGTGACGTTTCTGATATTGAGAACAATCACCGGGGCACCGTGGTATGTTCGAAACGCCAACATTCACAAAGATCTAAACGTGCCACCCGTAAAAGACGAAATTGCGGAAAAAATGGAAAAGTACCTCAACAAGTTATCAATGCATCCTAACCAGCTCGCGAGGAGTCTAACAAGGCTAAGCAGCCGATCACGCCTACGTCGAAACGACTTGCCAACCCAGCAGTAATCTTTTTTTTTTTATTTTTTTTAAGGGCCGCTTTTATAATACAGTGCAAGTAATGTACTGGTAATTAGTATTTACACGTAAGATTTGTTAACTTGTTGTTAGTTTTCGGTACTGAAATGATCCAACAAATAAAAGCTCTAAACTGGAAAAACTAATGTTTAAAATTCGTATTTTGTTGTAGTTTATTTTGTTGTAACTAGTTTCCGAAAATTTTCGTTTGGTTCAGAGTTATTTTGATTTTGTTCGTCATTAATTTGAACGGTTTGTCCTTCATTAAAAAATCCATATATTGATTTTTGTCATAATACTGTTATTCATAATAATTAGGTTCAAGTTGTCCGTATCTCATCTTGGACTCTCACGTTTTCACTGGACCGATGTCTTTCATATCGAAATGTTCGTGTGATGCAGCCATTCGATATGATTTGACGCTAATAGCAAGTCATCAAGGTGAATCATTTTTCATCTCCATCAGCGCCTTATGTTATGCTTTTGCTGCTCTCATATGATCATTGGTAATTGTGTTCTGCTTTGAACCAATTGCTGCATCTGATTTCAATTTGTCTATGAACTCGCTCATTCCTTTTTGTACTTCCAGGTACACTTTCTCTTTTAGTTCTCCGTTTAGTTATGCTGTCTTGGTGAGAACCCTTTTTGCGACTAGCCTTGCTTTCTTTTTGCCGAAGTGCCATCTTCTTTCCTGCAGAACACCATTTTGCTGCCAATAACCTTTTTCTCAGCCGGACATGCACCATGTATTCGTCTTCGATAGCAATGCTCCACTTTTTACCATCGCGTGAGCTTTTTGCCTCTTCAAATGTTAAAAATCTTCCTCTGATGATGAGTAAGAGTTCGTCTCTTGAATCCTCTTGGCGACAATCCTCTTGGTTGCTGACGGCTACGTTTTTCATGATCTTCCTCTTTTGGCTGTCCTTAAAAGGTTTGGACGCCCTCTTCCAAGTCGCTGCTGCCCATAATTGGAATCTGCATCGCTGGATGTACTGTCGCTTTGTTGTTACCGCTCATTCGACTTGCTGCTTGAACCTTGAAAAGTTTAAGAACTTTACATCATAAGCATTTATTACTTTTCGCTTTTCCAGTAACCACAATCGATACGCTCTATTTCATTGAATACCCAACAAGAAAACATTCTTTAGATTTCAAATTTTCCACGATTGCCACCTTTTTTTTTTGTACAATTTTATTTTGTTTGCTGGATTTTCTCTTCTTAATAGAGACTAACAACAAGTTCTAAAATCTTAGACTAATATTATAACTAAAAATCCATTTTTAGCAATGGGTTTAGTTTTAAGCACGGCTCTAATTATATCGGAACTGAACGAGTGGATGATCGGCGAGCGTGCAAAAGGATTTGGATAAAATGTTAATTTAGCTTGGCGTTTTGCTTTTTGATGGAAAATTTCGTCAGAAACGGTGTTGATATTTAAATCTCGACGAAATATTTTCGTTATAGAGAAGTGTTTTGTAATCAACGCAAAGAGGGGACTGAGAGTTGATTAGCCAATGGAGCTTGGTGGTCTTCAACTTGAGTTGAGTTTTTTTGGCTGCTATGTGTGAGCGCCAGGTGAGTCTCCTGTCAAGATGGATACCCAAGTATGTGACGGTGTTTGACCGGGGGGTTCGTGCTCCTTCTTGAGTAAGGTGGGGACAGGTTTGTCTGTTCAGTGTGAGTGTTACGTGTTTACATTTACTTTCATTTACTGTAATGATAAAGTGATCAGAGCCCGAAGTGTCAACACGTTTTGGCTTATTTATAAATTTTCCGAAAAAAAAAAAATAAAAATAAATAAATAAATTTTTCCGGAAAATAAAACACTAATTAGTTAACACAACTGCATTAACGCGCAACTGCATTAATAGCGATCGGTTGTGTCTGCACAAAACTCCGTTTTTGGACGCCGCAGCTAGCGGAGTCGGCAATAAGCGGTAAAATAAAGGAACAAAACAGCTTGCCATATAAGTGCACGCTGCCCATCGGGCATAGCCCCTCCACCGGCGCGCAGCCGCACAAGAGGGGCTTGTTGTTGATTTCGTTGGAGGCGCAAACGAAAAATATAAGATTTCCAAATGGCTGAAAGAAAATCTGTTTCTGACTTGCTGCTTAGTAATAAGCAGACTTTGCAAGAAAAATGTACCGCGTTGCTGGCAAATCCCCATCCGAGCTTCGGGCTGCTTGCAGAGCAAACCTAACTGATATTGGTAATACGAGTAGCAACATCATCACTCCCACGACCAGCACCAGGACCTTCACCAGTATAAACAGCACAAGCACTGACACCATGGCAACTGCTACAGCAAGCAAACTTGGCCCTGGGTTGAACCCGGTCAAATATGATCAATCGTCGCTTCAGTGCTCTTCTGCTGCCCCGCGTGTCACTACTGACTTAGATACATTGATCAGTGGGGCCGCATCAAAAATGTTGCAGGCCCAAGTGCAAAAAAGCATGAAACGGAAAAACGCAAAGCCTTCTTCACCCATCGCAAGTGTTAAGAGAGCGACTAGAGAAGCTGACCTTCCAAGCTCTAGCAACAGGTTCGCGCTACTTGACATGGAAGTAGAAAGAGAAGACACAGCAGAGGATCAACAGGACGAAATAACTGTTGAAAGCAACGACCCTGCCCAGCCAGAACAAGCAAAAAAAATGGAAAAGCCACCTCAAATTGTTGTCCCGGACTGTAGCATAAATGATCTCTTCGAATTCATAGGGGAGGTCACTGATGTGAACAATGTGGTCACCAAGAGCAACCTTGGAACCACCAGAATTTTCCCCAAGGATAGTGACACGTACAGAGCTATTGTAGACCATCTGGACAGACATTGTGTGGAGTTCCACACATACCAAATGCACACTGAAAAGCCGCATCGAATTGTTGTGAAGGGTCTACACCACAGCACTCTAAATAAGGATATCAAGGATAGTCTGCAAAAATACGGCTTTGAGGTACTCCACATACATAATCCTGCATCCAGAGCTAACAGAGAAGAGAAGTTAAATCTCTTTTTTATAAACATCAAACCGTGCGCTAAGATAAATGACGTCTTCAAAATCACAATCCTCTGCAGACAAAAAGTGAGGGTGGAGCGGATGAGAAAAGCCACAGACGTCGCACAGTGCAAACGGTGCCAGCGATACGGCCACACTGCCAGATATTGCCGACGACACCCCAATTGCGCCAGATGTGGCGAGGGCCATCAAACAAGTGAGTGTATACGCCCCCTTGACGCAACACCTACCTGCTTCCATTGTTCAGGATCTCATAAAGCTAGCTACAAAGGCTGCAAGTCGTACCAGGAGTATCTTCGTCGGTCATCGGAGTCTCCAAAAAAATCGGCAACCGAAACTAGATCACTTAATGGAAATGTGGCCTATCAATATTCTCCTACAAGGTACGCGCAGGAATTTCCTGTGCCTGGCCCCGCTAGAATAGCAAGGAAACAAGTGCCCCAAATTGCATTTCAACCAGCAACACAGCAGATGACACCACGAAGCTACAGTGCCCGCACAAGTGTCTCCTATGCAGCAGTCGCAGCTTCAGCGCCAAGCAATTCTGGAAATGCTCAACGTAATTTCAACTATGCTCAAACGCAGCTAAGTCCACAACAACAACAGCCGATCGATATCCAGTCGCTGCAGCAACAGCAGCAACAGCAGTTTCAGGAATGGCAACAGCACCTCCAGCAGCAGCAGCAACAGCAGTTTCTTATGTGGCTCCAACAGCAACAACAAGAACAACAACAGCAAAATAAGCTAGCTAATGAACGCCTTGCACGGCTAGAAATAATAGTGACTGAGATGGCCAGCAACATGAAGCAATGGGCTGGAAATCAGATCAACGCTACAGCCTCGCCTTGAACTCACTTAAAGTTCTCATCTGGAATGTCAACGGCATTTCAGGAAAAGTCGGAGAAGTCGAACTTTTTGCACACAACAACGACATTGATATCCTTCTCTTGACTGAAACCAGATTAAACCGCGGTGGAATTGTTCGGGTCTTTGGATACACATTCTATCCTGCCTACAAGCCATCTTCCAATAGGCACAGTGGAGGTGGAGTGGCGGTGCTAGTCAGGACTACTCTCCGACATTTTCCCCAAAGGGTAATGGAGACGCGCAGTATACAAATGTCATCGGTGAAAGTTGCTACGGGTCTTGGTGATATGGAGTTCAGTTCCATCTACTGCCCTCCAGGAAACAGGATACGGGAAAGTCTCTTCACCAGTACACTTCGAAAATGTGGACAAAGGTACCTGGTTGGTGGCGATTGGAACGCACGACATTGGCTATGGGGCGACACCTGCAACTCCCCTAGGGGACAAGAACTAGCTGAAGCCATCTCCGCCACCGGGGCAAAGATTCTTGCCACAGGAGCCCCTACCCGATACCCATACGTCACCACACATACGCCCTCATGTATTGATTTTGCCGTCCACCATGGAGTACCGGACTACTGCGCGAGTATTACCCAAAATTGGGATTTAGAGTCTGACCATCTGGCCCTCGTAGTCACCATAGATACCAATGGGATTAATGCTCGCTCTAATGCAAGGTTGATCAGCAATCGAACTAACCTTAATCTATTTCACCGGAATCTGGAGAGCTCCATCCATCTTGAAACGGAGCTGAATTCTGGGGAGGATATAGAAATGGCAGTGGAAATCTTCACCAATAATATCCACAGGGCTGCTGCTGCATCCACTCCACCTGCGAGCCCACTTAAGCCGACAAAATATGGCGTCACACTCACCAGGGAGGCAAAAGAGCTACTAGCTGCAAAAAGGCGCCTACGAAGAAAAGCGATTCGAACCCAAGACCCTTGGATCCTCTTAAGGGAGCTCAGAAATAACTTCTTTGAGCACAAGCTGTCCTCGATGGACTACACTGTTGACGCCAATTACTCACTATGGAAATGCACAAAGGCTACGAAAAACCAGCCGTTTAGACAGGTCCCAGTTAGGCATCATGGCGGCGACCTTGCACAGAATGAAGAGGAACAGGCAAACATATTTGCTCAGCACCTGGAGGCTAGATTCACCCCACACAACGTTGCTACACTGGCTGATATCGAAGAGACCTAGGAGAGCTTGCAAACCCCGCTCCAGATGTCCCTCCCCATCACGCCAATCAGAGTTTAGGAGATTACCGAAGCAAAGCTCTTCCGAAAAACAAGGCTCCTGGCATGGACAGAATATGTCACGTCACACTGAAGGCCCTGCCAAATCGTGCGATCCTCTACATGGCACTTATTTTTAATGCTATGCTAAGGATTCAGTTCTTCCCTTCCCAATGGAAAATAGCGGCAATCCACATGATCTATAAGCCAGGCAAGCCGGAAGATGACCCGGAATCCTATCGGCCAATAAGTCTTCTCCCCTCTATATCAAAGGTATGGGAAAGACTCATTGCTAAACGACTTAGTGGAATTATAACTCAATGCGGAATTGTGCCGGACCATCAATTTGGATTTCGAGAGGGACACGGCACTGTCGAGCAGGTTCACAGGGTTACGCAGCACATTCTACAGGCATTTGCTAACCTTGAATACTGCAACTCAGTTTTCATTGATATTCAACAAGCCTTTGATCGGGTGTGGCACGACGGTCTCCTTTGCAAGGTGAAAGATTTACTACCAGCACCATATTACTTGCTCCTAAAGTCCGGATATTTAAAGTCAAGATTCGGGACACTTACTCTGCGCCTGCCCAGATGAGAGCTGGAGTCCCGCAAGGCAGTGTTCTTGGCCCGCTCCTGTACTCTTTTTATACTGCAGACTTGCCCGTACCCGACGATGACTACATGGAAGACCCCTCGAAGGCTCTAATTGCCACATATGCAGACGACATTGCCGTTCTGTATAGCTCCAAATGTCGCTTTGAGGCAGCAGACGGTCTGCAGGGATACGTTGCAGTCCTATCAGCGTGGTGCAAGAGGTGGAACCTTAAGATAAACCCTCGAAAAACGTCCAACCCTACCTTCACACTTAGGATGAGAACAATCCCGCCAATCCAAATGGAAGGACAGATCCTGGAGCAACAAGCAACGGTGAAGTATCTTGGAATTACTCTTGACAAGCGACTCACTTTCTTACCGCATCTTATAGCCACTCGCAAGAGGTGCGTCCTAAGACTTCAGCAATTACGTTGGCTGTTGAGCAGAAAGAGCAGTATGTCACTTAGGGTGAAGAGAAAAGTTTACGTTCAGTGTGTCGCCCCAATCTGGCTCTACGGGCTGCAAATTTGGGGGATTGCAGCAAAATCTAACTGCAATCGCATCCAGGTACTGCAGAATCGTACCCTAAGGCAGATAACCAACAGTCCGTGGTATGTAAGGAATTCAACTTTACACCGAGACCTCAATCTGCATACTGTGGAGGAGCAGATCAATAGGCACACCAGCAGGTACAGAGACAGACTCACCACCCATCGCAGCGAACTAGCCAGAAATTTACTTCCCGCCAGGCCGCTTAGAAGGCTAAAAAGACAAGGCTCGTGAAGACGCTTCCACCTCCACGAACATAAATCCCCGTTTCACCCTCCATTATCATAAATCCCCGTGCTAAGCGCACGGCGATGGGCTTATTAAAATAACTTTTTACTTGTATTGTTAAGGTGCAAAATTGTAGCACGGATTCATTACTTAAATAATAATAATAAACAAATAAAAAATTTACTGTAATTCTCCAGTATCTAACCATTTTTCAAGAGATTCCAAATGATTTTGTAGAATAACAGTTGCTCTAAGGGGACATTTACTCCGGCTAAGAATGGCAGTGTCATCTGCAAAAGTTGATGTGGTAAGTTGAATGTTTGTCGGAATGTCCGATGTGTATAGTTTTTTTTCTTTTCGTATATATATATTTAAGTGTAGAATCCGTACATCAAAATATTGAACCTTAACATACACAGAGTACAGAAATATTCTTAAAAATTGCCAAACACTATATATATGTCGGAGCATAATTCTGTATGTGTTAGTGTATGGGTATGCTTTTAGTTTATTTCATCAGAGGTAGTAATTTCATCAGAATGAAAATGTTGCATCAGCCTTTAGTTGTGCAGTTGTGTGGTCGTCTGTATTTTGTAGCTTTGGGAAGAACCGTTACAGCGCGGCGCCAGCGTGTTGTCGCTGACACCGAGTGTGGTTCGATGGTAAGCACGTAGAAGTTGCGTGCGCCACAAGTTAGTTGGATACAGAACTTCAGTGCGATCGAAACTCACTGCGCTAACAATATGTCGGGAAAAGATCAAACTGAACCTTTGACATCAGAAGTGGGATCGGGCTCGCTACCTGATATGCCTAGTGAGCCGTGGCGGATACTAATGGAAATGCAAAATAAAAATTTTATCGAGCTTCTTAAAGCACTGCAAACAACGGCATCCGCAACAGCAAATAAAAATTCGGTAGTGCTACCCAAATTCAACGCAGACGTTGTTGGCGCCGATGCAACGGCGTGGTGCTCTACAGTTGACTTAATTTTAGCAGAAAACACCATAAAAGGCAGCGCGTTGGTGATGGCTTTGAGTACAGCGATGGAAGGTAGTGCTTCGCAGTGGCTTGCTCAAATATGCTATCCTGGCATAACTTGGGCGGAATTTAAGGACAAACAAAAGGACAAAAAGGAAACAAAAGGAAGAAAACTCCGCAAGAAGAAGTGGCTCCGTCTGAAATAAAGCGTCATAAATTTTCAACAATAAGATGTCATTTCTGCGGAAAACTAGGTCACAAGATGAGCGAATGCAGAACTAAACAGCAGCAAAATCTTTCATCTCGTGCTAAGGACAGCAACGACAGGAGCGCAGTTGGTCACCATCAAAAATCGGATGTAACCTGTTTTAACTGTGGTGAACGTGGCCATATTTCAACATATTGCAGTAAGCCAAAGAAAGAAAAAGGCACGCATCAGGTGAAAAGGCTGGAGCTTTGCGAAGTTGTTGAACCCAAGAGCGAGATGGTTCATCAGTGCGAGACATTCCCAATAACTTTTGACTCTGGAGCGGAATGTTCGTTAATTAAACAAAAGCTAAGTGATAAGTTAGTTGGTAAAAGAATTAACAATGTAGTGTTGTTGAAAGGTATTGGCAATGGTAGTATTTGTAGCACATTGCAAATACTTAGCAACGTAAAAATTAACAACTATTGTATTGAGATACTGTTTCATGTTTTGGAGGATGTGCATTTAAGAAATGATATCATTATTGGTCGAGAAGTGTTGTCCTCAGGATTTAATGTAGTAGTATCACCTGGCCAATTTGAAATTGTAAGATCAAAAACCGTAAATTATTGTTCAAATGATGAACAACTCTGTGAGTTAAATACTGATCTTGTTGATGAAGATTTGGCCAAATTAAAAAGTCTAATGGAAAAGTACTCAAAATCTTTTATTAACGGAATTCCTTTGTCTAGAGTTAGCTCAGGAGAAATGAAAATTAAATTGGTAGACCCAAACAGAATTGTTCAAAGAAGACCATAGAGGCTTAGTCCAAATGAAAGAGAATTAGTGGGTGAGAAAATTAAGGAGCTATTGGAGTGTAAGATCATAAAACCGAGCTGCTCGCCCTATGCAAGTCCCATAATGTTAGTTAACAAAAAGGATGGTTCTCATCGTTTGTGCGTTGATTACCGAGAATTAAATTCAAATACGGTCTCAGATAGATATCCTTTGCCTCTTATATCAGATCAGATAGCTAGACTTCATGGAGCGAAATATTTTACATGCTTAGACATGGCAAGTGGATATTACCAAATTCCCTTGCATGCAGATTCGGTGGAGTGTACAGCTTTTGTCACCCCAGATGGGCAATATGAATTTTTGGCCATGCCGTTTGGGCTCAAAAATGCTCCTTCAGTTTTTCAGCGTACAGTGATGCAAGCACTTGGAGATCTTGCAAATAAATTTGTTGTCGTATATATGGATGACGTAATGTAAATTGATTGTCTCACCAAGGCTGGATTTGCATTTAATTTAAAAAAATGTTCTTTTCTTAAGTCAACAGTTCAATATTTGGGATACGAAGTGAGTGCAGGTGAAATTCGTCCAAATTCATTAAAAATTGCAGCGTTGACTGCTTTATCACCCCCACAGTCGGTCTCTGCTTTACGGCAATTTATAGGATTAGCGTCTTATTTTAGACAATTTATGCAGGGATTTTCATGCTTTATGAAGCCGCTATATCTTTTGACTTCGGAAAGGAATGAATTTATTTGGAACGCATAGCATGAACAAATCAGACAAAAGATTATCTCTATCCTTACACAAAAGCCAGTTTTAGTTATATTTGACCCGCGACACCCAATAGAGTTGCATACAGATGCAAGTTCGCGTGGATACGGTGCCATCTTATTACACAAAATCAATAATAGGCCTCATGTCGTTGAATATTTTAGTAAGGCTGCTTCACTTGTTGAATCACGATACCATTCTTATGAATTGGAGACTCTTGCCGTTGTTTTGGCTGTAAAGCATTTTCGGCATTATTTACTGGGTAGAAATTTTGTTGTCTTTACTGATTGTAACTCTCTTAAAGCATCAAGGACCAAACTTGACCTATCTCCCAGGATACAAAGATGGTGGGTTTATTTACAGTCGTTTACATTTGACTTGCAATATAGAGAAGGTAAACGAATGGCACATGTTGACTTCTTTTCGAGAAATTTGACTTCAGCTAATGTAATTGCTACAAAGTGCAAGATTCCTGAAAAAAGAGTTAATCTAGCAGAAATATCCAGTAATTGGCTTTTGGCTGAACAGCGTCGGGACTCCCAAATAGTTAATATCGTAAACAAATTGAAAGATTATTCTCTTCCTCCGGATGTTGCAAAAACTTATGAATTGAGAGGAGGAATATTATATCGGAAAATTCAGCGAAACGGTAGAACTCGTTCATTATCAATTGTTCCAAGATCATTTAGATGGTCTGTTATAAACCAAATTCATAAGGCAATTATGCACATGGGTTGGGAGAAGACATTAGATAAGGCGTATGACTTTTACTGGTTTGAGAACATGTCTAAATATATTCGAAAGTTCGTGGAAAACTGCATTACTTGTAAAATGTCAAAGACTTCTTCCGGCAAATTCAAACTAGCCTTCATCCAATACCAAAAGTAAATATACCTTGGCACACCGTTCATATCGATATTACTGGGAAGTTGAGTGGCAAGTCTGATCAGAAAGAGTATATCATCGTCCAAGTAGATGCTTTTACTAAATTCGTTTATCTAACCCACACTATTAGGATTGACGCTGAGAATTGCATAAAGGCTGTGTCGTCGGCTATATCTTTGTTTGGAGTGCCAAATCGCATTATAGCAGACCAGGGTAGGTGTTTTGCCAGCAGTAGATTTAGTGAGTTTTGTGATCAGCAGAAAATAAATTTGCATTTGATTGCGACTGGTGCAAGTAGAGCTAATGGGCAAGTCGAACGCATTATGAGCACCTTAAAAAACTTATTGACTGCAGTTGAGACTAGCAGCCGCTCTTGGCAAGATGCATTGGGAGAGGTTCAATTAGCGTTAAATTGTACTGTTAGTAAAGTAACCAAGGCAAGTCCCTTAGAACTGTTTATTGGCAAAGTCGCTCGCCCGTTGGGGTTGCTTCCACCTTGCGATACGGTAAATGAGATTGATTTGGGAGAAGTAAGATCACAGGCAGTTCGCAATATTTCAGCTGCAGCAGCATATAACAGGGCTCAATTTGATAAAGGGAAAGCCAAAGTTGTTGGATGTCAGGTTGGAGATTTCGTGTTGTTGAAAAATGAAGAAAGGCATCAAACAAAGTTAAGTCCGAAGTTTAGAGGGCCTTTTGAAATAACTGAATTGTTGGATGGGGATAGATATATGCTCAGGTCGTTGACGAACAATAGAAAATATAAATATGCTCACGATGACATAAGAAAAATGCCAGATTGGCAAGTACAAGAAGAATTAGAAAAATGTAAAAAGAAGAAGAATTTGATCATGGGGTGTGGCGCATTAGATGTTGTAATGTAATGATTAAATTAGGTTAAAAAGTTTATATTACTCTAAGAATGATATTGAAATGTAAAATTTAATTTGTTAATGTAAGTGTGATTTGAAAATGGTTTTGTTGCATTAAAGTTATAAAGAACAAAGCATTGTTGGTAATATTTCACGAGGTCGTGTAATAGTCAGGATGGCCGTGTCGGAGCATAATTCTGTATGTGTTAGTGTATGGGTATGCTTTTAGTTTATTTCATCAGAGGTAGTAATTTCATCAGAATGGAAATGTTGCATCAGCCTTTAGTTGTGCAGTTGTGTGGTCGTCTGTATTTTGTAGCTTTGGGAAGAACCGTTATAGCGCGGCGCCAGCGTGTTGTCGCTGACGCCGAGTGTGGTTCGATGGTAAGCACGTAGAAGTTGCGTGCGCCACAAGTTAGTTGGGTACAGAACTTCAGTGCGATCGAAACTCACTGCGCTAACAATATGTCGGGAAAAGATCAAACTGAACCTTTGACATATACATAAATGAAGTGGAACATAATTGAAAAGTTTTACTGTTGTCCAATTGTCTTGGTGAAGCCTTGCCGATTGAGTCGTCTCAAAGGTCGAGCGGGGATAAGACGTCTTGCAAGGAGACTCCTGTGTCTCTGTAGTCTGTCGCTATATCGACTTGTGTGTCTTCCAATTTGTTCCTCAACTGTGTGAAGATTGAGATCTTTATGAAGTGTGGAGTTCCGTATATACCAGGGACAGTTGGTTATTTGTCGTAGTGCATAATTTTGCATCACCTGGATGCGTTTATAATTCGATTTGGCTGCGATTCCCCAAATCCTGATTCCATATAACCATATCGGTACGATGCAGTGCGCATACACAGCTCTTTTGCACCTCAGCGAAAGAGTGCTCCTTCTATTCATAAGCCATCTCAGCTGTTGTGATCTGTGACCACATTTCTTTACTGTGTTTTTGAGATGCGGCCCAAAGGTGAGACGTTTATCCAGGGTGATACCTAGGTATGTTGCTTGCCAATACCTGGAGCTTTATGTTTCGGTAGTATTTTGATTATTTCGGATATTTCTTCTATTCTTATTGGCTTAATAGGCCAAGACATCTGCAATGGCATTTGTAGGTACTGGTGAGTCTCTCTTACTTCCTCTATCGTGGCGAAGTCATAAGGAGTGAAGCGATCCTCTAGGTGGTAGCCGAATGCATTACCCTGTTCCACTTCAGTTTTTGCAGTTTCCCCACCTGGACAACGTACGGTTACCCATCGAAGTGGTTGTCGTTTAAGCGCTTTTGTGCACTTCCACAGCGAATAGTTTGCATCAACGGTGTACGATAATTTCTGAGTTCCTTTAATATGATTTTGAGTTGCTTTGCTGCTCGGTTCCACAAGATTCTGTCCCAAGGATCCTGATTTCGAATTGCTCTTCTTCGAATAGGTCTTTTAGTTCTGTTTAGTTCTCTGGCCTCTCTTGTTAGTTTAATACCATAACTTCTGGGGCATGTCTCAGGCTCAGCCGGTGTAGAAGCAGAAGCAGCTCTATGTATATTTTGCGTTAGAATGTCTACTGCGTTCTCGATGTCTTCCTTAGAGCTTAGAACCGTATTTAACTGAAAAGAGTTTTCCAAATGTTGTGTGAAAACCATAAGATCAGTTCGGCTGTTTATTAACCGAGAGCTTGGCCTAACATAGGCACCTTCTGTTTGTAGAGTAGCAACAAGGGCTACATGATCGGAGTCTAGATCCCAGTTTTCGCAAATACTTGTTCTGTTTAAGTTTATCCCATGTTACACAGCAAAATCAAGGCAGGTAGGTGTGTGACTGGTCACATGTGGGTATCTAGTTTGCGAACCTGTTGCAAGGATATAAGCGCTTCTGGCGGAAATGGCTTCTGCTAGTTCTTGCCCCCTGGGTGAATTGTACGTATCACCCCACAGCCAATGTCGGGCGTTCCAGTCCCCACCAACTAAATACCTTTGGCTACAAGAGACAAGTATATCACTGAAGTCCCTTTCTTCAATTCTATTTGTTGGTGGACAGTATATCGCGCTAAATTCCATACCTCCCAGCCCGGTGGAGACCTTAACTGAAGACATCTGAATAGTTCTCGTTTCAATAACTCTTTGCGGGAAATGACAAAGAGAACTTCTCACCAGTACTGCTGCTCCTCCCATTCCGTGATTATGTCTTGAAGGTTTGTATGCAGAATAAAAGCTATACCCATGTATCTTAACTGTGTTCCCTCTGTTGAGTCTGATCTCGTTTAGGAAAAGAATGTCAACGCAGTTGTTGTGAGCGAAGATTTCAACTTCCCTGGCTTTACCTGAAATGCCGTTTACATTCCAGATAAGAATCTTCAGAGCGTTCATTGCGATGGTAAAGCGTTACTACGGAATTGGAGAGCCGAGTCCGTTGTGTCATTATATTGGCCATTTCAAAAACCACTTTTTCCAGCCGTTCAAGTCGTTGACTATTCAGCTTGTTTTGTTGCTGTTGCTCCTGTTGCTGCTGCTGTAGCCACGATAGGAATTGCTGCTGTTGTTGTTGTTGAACCTGTTGCTGCCAATTCATAAATTGTTCCTGCTGCTGTGACAATATTGACTGAAAGTCAAGCTGGTGTGGCTGTTCAATATTAAATCCCTTTAATTGTACATTATGTAAACGAGGCTGGGCTGTTGTATTGCCATTTCTTGCAATATCTGCGTAGGACAAGCTGCCAGTATGGGCTTTTGTAAGTGCTAGCTATTGCATGCTGATTAGTTGCATGCTGCTGATTTTGCTGGGGTTGTTGCTGGTTTGCTGCTCTTTTATCTAATCTGAATTGCTTAGGTTGTTGCTTTTTTACAGTGCCTGTTGATCGTCGAAGATACTCCTGGTACCACTGGCAACCTTTGTAACTTGCCGTGTGATTTACTCCACAATGTACACAGGTAGGCTGTTGATCATTGGGAAGCGTGCATAATTTGGTTAAGTGATTTTCGCCACATCGAGCACAATTGGGATGACGACGACAGTATTTATCTGTGTGGCCGGATCCCTAACAACGTATGCATTGAGCAATTTTCGATGACTTACGCATTCTTTCTATCCGCACCTTCTGTCGGCATATTGTATTAATATCATATATGTCATTAATTTTTGCACATGGCTTTATATTAATGAAGAATATATTAAGTTTTTCTTCTCTATTACTCCTGGATCTTGGGTTATGTACTTGTAAAACATCAAAGACATATGTTTTAAAGTTGGCAATAATTTCGTGGTTTAAGGTGCTATGGTGGAGGCCCTTAACTACTATTCTGTAACTACTATTCTCTTCCTTCATTTGGTACGTATGGAATTCAATTCCCGAACTATCCAAAATATTAACAATGGCTCTATAAGTATCAGCGTCTTTGGGAAATATTCTCACAGTTTCCCCTTGATTGACTTTAACTGTTAAATTATCTAGACTAGTGACCTCCGTAAGAAGCTCAAAGAGATCATTAAGGTTGGTAAGGCTCAGCACTATTTGCGGTGGATTTGATTGTTTATAAGAATTCTGCTTATCAGTATTCTCTTGTGGGCTGTAGGATGTCTCATTTGGTACACAGTCATCATTGGTGGCAGCGGCGTCATTACAAAGTTGTGGAATTTCATGTCTAGCATGGCAAACCTGTTGTTTGAGTTTGCCTTCTCAATTGTTGCTGAATATGGCTCCAGCTTCGCGCCTTTGACCGCTCTTTTTGATCTAAGGTTGGGTAATAAAGTAAAGACAAAACAGGTTTTGGAATCATAACTATAGTTGACTTTTTCCATCTTTGAGGAAAATAACCATATTTAGTCATTGCGTTGAAAAGCGTGCATAAATGATTTACAGCACAGCTCAGTAGTTCTATGATTATTTTTGGAGTAATTCTATCGTGGCCCGGTGCTTTGTTCGGCTTTAATTGCTCTTTGATTATTTGATTAATTTCGCTTGATCGGAATTTCAGGGAAGTAGTAAGGGCGTAGTATGTGTTATGTCAGAGCTTGAGAATTCCGGAAGCTCAAATAAATTTGTCGCAGGATTTGGTTGGAAGACTTCTTGGAGGTCAGTTGCAAACACGTTTGCCTTTTCTGAGTCACTTCTAGCCCAACTTCCTGTAAGACTTCGGATAGGGCTGTCTGTTTAAATAGGGGCACTGAGACTGCGTGCTTTCCAGAGTGGGTTTTTGGCACATGTTGGAGAGAGTTGTTTGATGTATTGGTGTTGTGCAAGCTTTTCTTCTTGTTTCAGTACTCTAGAGAGTTTTCGAGTTGCAGCTTTTAATTTCTCTTTGCTTGCTGGTGATCTGATTTTTTGCCACTTTCGTCGTAAATGTCTTTTTTCTTTAAGCAGCTGTTGAATTTGCCTATTTGTACGGTACTGATGTACTACTTTTGGTTTCATTTGAGGTGTAGATATGCGTGCAGCAGTGGTGAGAATAAATTCAAAGGCATTTACAGAATTATCAATGTCAGCCTCGTGGTGCAGTGTTGGGCTTAGCTCAATGTGTGAGCTTATATATTTTTTGTAGCGGAGCCAGTTTGTTTGGTTGGATGTAATAATATCAGGCCGCTTCAACGTTGGTGGTTGTTTGAACAGTTGAAGAAGGCCAGGAGAGTGATCCGAGGACAAGTCGGCTATTGCGTCTATCCGCATTAGTTGTTGTCGAAACATACCAAGTTTCGGGTTATAGCAAAGTCTATAAGATCCGGTTTTTTGTTTGGATCAGCTGGCCAATATGTAGGCCTACCCGGAGATATGAAGTCAAGTTTTTGTTCGATCTTGTGATTAAAGCTTTGTATAATTGCCTTCCTTTTGGGTTTGTAAGACGGGAGCCCCAGTGCATGTGTTTGGCATTATAATCGCCTGCTGATATGAAATGGGCACCTAGTTGGTTGAAATATAACATGAAGTCTTCTTCCGAAATAGAAAACCGTGGTGGGCAGTATATTGAGGCAATACTAAGACTGCCGAAAGACACTTTAATACTTATAGACGTAGCTCGCAAGTAATTGGTTGCGAATGGTTGCAATTGATGGTGCTTGATGTGTCTCTTGATAAGGATGCCTGTTCCCCCATGAGCTTTGTCGTCTGGATGATTCGTTGAGTAAAAAGTGTACTCACTAAGAAAGAAGTTATTTTTATTTGTGAGATGGGTTTCGGAGATTAGCATTATATCAATGTCGTGTTTCTTTAGGAATTGAATAAGTTCGTTTTTGTGCTGTGAAATGCCGTTAGCTTTCCAGAAACATATATAAAATAGCCATTTAAGGTGTGGAGTGTTGGGATGCAAGCATTTCCATGAGTAAGTTTTGATTTCGCATGAGGTTTTGTATTGTAGATTGCATAAACTGCATAAATTCCATCATACTTTTGTGAAGTGAAATGATTATTTTTATACCCTTGAAAAAGGGTATTATAATTTTGTCCAGAAATGTGTAACGCATTAAAGGAAGCATCTCCGACCCCACATTCTTGATATTCTTGATCAGCATCAACAGCCGAGTCGATATAGCCATGTCCGTCTGTCCGTCTGTCCGTCTGTCCCTCTGTCCGTCTGTCCGTCTGTTTCTATGCAGAAAATAGACAGTAGTTTTAAAGCTAGCGTTTTGAATTTTTTACCAGATCATTATTTTTGTTGCACGCAGATCAAGTTTAAGAATCGGTCGCATCGGACCACTATATCATATAGCTGCCATATAAACGACCGATATGAAAACAAGTCTTTGTACGGAAAACTTTTTTGTTTTCCAAGCTATTGCAACCGAATTCAATATTTATCTATTTGACATAGGCATACATGATTTGTGGAAGTTTGGTCCGGATCGGACTACTATATCATATAGCTGCCATACAAACGACCGATATGAAAAAAAAGTCTTTGTATGGAAAACTTTTTGTTTTCAAGGGTATACCATCTTCGGCAAGCCGAAGATAACTTTTCTCACTTGTTTTTTTATAACATTTTTAATTTGTATTTAAAATCTGTCCAAGTGGACAATCATTAAATGGTTTGGGGGAGACCTTGACTTAAGGGAAGTACATCGAATGTATATCTTATGAGGTTGACTTTGGTGTCTATTGGTTGGGGAGGTCAAGCGGGTGTTTCCTTTTCAGGCGTCTTGGGGATTGCCTATTATCTAGGAGGTTGATGGCCAGGTAGTTGGGGTGGTTGTCCAGTCTTTTTATGTATCTTCCGCTGAGACGGGTGATCTCCTCTGTCACACATCTAATTCCAAGCTCTTTATGGATTATTGAGTTTTCGTGGTACGGATGGGCGATCGAAACTGTTCTTAGGCATTTATTCTGAAACCGCTGGATTTTGATGCGGTTCGAACAGCTTGCCGTGCCCCACAACTGTATCCCATATGTCCAGATTGGCTTCAGCACCACCTTGTAAATAAGCAGCTTGAATTTTACTTTGAGCTTGGACCTTCTTCCCAGGAGCCAATGCAGTTGCTTAAGCCGTAGGTTGGCCTTGTTGCGCTTCTTAATTAGGTGTGGACGCCATGTAAGCCTGCGGTCCAGGGTCAGCCCTAGGTATTTGGGAGTGTCATTTATTGGGATGGTTTCCCCGTTGAGTGTGACGGGGGGCATTCTCCCCTGCGTAGTGCGAACGTTGTTTGTGAAGAAGATTTCTCAGCGTTGACCACGATGTTCCATCGTTTCAGCCATGGACCGAGGGCATTCAGTTGCCTCTGGATGATGGCTGATGCTTCCTGAGGATCTGTGGCGGAGGCTAGGAAGGCGGTGTCATCGGCATAAGTGGCTACTGTGTGGTTCCGGGAGGGGGTGATGGGGAGGTCCGCTGTGTAGAGTGTGTATAAGATGGGTCCAAGAACACTGCCTTGTGGTCCTCCTGCTCTTATGGGCCTAGCGGTGCTGATTGATGATCCGCATCTCACTCTGAATTCTCTTCCCTCTGTGTATGACTTGAGGAAGGCGAAATGGGAACTTGGGAGGTGCGATTTAATTTTGAAAAGTAGTCCAGGGTGCCAGATTCTGTCAAACGCCTGTTTGACATCAAGCATAACGGCGCAGCAGTACTTCTTCTTTTCAAATGCCTCAAGTATGGCCTCAAGTATACTCTTTCAAGTATTTTAGAAAGGATTGCCAGCAAACTAATCGGACGACACGATACTAGGTTGTCTTCAGGTTTCCCAGGCTTGAGGAGGACAATTACTTCCGCTCGTTTCCACTTTTTAAGGAAGTAGCCTAGACGGAGACAGCTGTTGAATATGTTGGCCAGCCTTTGGGAACAGATTAGGGGCAACATTTTCAGTGCTGTTGCATCGATACGGTCAGGACGCAGTGACTTGCCATTTTTTAGAGAGGCGATCTCCTGCGCAATCTCCTCTGGCTCGACGGGCTGTATTTGCGGGCCAGGAGCACTTGGGCTGTCTACGAACCTTATGGTTGCAGCTCTCTCTTCGCCAGTGCATCTGTCGAACGGTGAGAATGCACTTGGACACCAGGAACCGTCCACTTTTCGCACGGGTGATATCTTCTTCGCAGGTCTTTTTATGTGCCTCGTGACATTCCACAGATTGTGTTGCGGGTCTCCAGGTTCCAGCTCCATAAGAAATCTATGAAATGAGTCCCTCCGTAGGATGGTTAGCTTGTCCTTCAGTTCCTTGGTGGCACGATTAAGTACTGTCTTGTCCCTGGGGTTGCGCGAGGAAAACCAGACTCTTCTGAGGCGCCTTTTTTCGGCCACGAGGGCCGCGATTTCCGGAGACCACAAGTGCACGTCTCTTTAGGTATTCTCGGGGTAGTCGGAGGAGGTGGATTCGCAAACTCAGCGGCATTGTGCATCTCTTTGGTTAGTTTTTCTATGGCCGCATCTATGTTGCTTGGTATGGAAAAAGGGGGATCTGGGTACAGGGAGGAAAGCATCCAAAACGTAGACTTGGGGTCATTTGTGTGTTTTCCGGTGAGTCTTCTAGGCGGGGTTTTTCTGAGGACGGGGATGTTTAGGAGCAAGTTTGCTGCGCTGTGGTCAGATAGCAGTTTATCATAGCTTGAGCATATTATCTTAGAGTGTCCTATGGACCCTTGGAGACGGCGAAGTCCAGCAGATCCGGCTGCTTTGAAGGGTCGGTAGGCCAGTGTGTCGTTTCTCCAGTGGAATGGCAGTTCAGACTTTTCCGCTGCAGGTACTTATAGAGCTTTATGCCTTTGGGGTTGTTTGTGCGGGACCCCCACCAGGAGTGTTTGGCGTTAAAGTCTCCGGCTGCTATAAATCGAGGACCAAGGGACTCGAAGAAGTCCTGAAGGTGGGTCTCGGTTATCGAGTGTCTGGGTGGAAGAAAACCGCACCAATGGTGATATATCCCTGTGGGCTAGAAATCCTGGTCACGGCGCACTGAACCCATTCCTTCTGAAACGCGGGAAGTTCCGTGTACTGAATGCCACTCCTGATGAGCATAGCTGCTCCTCCGCGTGCTCTGCCAGATGGATGGTTGGCGTGTAACAGATCGTACCCGCTAATGTTAAAGTAGGATCTGGGAAAAAATGGGATTCCGAAAGTAGAAGAACATCAATATTGTCTGTTTTGATGAGATGCTCTACTTCGGCTTTGCTCTTCTGCAGGCCGTTTGCGTTCCAAAGAACTATGTTAAGGCTTATTTGCATTACTTTTTGTTGATGGGAGCTATAAACTGCATCATCTGCGAGAACATCTGCGATAACATCTGCAATATCATCTTTTCTATCATCATTCTATCAATCGATCTTTCCATGCGGGCAAGATTCGTTTCAAACTGGTTGGGTTGTGGGGCTTCGGGAGTGGTATGAGGGGTTTGTGGGGATTCATTGGCTGTGTCACTTTCTTCCTAGTCCCTATACCTTGTACCTTTATTGATAGTTGGTATCTGAATGAGAGGTGGTTTGTTGCTACTCTCAACGGGTCTGGCTTTAGGAGATTGCTGCGCTTTTGCCTTTTTGTAGGCAGGGCATCCTCTAAACGACGCAGGGTGATCAGCTTGGCAATGTAAACAGCATACTTTCTCGTCTTTTTTTTTGGTGCATGACCTAGGTCATGAGAATCATCAGCCGTAAGCTCGCAGAATCCCGTTCTTGTCCAGGTAGAGTACCAACCCTCGAATGTCGCTCGAGGTAGCGACGTCCCGTCCAGTTTCCACCGACCTCATTTCATCGGGAAACGACTCCAACTGTGCCTGTCTGACCAACAGGTTCTCCGCGTCCTTACATTCTGCTGCAGTAAGGCCATATTCCTCGAGATCGCTTCTCTGTTTGCGGCATACGCGCGCAAACCGTAGGACCCAGGCCATGATCCTCCACAGGCGATTGAAGCTTGAGAATCTTTCGCTTGAAATCTCTTCATCGGGGGCATCTGGAACACGCTCAGTTCTTTTCTCAGGCCCCGGCCAGCTGGCTGGCGGCTGCCTTAAAATGCAGGTCCTCTTAGCCACCTTGATTCCGGGCTAAGGTAGACTCCCCTCTGCGACCGCGTCGCATCATCCGCCGCATTGTCGGTCGTAGGCACCCATCTCCATTGAGAAACCTTTGACGACTCAAGAATCTCTGCCACTCGGTTGCGAACAAACTGCTTATACCTACGGTGGGTGCTGCTGATCCATCTTAGCACCGTCTTTGAGTCCGTCCATAACACTAGGTCCGTGATGGCCACACTGTGCTCCTCCTTGACAGTGTTCATTAGCCTGGTTCCGAGAACTGCTGCCTGCAACTCCAGCCGTGGGATCGTCATTGTTCTCATCGGGGCGCACTTCGTCTTTGCACATACGAAGCTTACCAGCACGTTGTCGTCTTGATATGTGACCCTCCAATAGGCTACCGCCGCGAATGCTGCCTGACTAGCATCCACGAAGACGTGCAATTCTATGGCTCGGACTGCGCCACGCCCAAAATAATGGCGAGGACATCGGAACTGTCGCACGACGTTCATCTCTTTGCGCCAAGTCGCAAATAATGCTTTGCTTAACTCCTCTGGTAGTGGTTCGTCCCACTGGACCTTCTGCCTCCAAATCTCTAGCAGCAGCAGCTTCGCTGTAATCCTGAGGCAACACAGAAATCACAGGGGATCAAACGTTGACATCACCAGACTCAAATATTCCCTCTTCTTAGGGGCTCGATCTCCACTCAGAACGCCGCTTGGCACTAGATGATACTCCACGTTCAATCTGAAATCATCCGTTGCTACCTGCCAACGCATTCCGACGATTTTTTGCTCAGCCTCACCCCATCCGACGCTTTTGACGCGTCCAGGTCCTAAAGCCGTCTCCACGGTGGGCGAGCTGGATGAAAAATGGCATAACTCGAATCCAGCATCCGCATGTATCTTCTTCACTCGGGTAGATACGCTAATAGCCGCGCTCTCTGTAGCGAAACGGTTCACATAGTCATCGACATAATGGTAGTCGGTGATAGCCTTGACTGCTCTTGGATCCGAATCCCGAAACTTCACGTAATGTGCAGCGCTCGGAGAGCATGCTGCTCCAAACGTCATTACGTTCATTTCATAGACATCCGAAATTCTCTTGTCGTCGCCATCTCTCGCAAGGAATCGTTGGGAACATCTGTCCTCGGGTCTTATCAGCACTTGGTGGAACATCTCCTTGATGTCACCGCAGACTCCGACTGCTCCCTCTCTGAAATGAAATAGCACAGCTGGCAAAGGCTTAAAACGCTAAGGCCCTTTGTCCAACTCCGAATTTAGCGAGATTCCTCCAACTTTGGCTGCAGCGTGAAACACAAGCCGTACCTTACCGGGCTTGTTGGGATTTTCGGCACCGAAATGTGGCAAGTACCATAACCGGTCGCTCCTCACCGCGACCTCATCCGGGTGTAGCCTCCTTGCGTATCCTATAGACACGTAATCCTTTATAATCCGATCATATTCCTGCGCCAACGGCTCATTGCACTTCAATTTCTTCTCTACGTTGACCAGCCTCTTGTACGCCATCTCGTAGCTCTGTGGCAGCACAACGTGTTCGTCCCTCCAAATCCATCGCGTCATCCACTGACACGGCAAGTAGACAGGATCTCGGTGATGGCGTAGTCGATTGCCCACTTACAGGCCCAAACACATTGAAAAATCGTTCATCAAAAAAAACGGTGTTAAATTCAATTATTTTCGGAAATTTGTGTTTTGTTATTACCGCACTTGGGACTTGGTGGATAGCGCATTTTACGGGCCGGGTCGGGTTGTTAAGAGCGGAGTCCCACTGTGTCCGTTGCCCCTTCGCTTCCGTTGCTGCTGTGACTAATTATTTACATAAACGTTAATTGAACGCCAACCTAGAGTATGGACTGGCAGGCCCCGCCGCGTGCCACCAAGCTCGGCAAAACAATGCCCTGCAAGACGGCCCTCAAAGCAAGGAAGTGCAGCTCAAGCAGAGACTCCAGCTGGAGCTCTTCTTGCTCGGAGCCCAGCGAGATCAAGCGCAAGCCCGCGCGTAATAGGCAAGAAGAGAAGCCAGACGTCACACCTAGTACCAGCGCAGCTCTGCGCAGCAAGCTGGCAAACAATCCTTTTGCCCTCCTCTCAAGCAAAGAATATGACGACGAACATGACGAACCCGAAACCGCCTCAGAGGCAGTGGCATCTAAAACAGGAGAGAAACCAATCCCGATCCCGAAGTCCCTCAAGCCTCCCCCGATCTACATCCCAGACGTGACCGACATTACAGCGGTTGTCAAGATGATATCGACTTTAGTCGGACCCGAAAAGGATTTCTCCTTTAAAACGGAGAGAAATAATAACGTACGCGTAATGATGCCAGACAAGGAGTCCTACACAGCCCTACGCCAGTACCTCGTGGCACATAACAAAAGACACCGCACCTTCCAACCAAAGGAAGAGAGAGCTTACAGGGCAGTCATCGAGGGACTTCACCACGCAACGGACCAAACTGAAATTAAAGAAGAACTCCACAAATACGGCCATACTGTGAGGGATCTGCAGAATACCATTGGCAGGCAATCCAAAGAACCACTGGGGTTCTTCTTTGTCAATCTAGAACCAGCAATCAGCAACACAGAGGTATTTAAAATAAAGAGGATTTGCAGATCAGTCGTCACCGTAGAGCCCCCACTGAAATTCAACGATGTTCCACAATGTTTCAGATGCAAAGGGTTCGGACACACCCAGCGCTACTGCTTCCTGGAACATCGCTGCGTGAAATGTGGTGACTCTCATGATTCTAGGTCATGCACCAAAAAAATAATACGAGGAAGCATGCTGTTTACATTGCCAAGCTGATCACCGTGCGTCGTTCAGAGGATGCCCTGCCTACAAAAAGGCAAAAGCGCAGCAATCTCCTAAAGCCAGACCCGTTGAGAGTAGCAACAAACCACTTCTCATTCAGATACCAACTATCATTAATGGTACGATGGTTCTAGGAAACCAAGCGACACAGCCAACGAATCCCCAACAAACCACTCCCGAAGCCCCACAACCCAACCAGCTTGAAACGAATCTTGACCGCATGGAAGGATTGATTGAGAGGATGATGGAAAAGTTGATATCGAAGTGAAATGATGAGTGATTCAATTCTAGTTGATGGCTGTTCTAAGATGTGATGTTTCTCTGATGTTGTTGATTGGGCAGCTGGTGTTAGGGAGATTGTCGACTTAGAAGCTGGCTTTACTATGCCTGATGTCAAGGCATTTGCAAATGATACTCCTGGAATTGTGCATACAGGTTCAAAGGAGGACCTAGATGCTTTGGTGGACAAGACTCCCGGTGTTGATTGAGATGGGGTTACAGAGTTCTGTTTGGGGAATCGTTGCTTAGAAACGCGACTTTTGAGGTCTTTGTAGAAGGGCACCCTCTGAAGTTTGCTGTGTGGTTTCCACCATAGTTACCGCATTTCCTTAGATTAGGGTCGTTTTTATTATTTGGACAGTTGCCAGAGTCGTGCAAGTCTCCGCAAACTACGCACACTGGGCGTAGTGTACAGTAGGTTCTAGTGTGTCGATACTCCTGGCAATTCGTGCATTGTACAGGAGCATTACGCTTGTGTGGCTCCTCTACTGTTATTCTGCGGTGGAGTAGATACTGAAGTTTATAGATTGGATGGACGGAATTTTTGTTTTTGGGTTTGTTTTCGGGGCTTAATTCCATTTTGAAAAGAGGCTGTGGTATCTTAGCTCTATTTATAATATTGATAGCCGATTTCAGCGTATTTTCGCTTAGTGGTGGTACTACTTTATATGTTTTTATGTAGAGTTTTGTTAAATTGACGGAGCACAATTGTGAGACGTCTGCACGCGCGAACTGTTGACACCTTGTTGATCGCAAATGCCTTCGTACCAAATATGCGCAGGTGTGCCACTGTTGGAATTTTCCATCATTTAACCCTTTGGTGACGCATCGATTTCGAATGTAACTTGCTGTGTTGACTGCCTCTGCCCAAAATAACACCTTGCTATTTCTATTTATGTGCGACTCATCATCTCTGCTAAACCATTCACGGACAATAAAATATCTGCGCGCGCTTTTGGTCTTTTTTCCCCAAGCGAGTTTCTCTGTATCAAACACTCTTCGTGCCGTTGACGTATTTCCACAATTCGTTCTTTAGAAGAACTGCACAATGTAGCCCGAGCTCTCATATGAGTAGGACGCGTTTGTTTTTCCGGTTCCCCTTTTTTCTTGTACCACTTTAACAAAGACTCACTCTGAGTTATATGGAAAAGTCCACGTTTGTGGCATTATTCTAATTAATCTGCGAGTGCAGAAAGTGCAACCTAAGTGATTTAGTTGACTGTGCCATTCAAATCAAATCAAATCATTTATATTTTGTCCCCGCGCCTCCACTCTGGTAGCACGCGTGTTAAAGCTGTTAAAGCTTAAGCTTTAAGCTTGGTCAATCGTTGTTGCTATGTCTGGGCTACAAGTTTAGCCGGTTTGACAACCTGCTCTGCGAATGTACTTCTGGCAATTTTTCAACTTTATCAAATAAAGTTTTAAGCAATTGCTAGAAGACATGGACAATCCATCGCAAAGTAAACCAATTCACGTCGACGCAATGCAGACAATTGCTGACTTCCACTCATCAGTAATGCGCGCTGGTACGCAAGCATACTCACATAATGGCGGATTATGCGAATACCCAGCCATCTCCGCCCCATGGGATTTCACAACTTGTACTGCCACTAGTACGACAACTTCAATTATCTCCACAATGTCATCCCAGTACAACTCTACACCAACACTAAATGGTAGTGTGTGCTCTACTACAATTAGCAAGAGCCAAATCAATGTGGCTGTAAGCACCTCACCGATCTCCACTGTTCACCTTAGAGGATGGCAAGATGTATCTTATAAAAGAGCCGGCTCAGCTCTTTCCCCCAAAATAACCCGTAAAAAGGCACTCCCTCATCACGAGGACAATGTCCGCAAAAATCGTTTCCAGGATTTAACAGACAACGACATGGAACCCTCTACATCGCAAGCAGCGATCATTCGTGCCGAAGAGAAGCCAACCTTTTTTTTATTTTATTTTTTTTAACTCTGCTTTTATTTATTGAATCCTCTTAAATAAGAACTAACAATAAGTTTAAAAATCTTAACTAATACAATTTTTTTCTAAACAGTCGTTTCAATTTTTTTCCAACTGTTCCGAGATTAAGCGTCCCTAAAAATTCCTTCGCTGGGTTGGTAGGTCCCTTCGTCGGAGATGGGAACGACTGCTGAGCTGGGTTAGATTTCTCGCTAGGTGGTTGGGGTGCGAGGAAAGCTTGCCATGCTCTTTTTTCGTAAGATCTGTGATTTCATTGGTGACTGGTGGAATTTTTAAATCTCTATAGATGTTTTCGTTCCGAACATACCACGGTACCCACTGGTTCTCAGAATCTTTGACTGTGCTCGCTGTATGATGTCAATATTGCTGTTGCTGGCGTTGCCCCATAGCTGTGCGCCATAGGTCCAGATGGGTTTCAGAACTGCATTGTAGAGTAAGACCTTGTGGTCCAGGCTGAGCGGAGAGCCAGCGTTGATGAACCAGTGTAAGTTGTTCGCTTTGAGCTTAAGATGAATTTTGGTCGCTTCAATGTGCCTGCGCCATGAGAGTCTTCTATCGAGGTGTAGTCCTAGGTACGTTACCTCATATGCTTTCGGGAGTGGTATGTTGTTCATCAAAAGTGGTGGGCAATCTTGTCTGTTTAGCGTAAATGTCACGTGCTTGCATTTATCCTCGTTTACTTTTATTCGCCAGTCAGAGAGCCACTTCTCAGTGTCTATGAGGTGCAATGCCAGCTGTGCTGTAGCTTGGATTGGGGACGTTGAACGGCTAAGGATAGCTGTATCGTCGGCAAACGTGGACAGTGTTAGCCGACTATTTGTAGGAATGTCAGCAGTATAGATGAGGTATAAAGTTGGCCCAAGAACGCTGCGGCCTAAATTTCGTTGTCAGTGGAAGTAGCAGTGTTCCACCGCACTGCAAACTTTCTGTCATATAGGTAGACTTTAGAAGTTTGTGTGCTAGCCGGACTCTGTCGAATGCTTGGGATACGTCTAGAAATACGGTTTTACAGTATTCTCGATTTTCAAATGCAGTTCTTCAGTCGGATAAGCAGGCATTTTTCGAATCGTTTCGATATACATGAGAGTAGACTTATTGGTCTGTAGGATGAGGGAACTGTGTGGTCCTTACCAGGCTTCGGAATCATTATGATAATCGATCTCTTCCATCGTTTTGGAAAGTAGCCAAGTTTTGTGATGGCATTAAAGAGCTGCGTTAGGTAGCGAACTGCAGAATGTGGCAGCTCGATGATCATTTGCGGGGTAATAAGGTCGTAGCCAGAGGAATTTTTTTAGGGCTGAGATTTTCTTTAATTATGTTAGATATTTCTTTTGGACGAAACACAATTGGGGTGTGTTGCTGGTTGCAGTTTGCGTTTGAAGTCGGTAGCGCAAATGTGCTAGTAGGTGTTGTAGAAGGTAGTAGGTGTTGCATTACAAGCTGCTTCCGTAAGAATGAATTCCAGTGTTCCTGTGCAGCTCTCTATATCAGGTTCAGTATTGAGTTTTGGGTTTAGCTCAATGTGTGAACTTACAATATATATTTTTTATACCTTAGCTAGTTCGTTTTGTGCGAAGTCAGTCTGTAAGGCGGTTTTACGTTTTCTGCATTCCGTCTGAGATGAATTAGTACAGGCGAGTGATCAGATGACAGATCTGGTAGACATTAAGCTCTAACCAAACTGCGAGAAATATGTTTCGTGACTGCGAAGTCAATCAAGTCAGGGAGCTTATTGAGGTCTGATGGCCAGTATGTGGGACTCCTAGGGGAAACATGATCAAGTTTATTAGTGGCTTTATTTAAATCCCTATAAAGCTGTTTTCCTTTTGGATTCACATGGACATCCTAGTGCATGGAAGAAATCCAGGAATTGGTCTTCCAATATTGGGGAAGGGAGGGGGGGGGGGGGGCAGTATACGGTAGAGCCAACCTGAAGCCCGCAAATATTGATATACCTGTTCCCGGCACCCCCTCACTAACTCGCCGTCAATCTAAAGTACCAAGAATAAAGTACCAAGAAGCCGCGTAAACAATCCTTAGGTGCCAGGAATACGGGCACACCAAGGCATACTGCATCCGACAACACACATGTAGGCAGTGCGGAACGAACCATCCCACTTCTGAATGCAATCTCGGACCGGAGGATCCTAAATAATGCTATCACTGTGGCAACTCTCACGCAGCTAACTTTAAAGGTTGGAAAAAATATATACAAATCAACTTGAAAAACAAGTGAGAAAAGTTATCTTCCGCTTGCCGAAGATGGTAAACCCTTGAAAACAAAAAAGTTTTTCATACAAAGACTTGTTTTCATATCGGTCGTTTGTATCGCAGTTATATGATATAGTGGTCCGATCCGGACCAAACTTTCACAAATCGTGTACGGCTATGTCAAGTAAAGGAATTTGGTTGCAATAGCTTGGAAAACAAAAAAGTTTTCCATACAAAGGCTTATTTTCATATCGGTCGTTTGTATGGCAGCTATATGAAATAGTGGTCCCATCCGGACCAAACTGTCACAAATCCTGTATGGTTTGTATGGCAGCTATATGAAATAGTGGTCCCATCCCGACCAAACTATCACAAATCCTGTATGGCTATGTCATATATCTATATATATAAAATTCTGCTGTCACGGTGTTTGTATCCAAACTCCTCCGAAACTACTTGACCGATTTGGATGAAATTTTGAGGAGATATTCTGTAGGCCTGAGAATCGGCTAACATCTATTTTTCGTACCCCTAACCGATAAGAGTTGTCCACCCCTAACATTTTTTTATTTTGTCAAGTTTTTTTGTTAAAATTTTTTTGTTTTCAATTTTTTTTCAATGTGGCATTAGAAAATACGTTTAACCCTAAATTTTCACCCTGACATCAACAACCCCTATTTTTTACCGCGAATGGGTAAACCCTCCAGTTTGTTTGTCCTAGCGAAAAATTGGCTAACCAAGAATATTGTGCACGCCATAGCATTGAGAGAATAAATTTAAATGAATTTAACAAATTATTGTTCAGTGTTATGTTATTTGCACATTTCATTTCCGTGAACAGCGCTCCACGCCTCTCACTCATATACCACAACCTTACATACTTGCTAATAAGTAATAGCAATAATAATAGTTGTTGTTTTAATAGTTGTAGTTGTAATAATAATAATAGTTGTTTTCATCCTAGACAGCGATAAAAATGGTTTTTGTTTATACAGCATGAATTGAATCACGGATAGGTGGGACGAAGTCCACCGGTCAGCTAGTCTTTCTATCTCTCTATCTTTCTATCTTTCTATCTTTCTATCTTTCTATCTTTCTATCTTTCTATCTTTCTATCTTTCTATCTTTCTATCTTTCTATCTTTCTATCTTTCTATCTTTCTATCTTTCTATCTTTCTATCTTTCTATCTTTCTATCTTTCTATCTTTCTATCTTTCTATCTTTCTATCTTTCTATCTTTCTATCTTTCTATCTTTCTATCTTTCTATCTTTCTATCTTTCTATCTTTCTATCTTTCTATCTTTCTATCTTTCTATCTTTCTATCTTTCTATCTTTCTATCTTTCTATCTTTCTATCTTTCTATCTTTCTATCTTTCTATCTTTCTATCTTTCTATCTTTCTATCTTTCTATCTTTCTATCTTTCTATCTTTCTATCTTTCTATCTTTCTATCTTTCTATCTTTCTATCTTTCTATCTTTCTATCTTTCTATCTTTCTATCTTTCTATCTTTCTATCTTTCTATCTTTCTATCTTTCTATCTTTCTATCTTTCTATCTTTCTATCTTTCTATCTTTCTATCTTTCTATCTTTCTATCTTTCTATCTTTCTATCTTTCTATCTTTCTATCTTTCTATCTTTCTATCTTTCTATCTTTCTATCTTTCTATCTTTCTATCTTTCTATCTTTCTATCTTTCTATCTTTCTATCTTTCTATCTTTCTATCTTTCTATCTTTCTATCTTTCTATCTTTCTATCTTTCTATCTTTCTATCTTTCTATCTTTCTATCCTTCTATCTTTCTATCTTTCTATCTTTCTATCTTTCTATCTTTCTATCTTTCTATCTTTCTATCTTTCTATCTTTCTATCTTTCTATCTTTCTATCTTTCTATCTTTCTATCTTTCTATCTTTCTATCTTTCTATCTTTCTATCTTTCTATCTTTCTATCTATCTATCTATCTATCTATCTATCTATCTATCATCTATCTATCAATCTATCTATCTATCAATCTATGTATATATCTATATATCTATCCATCTATCTATCTATCTATCTATCTATCTATCTATTTATGTATCTATCTATTTATGTATCTATGTATCTATCTTTCTATTCTTATCTTTTTATCTGTCTATCTTTCTATCTTTCTACCTTTCTATCTTTCTATCTTTCTATCTTTCTATCTTTCTATCTTTCTATCTTTCTATCTTTCTATCTTTCTATCTTTCTATCTTTCTATCTTTCTATCTTTCTATCTTTCTATCCTTCTATCTTTCTATCTTTCTATCTTTCTATCTTTCTATCTTTCTATCTTTCTATCTTTCTATCTTTCTATCTTTCCATCTTTCTATCTTTCTATCTGTCTATCTTTCTATCTTTCTATCTTTCTATCTTTCTATCTTTCTATCTTTCTATCTTTCTATCTATCTATCTATCTATCTATCTATCTATCTATCATCTATCTATCAATCTATCTATCTATCAATCTATATATCTATGTATATATCTATATATCTATCCATCTATCTATCTATCTATCTATCTATCTATCTATTTATGTATCTATCTATTTATGTATCTATGTATCTATCTTTCTATTCTTCTATCTTTTTATCTGTCTATCTTTCTATCTTTCTATCTTTCTACCTTTCTATCTTTCTATCTTTCTATCTTTCTATCTTTCTATCTTTCTATCTTTCTATCTTTCTATCTTTCTATCTTTCTATCTTTCTATCTTTCTATCTTTCTATCTTTCTATATTTCTATATTTCTATCTTTCTTACTTTCTATCTTTCCATCTTTCTATCTTTCTATCTGTCTATCTTTCTATCTTTCTATCTTTCTATCTTTCTATCTTTCTATCTTTCTATCTTTCTATCTTTCTATCTTTCTATCTTTCTATCTTTCTATCTTTCTATCTTTCTATCTTTCTATCTTTCTATCTTTCTATCTTTCTATCTTTCTATCTTTCTATCTTTCTATCTTTCTATCTTTCTATCTTTCTATCTTTCTATCTTTCTATCTTTCTATCTTTCTATCTTTCTATCTTTCTATCTTTCTATCTTTCTATCTTTCTATCTTTCTATCTTTCTATCTTTCTATCTTTCTATCTTTCTATCTCTCTATCTTTCTATCTTTCTATCTTTTTATCTTTCTATCTTTCTATCTTTCTATCTTTCTATCTTTCTAACTTTCTATCTTTCTATCTTTCTATCTTTCTATCTTTCTATCTTTCTAACTTTCTATCTTTCTATCTTTGTATCTTTCTGTCTTTCTATCTTTCTATCTTTCTATCTTTCTATCTTTCTATCTTTCTATCTTTCTATCTTTCTATCTTTCTATCTTTCTATCTTTCTATCTTTCTATCTTTCTATCTTTCTATCTTTCTATCTTTCTATCTTCCTATCTTTCTATCTTACTATCTTTCTATCTTTCTATCTTTCTGCCTTTCTATCTTTCTATCTATATATATAAAATTCTGCTGTCACGGTGTTTGTATCCAAACTCCTCCGAAACTACTTGACCGATTTGGATGAAATTTTGAGGAGATATTCTGTAGGCCTGAGAATCGGCTAACATCTATTTTTCGTACCCCTAACCGATAAGGGTTGTCCACCCCTAACATTTTTTTATTTTGTCAAGTTTTTTTGTTAAAATTTTTTTGTTTTCAATTTTTTTTCAATGTGGCATTTAACCCTAAATTTTCACCCTGACATCAAGAACCCTTATTTTTTACCGCGAATGGGTAAACCCTCCAGTTTGTTTGTCCTAGCGAAAAATGGGCTAACCAAGAATATAGCATTGAGAGAATAAATTTAAATGAATTTAACAAAAATTGTTCAGTGTTATGTTATTTGCACATTTTATTTCCGTGAACAGCGCTCCACGCCTCTCACTCATATACCACAACCTTACATACTTGCAATAATAGTTGTTTTCATCCTAGACAGAGATAAAAATGGTTTTTGTTTATACAGCATGAATTGAATCACGGATAGGTGGGACGAAGTCCACCGGTCAGCTAGTATATATAAGTTAACACCAGCTGGAAGCGGGGCCTTCCTTACCTCACCGCGCGGGGCCTTTCTTACCTCACCGCGCTGGGCCTTCCTTACCTCGCCGCGCGGGGCCTTTCGTACCTCACCGCGCGGGGCCTTTCTTACTCGCCGCGCGGGGCCTTTCTTACCTCGCCGCACGGCTGAACTGCTCAACAATCTGCAAGCGGGGCCTTTATGCGGAGTTGCTGGGATTGCACTCAGGATTGCACTGAGAGCAGCAGTCCCGTTGCTCGTGTTCGGGACTGATGCGGGCCGACCGAGGGCTCGACGCTCGTGGCGCGGGAGCCGGGTGGCACTTGCAGAGAAGAACCGGAGCTGAGCGGATCATATCTAACTTCATCTTGTCAAGAGTAATAAAGGAAAACTACAAGCGAATACTTGCATCATTTGTATCATTTCACATGGAACAACATTTAATTGGGTAATATCTAACCTTGTGCCGATCTGGGGTCATTTCCCCAGGTCGTCGGCACGTAAGTGGCGCCCGAGCAGGAACCGGGAATGTCCGGTTGAGTGGCTAAGGCCGAAAAGAGATTTTTTTTTTTTGTAATTATAATTTGTTTAATTTTGGGTAAATTGTGAATAAAATAAAATAAAACAAACAGGAAAAGAGCAATTACCCGCTGCAGGGGGGAATTACGCCCATCCCGGGGGGAATTACGCCAAAAATATTGCATAATTAAATAAAAAAACATAAAAATGTAAGGCTTGTGTTGCGAACACTAAAACATAATTTAAATAAGAAAACGACGACCCGGCACCAGAGGACGCCACGTCGTCCATGCCGAGCGCAAAAGTCGTACGATGCCTATAAATCAAAAAAAAAAAAAAAAAAAAAAAAAAAAGAAACGCAATAATTATTTGCGAGCTCTGCTAAATAATGTAAATTAGATCAAAATATCTGAAAGGAATCAAGTGCTGCGTGAGCTGTGAATAAAATAAAATAAAACAAACAAGAAAAGAGCAATTACCCGCTGCCGGGGGGAATTACGCCCATCCCGGAGCGCAAAAATATTGCATAATTAAAAAAAAAAAACCTATAAAAAATGCCTATAAATCAAAAAAAAAAAAAAAAAAAAAAAAGAAACGCAATAATTATTTGCGAGCTCTGCTAAATAATGTAAATTAGATCAAAATATCTGAAAGGAATCAAGTGCTGCGTGAGCTGTGAATAAAATAAAATAAAACAAACAAGAAAAGAGCAATTACCCGCTGCCGGGGGGAATTACGCCCATCCCGGAGCGCAAAAATATTGCATAATTAAAAAAAAAAAAACATAAAAATGTAAGACTTGTGTTGCGAACACTAAAACATAATTTAAATAATAAAACGACGACCCGCCACCGGAGGACGCCACGTCGTCCATGCCGAGCGCAAAAGTCGTACGATGCCTGTAACTAAAAAAAAAAACACAATCAACCCACTGCGGCGGTACGGCTTGTGAAATTTGTTTTAAATTGCCAATTCGCGAGTGCAAAAGATTGTGTGTGATAAACTGATAATTAAGAAACCATTGTCGCAGTTTACCTGCGGATGGCTAAAACAAAAAATAATACTTGTAATACGAGCGCCCAGCGCGATAAGGTGGTGTGTGGCAGCTTGTTGGATACGTTAAGTGGTGTGGAATGCACCCAAAAAAAAACCGCCCAACAAGTTGTGTGGCGACCGTACCTTAGTAGGCAAAACAGCCAAAAGGGATACTACGGAACCACCGCGCCCAGTGCCGAAATAATCTGAGGACATCAATAAAAGTATATGACAGCCCGCACACAAAGAAAAAATTATTGCGAAATATTCATAGTGCACACGCAGCACCACAATTGTAAAATAAAATAAATAAATACAAAAATTCCTTCAATTTCCCAAGATAAAATAAATTAAATACAAATTTTCTTGTACAAAATACTTTTTCACCTTTTTTTCTTCTTATCTCCACAGAATTTTCATACTTTTAGGGTACAACTTATAACACGCCAAATAATAAAAGACATACAAGGGTGATTGAAATATTTCATTTAATTTCCTTGCCACATTTACTAAATCCGGTTAGAAAAAAAGAACAAAAAAAAAACAAAAAAATATATAAAAATTAATATTCCCTTTTCGCCAAGTCGAAACCATCGTCCCATACCCTAATATAATAACGAGTCTAATACATTAGATACTTCCTGCATCTTTTCAACAAGAACCAAACCTTGAAATGGAGGAGACCTTGCGTATACTCAGTGAGTCCCTTAAGGCCTTAACCAATGTAGTAACAGGTATCAAGGAGGACATCAAAAAGAATAATGATAGGTTGGTCCTTTTAGAACTGGAGCGTGAGAACGCTAATCCTATGGCCGATCAACCACAACCCTTGGTGCGTGCAAGCACCGAGTATGAATTAAAAGAAATATCGGTCCTTCCTGACTGCGTCAAAGAAGTACAGGCGTTTGAAGGGCAGCAGGAAGCTTATCTGTCTTGAATTAATAGGGCACAATCGATATTGATCGACTATGATTTGATAAGAACGAGACCCTTGTATAGGGCCATCGTTTTGCATATCAGGCAGAAAATAAGAGGACACGCCGATATGGTCTTGGCGGCCTATGGCGTTCAAGACGATGACTGGGAGGATATAAAGCGTGTCTTGGCGTTACATTATGCGGACAAACGAGACATACGTACACTCGAGCATGAACTCGGTGTAATGTCTCAAGGTTCTAGACCCCTAGATAAATTCTATATGGACGTAAATGGCCATCTTTCATTAATCTTGAATAATCTGAAAGCCAAAAATCACCCTCGCAAGGTGGTCAACGTGCTGATAGAGACCTACAGGGACAAGGCCTTGGATGTTTTTATCCGAGGAGTGGGGGGAGACTGTTCCAAACACCTACTTGTCCGCAACCCCAAGAACCTACCAGAGGCGTACTCTTTTTGTATAAGGTTGCAGAACGTAATGTCGAGGGCCTCCACACCTCAGAACTATCAACCGTCAGGTTCCCCAAGATTCGCAGCCCCATTTCAACATCAAGCCAGGGCACCATTCCGACCCTCTTTTTCTCCCGGTTCGGGCAGATTTTCACAAAATTCCTACAAAGCTCAAGGTCCTAGACATGCCATTAAAATGGAATCGAATCGGTCTGGTCAGTCTTACCAATCAGGGTACAGTGATCGCCAGGAAGGAGGCTCCGGCATTAAAAGAACGTCCGAAAGGCACAAAGATTATACCACACGGAATTAGCACCACCTCCACTAACCCCGGCGACTAGTGGGGACGACCGAGCCCCTTCACATGAGGGCTATTATGGTGACGCGCCTCAAGTTGTCAAAGAGGCCAACGATTATTCCCCGCAGAAGGTAGCGAAAAGAGATACAGATGCTCCACATAACCTTGAAACCGAGGGGGGGCCGAATTTTATGACAACCGCCTCTCTAGTGTACCGTACATAGAATATGTGATGGGGGAGGGGGGAAAGGCTAAAGTTTTTGATTGACACCGGGCGAACAAAAACTTTATTAGCCGCAAGCTTGCAGCCGGTTGTACCACGGTCCCCAAACCTTTCTCTGTACAATCCGCTGCATGTAACATTATGTAACACATTGCCTAGTTGGTAAATTCTTCGAACCACTAGGAAACGATTCAGAAATGACCTTTTTCGTCCTTCCAAATTTACGTTCTTTTGATGGTATCATTGGTGATGATAACGGTGGACCGCTATAACACTTCTGTTCACTCAGTAACGAATCGGAAACCAGCAGACATTTTTTTCGACCGCTCGTCGAGAATAAATTATCAGGGTCTGACAGATTTCCGGCGACAAACTTTAGAAGATATAAGGGGCTTAATCGAGTATAAACAAGCTAGAACTAACTTGGCTCGGAACAAAAATAGGAGCGAGCCCAAGTCTTATGGCTTGGGGGAAGAAGTTTTTGTTGCAAATAAGCAACTAAAAACATAAGAAAAGCCGAGGTTCAGATACGAAAAGGTACAGGAAGACAAAAAAGTATCAATTAGAACCATATCAGGAAAAACTTTCCACAAATCTGATTTAAGGAACTGAAACATGGTTTTTACTAACAAAAAATAAGAAAAAAACTAATAATAAAAAAAAAAAATAATTGGTGGCAACCTAATGAAATATTTCACCTATCCATACACTAAATTTATAAAACCATCAAACACTAAAACATACTACAATACAATACTAAAGATTATATTATATAAAAAAAAAAAAAAAAACAAAAAATATATTAAAAAAATACAAAATATAAAATAAAATTAAAAATAAACACATAAAATGTACTGTACCCCCACTTACACACTTGTAGCCTAAGAATAACCTAAGCGATCAAATATTTACAAATTGTCCTTTCGTAAGCTCGATTTCTGCATGCGCAGTAAGCCCCGCCCACATATATAAGTACGAGGGGCCGGTGATCCCCTTGCAGTATGGCGAGGTATGGAGAATCAATGGCGTCTTCAAACTAGCGCACCTCGTCGATCTTGCAAAGATGAACAGACTAGCTGAGGAAATCGGACGAGAAACGGTTGCCTTGGCGGATAGGAAAGCTGAAGCTCTGGTCGACTACTACCTCAACACAGCCATGGAAGGAATCAACAGGCTTTCCGGACGAGCGCGATGCCAATCTTGCACACTGGACTGGCTGGGGTCGGCTTGGAAATGGATAGCTGGATCTCCAGATGCTGCTGACTGGAACATCATAAGCTTCTCGCAAACTTAGAGGCATTGGGCCAAACCGAGCCAAGCCAGGCTCATTGATCTGCGGGCCGCAGATCTTGGGGCGGGGAGGAGTTAACACCAGCTGGAAGCGGGGCCTTCCTTACCTCACCGCGCGGGGCCTTTCTTACCTCACCGCGCTGGGCCTTCCTTACCTCGCCGCGCGGGGCCTTTCGTACCTCACCGCGCGGGGCCTTTCTTACTCGCCGCGCGGGGCCTTTCTTACCTCGCCGCACGGCTGAACTGCTCAACAATCTGCAAGCGGGGCCTTTATGCGGAGTTGCTGGGATTGCACTCAGGATTGCACTGAGAGCAGCAGTCCCGTTGCTCGTGTTCGGGACTGATGCGGGCCGACCGAGGGCTCGACGCTCGTGGCGCGGGAGCCGGGTGGCACTTGCAGAGAAGAACCGGAGCTGAGCGGATCATATCTAACTTCATCTTGTCAAGAGTAATAAAGGAAAACCACAAGCGAATACTTGCATCATTTGTATCATTTCACGTGGAACAACATTTAATTGGGTAATATCTAACCTTGTGCCGATCTGGGGTCATTTCCCCAGGTCGTCGGCACGTAAGTTATATAAAACAAAATAAATAAATTTTGAATTCGGTTGCAATAGCTTGGAAAACAAAAAAGTTTTCCATACAAAGACTTGAAATCTGATTGATCGTTTGTATGGCAGCTATATGATATAGTGGTCCGATCCGACCGATTTTAAAACTTGATCTGCGTGCAACAAAAATAATTATCTGGTAAAAATTTCAAAACGCTATCTTTAAAATTATTGTCTTTTTTTTGCATTTTTGCAACAGACGGACATGGCTATATCGACTCGGCTGTTGATCCTCATCAAGAATATATATACTTTGTGGGGTCGGAGATGCTTCCTTTAATGCGTTAGGCATTTCTGGACAAAATTATAATACCCTCTGCAAGGTAATAAAAATAAACAATTGTTCAGATGAAAACAAGATTTTCATATATGGCAGTTATATGTAAATGTGTTCTGGAGCTTCTTGGTTGTTTGAGGTTCTTTTATTGAATGATTAAAGTGTGCTGAAGTTGGGTTCAGCTAACCCGCACATACATTGCTTATATCTATGTATTCTTACTTATATTTATACATATACATATGTATGCAGAAGGCATTGACCACTTGAGCTGCAAAGTGCATGCTCAGCATTCCCACGCTCCGCGATCGGCTTATGTATAAGCGTTAAATCGTATTACTGGGGCGCTGGAGTGCTTACATAGTTTTTGGTGGTCTTTTTTGTATATTTGTATATTTATATTTATTATGACAAAGTGTCACATTGTATTGACGCTAAGTTATACCCAATCATTTATTGTATTGTTAGGGTAGATTAGTCCAATATGCTACACCTCCCTTTTTAAAGAAATGACGTAATATATGTAGTCATTTAGTTCTCAATATTAATATTGTGTTTAGAAAGGAAAAATTTTTTTGATATTGATTTTTCTTATTGATTATTAGCAATGTTTTGTCTCAAAGAATTTTTGTATAATGACAGAATAATACAAAAAATTTATGTTGAATTACGATATTTTTGCATTTATGTTTATGTTTAACTTTCTTAGAAGGAAAAATAATTAAAAAATTTTTTTTTTTTTTGTGGTTTTTTTTTTTGTTTTTTTTTTGTTTTGAGGTTGATCAGACCTTTTCTTAAGTGAAATGAAACGTTTCATTGATTATATATTTTTAGTCTATCCTTATGTACTTTTTGCTTCTTTTGTTTTGTATCTCTAATTACTATGTTATCTCTGTCTTCTATGGTTTCAACAGTATAAGGGCCTAGATATACTGGATCTAACTTATGACCCGATTCGTTCCTTAGTATAACTTTATCTCCTATTTTTAATTGAAAATCTGAAGTTTTCTTATCATAAAGTTGTTTTCTATAAGACTTAGCTTTTTCTAACATAAGTCTAGCTCTTTTATATGCTATTTCTAATCTAAATTTTATTTCCTTTGAGTAATCTTCTATATTATATAGTGGTTATATCCTATCTGTTTTATTAAAATTTGCGAACTGCCTTGACTAGTTCATATGGACAATAATTATGCATGACTGATGGTGTTGTGTTGAAAAAATATGTAAAGTATTGTATCCAAACGTCCCAATCAGTTTTATCTGAAGAGATGTATGAATGAATGTATTCATTGAATGTTCTATGACTTCGTTCGATTGTCCCTAAAGTCTGGTGGTGTTATGTAGTGGATGTAAGATTTTCAATCTTCATATATTTACACATATCTTGAATTACATTGTTTTTATACTCGGTACCCATGTCCGAAATGAACGTCTTCATTGAACCGTACTTTAGTATAAAATTTTCGAATATAGCTTTTGCGACAGTATTTGCGCTCTTATTCGCGACAGGTATGGTTACTAGATACTTCGTCAAATCACATATGAGTGTGACGATGTATTCGTTGCCATATTCTGATTTCGGTAGTGGACCAACTGTGTCCACTATCACTATATCAAAAGCATTTGTTGGGGTTTCTGTGTGAGTCATTGGGGTCTTTGTATGTGTCGTTGTTTTTGACATTTGGCATTTATGACATTTACGTATGTACTCTTTTATATGACGAGTCATATTTTTCCAATAATAGTGTCTTTTTATTTTCACTAGCGTTCTTGTAATGCCTGTATGACCTCCTTGAATTGGATCGTCATGATATGTAGACAGTATCGATTGTATCTCTTTTTCAGTTTTTATAATGGTCACCGGCTGGAGTAGCGCTACTCTTAATGATTTCAATTTTATATTGCCCATATTTTTGAAATTATCTATTGAAATGGTTTCAAAGATTTTTTCACTCGGTGCCAATTTGAGTTGGCTGATTTTTAGTATACCGGCTTGCATTTCAAGCCTTTGGAAGAACTGACCTAAATCAAAAATTCCATTGGTATATAAATCGTCAACATCGTTTTAGTAAACAAATAGATTCAGTTATTCGCAAGGTCACTACTTTTCGTACTTCATCATTTGTTATGACTTCGTGTACGTTGGGCGTAGATACATTTTGGATACCTTGCCTAGGCAATAGTTCCTTATTTGTTACTGTACAGTTTTCTTGTCTACTTTGTTGCCTGGTAGTGACTTTCAGGACTTTATGTTGCATGCCTTTGAGTTCCTTTATATTTATACGTGAGAGTGCGTCTGCTACTAAATTATCTTTCCCCCTTAGGTATTCTACTGTGAAGTCGTATTCTTCAAGCTCTAGCCGCATGCGAGTTAATTTAGAACTGGGATTAGTCATAGAAAATATGTACGTTAATGGTCTGTGGTCCGTTTTAATGGTGAAATGTTTGCCATAAATGTATGGTCTAAAATGGGGAATTGCCCAATGAATTGCCGCTAGTTCTTGTTCCGTTGTACTCTTATTGCTTTCTCCTTTTGTAAATGAACGTGATGCATAAGCTATTGGGATCTGAATCCCGTCACGCTTCTGAGTTAGAACCGCTCCGCAAGCTTGTTTACTAGCATCCGTTATAATGAAAAATTCTTTGCGAAAATCAGGATATTGTAATAGTGTGGGGTGCATAAGATTTTCTTTAAGGTATTCGAATGCGTTCTGGCATTCGCTTGACCATTCAAAAGGGACATTCTTTTTAGATAATCTGGTTATGTGCCGTGAATAGTCGGCGAAGTTCCTTATAAATCGACGATAATAGTTGCAGAATGCTACAAATCGTCTCGCACTGTCCGCATCATGAGGGACAGGATAATTTTTGATGACGTCATATTTCTTGTCATCTGGCAATACTCCTTTGTCTGTGCATTTGTGACCTAGGAATGTCACTTCGTGCATGAAAAATGAACATTTTTCTGGATGCAACTTTAGGTTATATTTCCTACATACATTAAAAACGTCAGTTAAGTTTTTAATCATCTGTTTTTCGGAACATCCTATCACCATTAAGTCATCCATGTAAAGGAATGCCTGAGAGGGTTCTAATCCCGAGAATGATATAGTCATCATCCTCTGAAATGAATTTGGTGCTATTTTAAGACCAAATGGTAATCGCGTGAAGCGATATGAGCCATTGCTCGTTGAAAAGGATGTTATATTCCTAGAGTTTTTCTCAAGTTCTATTTGGTGGAAACCTGACATCAAGTCAAGGCATGAAAAGTATTTAGCTCGACCTAGTTGATCTAAAATGTCATCAATTCTAGGGAGTGGAAATTTGTCAGAAAGAAGTTTTTTGTTTATTTGACGATAGTCAATTACTAATCGCCATTTTTTCTCTTGTGAATTTGGTAATGATTTTTTTGGTACTAGCAAGAGTGGGCTGTTATATTCAGATACAGACGGTTCGACGATTTTGTCGCTTATTAATTTCCCTACTTGTTTTTGAATTTCCTCAATATGGCTATGCGGGCTTCTATAGTTTTTTATATAAATGGGTTCATCATCTTTAAGTCTTAATGTTTGTTTATAAAAATTATTTGTTGATATTGGTTCGGTTTCCAGTCCGAACACATCACTATACTGTGTGCATAATTCTGTTAATTGATTTTTAAATTGGTCTGGAAAATTTTTCTTTAGTTTTGAAAGTATTTGTTCGCTTCTATTTCCAGTGTCGGTATTATGAATGTCATAATCTTTTAGATTTTCATATTGTATTTTATTTACTTTGACCACTTGGTCGAAATTAGTTGTATTTAGAAGTCGAACGTATACATGTTTGGATGCTGCTATTGTATTTGCAACATAAATCCCACTGTGTATTTCTTGATTAGGAACAAATATGAAATCATTTACAACATTAATGTCTATTTTCCGAATAACTTGTGATCTGGCTGGCAGAAGAACTGTATTGTTGCCAGCGCTATATGTTATCGGAACATATATTGGATAATTTAAATTTTGGGGTCTAATTATAAACCAGTCTTCACTTGGTTTGAAATCTAGTTGACAATTGAATTTCTTTATAAAATCAATGCCTATTATTCCATCACATGGTATTGCAAAATTTGGGGTTACCAAATGAAATTCATGTGGAATAATATATTTTGTTGATTGGAGTTCTATTAAGGTTGTTCCTTGAGACTTTATCACACCTTGGCCTATGCCTTCGATGTTTATTATTTTTTCATTTTGAATTATGAAGTTATCAGAATTTACTTTCAAAAGTGAGATATCTGCACCAGTATCTATGAGAAATGTTAGTTTATTTTCAGTTGAATGATTATAGAAAGTTACGAATATATTAAGACTATAATTGATGGAATGAACTTTTACATTTATTGGTTGTTTCCTAAAGGGTTCTGTTAGTTTTCCGACGTATTTTGCGCGATTCTCACACTGCTATTATTATTATTACCATGGTTGTAGTTTCCGCGGCCTCTCCCTTGATTTTGGCCTCGTCTACCTCCACGGTTATTATAGTTATTATTATTGTTGTTATTGCTGCCTCGGTTGTAATTGTTGTGGTAGTTATTTCTTCCACGATTATAACCCCGGGCGCCTCTATTATAATTATTTGCACTTCGTCGATAATAGAGTACAGTGTTACTTTGACCTGTTATCTCTGTGCAACTGTTTACAAATTTGGAGATGGCATCATTCATGTTTGTGAATGTGCCTGCTTGCATGATAAGTTTTACCTTATCAATGGAGCAATTCTGTGTCATTGCTTTTACAGCTGTTGTAGTGCTGTATTTATTTGCTAAGCATTGGCTGAGACCTTCACTGATATAGGCACCTTCAAGGGCCTTTGTCAGTTTCTCCACCTCTTGGGTGTATTGGTAAGCCGTTTTATTTCTCTGTTGTAGATTCAGAAGCTTGGCAGATATCACTTCTACCGATTCTCCTTTTACTGCACTTGACAGTTGCGTAATGATTGCAGCAATCGTCTGCTCATTACTTATAAGGTTTCTTATATGGCCTTTAAGTTTAGTTTTTATTAGGCTTATTGCTGTCGTTTCATGTGTGCTCTTTAAGCTATCTAGTAGACCTAGAGCATCCAAAAAGCATGTGGCTAGCCTGATAAATTCTATCAATGTCTGTGCCATTTCAGAAATTGTTAATGGTTCAGATTTAAATTCAATTCGGTCGCTTCCTTCTAGCGTTTCAATGTCACTATCGGACTCAGCGCCGCTTGATTGAACAGATTCGTCTAGTTCTTTGAACTGGTCTGTGTTGAATTCAACCAATTGACTTAGACTTTCTGTTACATCTATCAGAATATGCCTTCTTTTTCTGATGTTATTTAATCTTGTGTTTAGGGATGTCATAACCCTTAAACATTTGTTATTATGTTCAGATGTGAGCCTATTTGCATATTTATTTACTAATGTAACTATATTATTATATTCACCTACAGTCACCGACTATCTCTCTTCGAGTGCGAACGTCTGTGACTTTCTAATTGTGATTGCTTTTTTCTTCTTCTTTTTTTCTGATTTTTTTTCTTTTTTTCAACGCGCACGTGCAAATCATTCTATATCCATAAATTTGTTAACCATGGCCCACAGGCCACCCAATTTAGGGATAATCGCTTTGCCAGCCTCAGCGTTAGCCCCAAAGCTAAGAAAAAAGAACCTTTCAGAAATTACCAGTTGATTTCCCAGACCTCCCTGAAACACAGTGCAAGAATCCGAGATTTTTAGTTGTCTCATCAAAAAACTCTCCGAAAACCATATCCGACTATAACTGCTTTGCCGTCCATAGAGCCCTTAAGTATATCAGCAAAGACATATCCATCTCTAATCTTCGCGATGGTAACCTTCCCATGCTGGTCAACTCCAAGGAAGTAAGTGACAAATTTATCAAAGTAACCTCTTTACCCGGCCTATGCGAAATCGAGTGCAAGCTCCACAACACTCTTAACTTTGTCAAAGGCACCATTTACGCACCTTGTCTTATTAACATTCCAGAAAACGAAATTGTTGAGGAACTAAAATCTCAAAATGTACACAGCGTCTTCAAATTCACCAAAATGATCGACGGCACCCCCATACCATTTGGAAAAATTCTCGTAACGTTTGACCGTTTCACTCTTCTCAGTAAACTAACGGTTTCCTGGCACACAGTCAAGGTTACAGAATATATACCCAACCCGATGAGATGTAAGTCTTGTCAATTATTGGGCCACACATCAAAACACAGCAAGAACTCACCCGCCTGTGTATCATGCAATCTCACCCCCACCTTCCCGTGCCATGCACTCGCATTTTCTGTGCAAAATGTACCGGCGAACACCCAGCCTCCTCACCCGAATGCCCACAATATCAAATACAAAAACAACTTCTTCAAATCAAAACAAGCAAAAAATGCAGTTTCCGTGAAGCTCGCACGATCCTAAAACAACAACAAAACACAACAACTAACTCCACGCTTACCTACTCGACCGTCGCAAACCTTAACCCAGCATCCGTTATTCTTGTCAAAAAACCCCGAAACCCAGACACGATTACAAACACCGACCTGCCCACCAGCTCGACAAAAGCACCAACTCCCCTTTCACCAACATATCCCACTTCTCGTGCCAACTCTTTGAATCTCGAAAAGAATCTTACTTCCTCACCAAGCACCTCTGCCAAAACTGATTTCTCTCACTTAAGCCCAACAAGTGAACTGAATACATGTATGGAACAATCTCGCTCCCTTAGGTCAAAAGCAAATGCTCTAATCAGACAAAACTACAACGACGACAATACAACAATGACTTCAAGATCCAACTCAAACGAATCCATTAATTCATACACCTCAAACCTACAAACAATAATCAACACAACAGACTCAGATAACACTATGGATGATTCCGACTCTTAGTCCTGATCCTCTCACCCTCACTTTCTTATGCACAAACTTAATATTGTTAATGCGTACATCCAAGTCAAACCTTTTCATCCTCTGACATATCAGAAATCCAACACAATCTTAGTGGATCCACAATACTCCTGGGTGACCTAAACTCATGGAGTCCTTTATGGGGTTCGCCGCGCACAAACACAAGGGGTAAAAAAATTGAAAGCGTAATTCTTGAAAATAGCCTAATTGTTCTAAACGACGGTTCCCCGACTCACCTTTCAACTCACAACACTTTCACTCACATCGATATCTCACTGATATCTCCACAGATAGCCCATATGTGCAGCTGGTCTATATCAGATAATCTCCATGGAAGTGACCACTTCCCCATAATCATCCACATAAACACACCTACCCGTCCCGATAATACTTTACCCCTGCCTAAATACAAGACAGACCTAGCAAACTGGAAACGCTTTAATGAAACTTGCGAAAAATCAGCAGCATATTGGACTGACGGTTGCCTAAATCAGCAAGTCGCACAAATGACGAAAGTCATACGAGCAGCTGCAAACTGCAGCATTCCCCAAACGAAAAGAGTGATCCACAAAGCCAAAGTGCCATGGTGGAATGCTAACCTTCAACAGCCTAGGGACCAAAAGCAAAGCTTGTTCTCGTCCTACAAAGCCAATATGAATGATACAAACCTCATCAGCTATAAAAAAAGCAAACGCCATTTTCAAAAAAGCCGTACTTTCGGCCAAGCGTAACTCCCTTGAAAAATTTACTTCCAAAATCTCCCCAGTATCCTCCACAAAAAAGTCTGGTCCGATATAAAACGCCTAGCCGGCATCCCTCCCACACCGTTCAAATATATCAAATCCAACTCAGGCACTCTAACTGGATCATTTAATATCGCCGAAGAGTTTGCCTTATCTTGGTCTGAATACTCTTCTGACCAAAATTTTTCAACAGAATATATACGAGAAAAAATCGGTATCTTTCAGAGCCCTTTCTCATCGACTCAATTTCCCCATCGGCTACATGCTTAGATTCCAAATTCACATTGCTTGAAATAGAAAATGCAGTAACAAAAGCAAAAGGAAAAAGCCCTGGGGCCGACAGAGTATCATACCCTATGCTCAAAAACCTATCTCCCCACCTAAAAACAAAACTTTTGGACATCTTTAATCAAATACTGAACACTGGAAAATACCCACATACATGGAGATCGGCTACCATTATCCCTATCCCAAAACCTAACAAACCGCCTTCCGATATTAACAGCTACCGTCCAATTTCCCTGTTATCCTGTCTAGGAAAAACACTAGAAAAAATAATAGCACAAAGACTTATCTGGTTCATTAAACGCCACAACCTAATTTCCCATAATCAAGTTGCTTTCAAAAGAAACCATAGCACGATGGACGCGTTATTGCGTATCCAACACTTCGCGTCGAACGCTCTTTCGACCAAAAATCATGTCTCTATCTTGGCGACGGATTTTGAAAAAGCCTACGATCGCGTGGGGATTCACGCCGTACTTTGCAGACTCGAGCGCTGGGGCATTGGTCCAAGGCTTTATAACTTAATTAAAGCCTTCATGACCAATCGGTCCTTCAGGGTTCGAATAAACAATGTCACATCGAACTCCCACATTTTACACAACGGAATTCCGCAGGGCTCGCCACTTTCTGTAGTTTTATTTATAATAGCAATTGAAGATATAAATGGCATTGTAACCCGGCATAAAGAAATCTACATCTCACTATACGCAGACGACGCCATCATCTTTACAAAAATAAAAAATATTAACACAGTCCGAGCAAAATTTTTAGATATATTGTAAGAAATTAACTTGTGGGGAGCAACCTCTGGGGCCTCCCTTGCCATTGAAAAATGCCAAATATTACATATTTGTCTGAAACAACGTTGCAACCTTTCCGACATTGACTTTAACAGCCGCACAATAAAATATGTAAACTTTTTAAAAATCTTGGGAATAACCTTCGACTCCAAACTACTTTTCCAACAGCACTGTCAGACTCTAAGAAAACAACTAGAAACTAGATTTAACATTATTAAATTCCTATCATCAAAATACTCCTACATACATATTAAGACTCTCATAGATATTACGCGCACATTAATCCTATCTAAAATTGACTACGGTCTGCCAATCTTCGGTTGGTGTGCTAAAACTCACTTAAAAAAGCTACAACCCCCATACCACGGAGCGGTCCGTCGCGCCATTCACGCATTTCCCACATCTCCAGTAGCGTGCACATTGACAGAATCCGGTCTTCCGAGTATTCAATCACGAGTAGAAGAAACCACATTAATGCTTATCCCGAAGCTGTACACCACGTCCAATTGCATGCTAACCAAAGACTTCGGAGCCATTTTTAAACAAAAGCGGAATTTTAAGTGCATATCCACTCTAAGACGTTGCGCCAACTACATCAAGCTACTTGACCTTCCCCTCCCTAAGCCCAGGAGATCCTTCAAATCGCCAGCACATTGGAGTTCCAAACAGCCTAACATAAACCTACAAATCTACAATGCTGCCAAAAACGATACATGCTGCTTAGAATACCAAAAACGTTTTTTGAGCGCACAAGAAGACCTTGGTGAGAAAAAACTGGATTTACACTGATGGTTCCGAAGTCACCGACGCAACCACGTTTGCGGTTGTTGACTGCAACCGTAAAATAATTGCAGGAGGTAGGCTCCCGTCATACAACTCCATATTCACAGCCGAAGCTTTCGCCATTCTCAAAGGATGCCAATTCGCCTGCAAAAACGCTGGTAAATCTGTTATCTGCACAGACAGTCTCTCCTCACTTTCCGCTATACGCAACTGGAATCATAATGACCCCACAATACAAGAAGTTAGGCACATCCTAAGTTGTCATCCCACAAAAATCAACTTACTCTGGGTTCCCAGTCATCAAGGAATCTATGGAAATGAACTCGCTGACAAAGCCGCCCAAGAGATGAGACTTACACCATCAATCCTTTTCACTCCGTTTAACTGCAAGGATATCCAAAGTCGAATTCAGTTATATCTCAAAGAAAAGAAACTATCCGAATGGGCACTCTTCATGCACAGGTATCACATTATTAACCCAAATTGCATCAGTTTCAAGCCACCAACGAACGTACATAAACGGGAATGCGCGACCTTCATCCGCCTACGCATCGGGCACACCCAATCCACACACCAACACTTACTGAAGAGAACGGCGCGACCAACATGCCATCACCGTTGATCATATTCTCGACGCCTGCAGTCGATTGCACTCAATCAGATCTCAATTATTTGGTACACATAGTCTTTCGAATTGTTTAAGTAACCCATCTTGTGTAAATATCTCAAAAATTTACAAATTTGTCCAAAAAGCTCAGTTTATTATATAAGGAAATAACACTTAAGTCTCGAGTCGAAGGCCCCCGTCGCTAGTACTCATTAAGTTTATTAGGTTTAGTATTGTATACTAGATTTAATTTTGTTAAATAAATAAATAAATATTCACCTACTAATATCTCTATATGATTTTTCAAAGTTTCGGATTTTATTATTGCGTCTCTATTGATACATTTATAAGACTTATCGAACCTGAAACGAAATTCGTCTATTCGTATCGCTATTTCGCTCCATTCCATTCTTGTCGTAAGAAAAAAGTTTTATTAAGCTTTCTTCTAATCCATATTATTATTTTTTTTTTTTAAATCTGGTCTAAACGATTTGCCCTATTTATGTAAGGTCTTTTGATGATCTTGTTATGCTTAACATAAATTGTAAGCAGAAATTGTAGAAGTAGTACTATTGTAATGATCAGCAATAAGATCCACAACGCATTTATATCGTCTGTGTGATCTATAATTTTTACGTTATTAACTACGTTGGCAGTATTGTCCTTTTCCTCACTAGAATCGCTAAACCATCCCATTTTTTTTTTTATTTTCAATGAAACGTTTTTTTTTTTGAAGGAGAAGAAAAAAATGAGATTTTCTATTTATGAGTTTTTTCTCATTATTATGATATTAATTTATTCTTCTAGAAAATCAAAAATAAAAAAATGTTTACGTTTAATGAAGATAAGTATTGTTCTGTCATTAAAAAACAAATTTTGCAGCTGAATATATATATACCCAGTAGCGGAGACGTGGAAATATTAGTTGTTAATAAATGTGGTTGGCTCACATATTTGTTTACAATATAAAAAAAAATTGTCCAACCGCATTGTTGTTCATTCGCTGCAATTCGTCGACGTGTGAAGTCGTGTTTTTATCGAGCTCCGCACATAATCGGTTGTTTTGAGTGAAGTGAACGACTAATAACAAAAACTAAAATAAATAAACATAACCCGAAAGCGAAAGAGACGCTCCATGCGATGCAAGATCGCTTAAATATATACAGTGATTATTTATCCTAAATTAATAAAAATATGAGTCAAAACGACACTCGCGCTCAGCGTCAGAGTGAGCAAGACGAACGCCGGCTCTCAGTTCAACGCAACAACGCGTACTTTTCATACGTCTCCCCGACAACTCCAAACGCAGACATAGAGCGGTCAACAACCCATAGCCCAAGTAACCTTCTTATACCAACAAACCAAGAAAGGGCGCGCTCTTGCTCTCCCGCCCTTTTAGCTCCAACACAAGCCCCGCTACCCCCAAACAACAACAGCTGGAGCAATACCGAAATCCCGCTCTACCTCCTCGTCGGCTGCACCCGCTCACGCTCTCACTGTGTCAGCGAAAGCTAAACCAAAACAAAACGGAAACATAAACAATCAACCGGCCATACAGACTGGAATGGATCGCTACATCCTAATAAAACGAAAGCTAAGCCCCCAAAAAAATGTAAACAAACCAAAAATCACACGCGCCAACGCCAACACAACAATGCCGAACAATGCCAACAGGTTTGACATTTTGGCAGACACTATTGTAGACCTGCCCGTTGAAGCCGATGGAAGCGACAAAAATAAGCCAAAGCCACCACCAATTTTTGTACGTGAGAAAAGCTCCAGTACATTTGTAAACAATATAATAAAGCTCATAGGTGATACTAATTTCCACATAATTCCCTTAGTTAGGGGCAAAATCCACAAAACTAAAGTTCAAACCAAGTCTGAACAACACTTTAGAGCCTTAACCAAGTACTTAGACGAAGGGGGAAAAAGCTACTACACATACCAGCTAAAAAGCAGCAAGGGTCTGCAAGTCGTATTAAAGGGCATAGAACCTGATGTAACACCAGACGAAATAAAGCTGGCGCTACAGGATAAAGGATTTACCGCTAAATCAGTCTTCAACATCTTAAACAAAAATAGACAGCCGCAACCACTCTTCAAGGTGGAACTTACACCAGAAGCAAAGATGCCGAAAAGAAACGATGTGCATCCAATATACAAACTCCAATTTTTACTACACCGTAGAATCACCGTGGAAGAACCTCACAAACGTAGCAATCTGGTACAATGTATGAACTGCCAAGAATTCGGCCACACAAAGTCTTACTGTAAGCTGCGCCCAGTGTGCGTAGTCTGTGGCGAGCTCCATGACAAAGCCAGCTGCAGTGCACCCAAAGAAGACTCAAACGGAAAAAGGTGTGCAAACTGTGGAGGCAATCACACAGCCAACTACAGAGGCTGCCCAGTATACAAAGATCTCAAAAGCCGCATTAACCAGCGCGTAGCCACTGTACGCTCACAAAACGCACCGATCACAAAAATACCCCCAAACACAACCCAGAAGTTTTCTTCTCTACCGCAGCCAGATCCTCACTTGGTACAGGATTCGCAACCAAAAACGCGTCATATGCAAGCGCTCTAAGATCAGGTCTAGAGCCCCCAGCCTCCAATGCGCCATGTTCACAAGCCAAATATGTGGACTTCAATTCGGTACAAGACAAAAAGCTAATGGAACAACAACAAAACAATTTCGAAGCAATGATACATACCTTGCAGCAGAGCATGGAGGAGTTTATGGCGTTTATGCGGACAACCATGCAAGATCAAATGCGTAATCAAAACACGTTGATACAATTGCTTGTATCACAACAATCAAAATAATCATCTCCATGGCCTCGCTAAGAATCTCTACGTGGAACGCCAACGGCGTTTCACAGCACAAACTTGAGCTAGCTCAACTCCTTCTCGAAAAGCACATCGACGTAATGCTACTTTCGGAAACATACCTCACAAACAAATACAACTTCAACATAAGAGGATATATTTTCTACGGAACCAATCACCCTGATGGTAAGGCCCACGGCGGGACCGGGATTTTGATAAGAAGCCGTCTCAAGCACCACTGTCATCTTGAGACTGCCAAAAACTATCTACAAGCAACATCCTTAAAAATTTCATTTGGATAATGGTAACCAGCTTACCTTAGCCGCTGTTTACTACCCACCTCGTTTCACTTTATCTGAAGACCAATTTATGGATTTCTTCAACTCACTTGGAGCACATTTTATAGCAGCCGGGGATTATAATGCCAAGCACACACACTGGGGGTCTCGACTCGTGAATCCAAAAGGAAAACAGCTCTACAACGCCATTATAAAAGCAAACGACAAGCTCGACCACGTTTCTCCTGGCACACCTACATACTGGCCAACTGACCCCAAAAAACTACCTGATCTAATTGATTTCGCAGTCACCAAAAACATTCCCCGTAATCTGATAAGCGCCGAGTGCCTCTCAGACTTATCATCTGACCACTCGCCCCTCCTAATAAATCTGCTCCGACACCCAGAACCAGCAAACCACTCCTACAAGTTGACTTCAGAAAAAACCAACTGGCTCATCTACAAAAAATACATAAGCTCTCACATTGAGCTTAACCCACCACTCGAAGCTGAAGCTGACATTGATAGTTTTGTTAACTCACTGGAGTCAATCATCGTTGCTGCAGCTCGCTGCTCAACGCCGCAAACTGTAAGTAAAATCTCAAATCACAAAAACCAACCTGCAAATCGAACAACTCGTTCTCGAAAAACGGCGCCTCCGGCGAGAATGGCAGTCCTCCAGATCACCGTCGGCAAAACAAAAGTTAAAAGACGCCACACGCAAACTTACAAAAGCTTTAAAGCAAGAAGAAGAGCTTGCCCAACGTACTTATATTGAAAAATTATCAACATCCAGTACAAAAAACTCACTGTGGAAAGCTCATCCAATTCTTGGCTCACCTACAGTACCAGTGGTCCCTATTAGAAACCACACAGGTGGCTGGGCCCGTAGCGACAAAAATAGAGCCAGCACATTTGCCACTCATCTACATAAAGTCTTCCAACCGAATTCTGCAACAAACACGTTCGAAATTCCGCCGGTAACAGACGACTCCCAGCTTCACCACGCTCCAATTGTGTTTCGCTCAAACGACATCTCAAAAATCATCAAAGAACATCTGAACCCAAAAAATCTGCAGGGTGCGACCTAATTACCCCTAAGATGATTATTGAGATGCCTTACTGTGCCGTATGCAGCATCACCCAGCTCTTCAATGCCATCAACAAACTTGGCTAATTTCCAGGAAGATGGAAAAAGTCAATAATAATAAAGATACCAAAGCCGGGAAAAGATCACACTGTTCCATCGTCGTACAGACCCATAAGCCTTCTATCCTGCCTATCTAAACTTTTCGAAAAATGCCTACTGTCTCTGACTATTACTCCATTCCTGAACACGCACAACACAATACCAGCACACCAATTTGGCTTTCGTGAAAAACACGGAACTATTGAGCAAGTTAACCGTATAACATCCGAAATACGAAACGCATTTGAAAAACGGGAATACTGCTCTGCGATATTTCTTGACGTATCGCAGGCATTCGACAGAGTTTGGCTGGACGGTCTGATGTACAAAATCAAAACAACACTTCCAAAGAACACTCACAAACTGCTAGAGTCGTACCTCTACAACAGGAAGTTTGTAGTGAGGTGCAACACTGCAATATCCGACGAACACAGTATTGAAGCCGGTGTCCCACAAGGCAGCGTACTAGGCCCAACACTATACGTCCTATTCACAGCAGACATCCCTACAAGCAGCAACCTGACAGTTTCAACATTTGCGGATGACACAGCTATTCTCAGCCGCTCCAGATGCCCAATCAAAGCATCATCCCAGCTAGCCATCTACCTAGTCGACGTGGAAAAGTGGTTATCCGACTGGCGTATAAAGGTAAACGAACAAAAATGCAAGCAAGTAACTTTCACCCTTAACAGGCAAGATTGTCCACCGCTCACGCTGAACAACGTCGCACTTCCAACAGCAAACGAAGTGACGTATCTGGGAGTACACCTCGATAGAAGATTAACTTGGCGCCGACACATCGAAGCCAAGAGAACTCACCTAAAACTGAAGGCCCACAGCCTTCATTGGCTTATCAACTCCCGCTCACCACTCAGTTTGGACTTCAAGGTGCTGCTCTACAACTCAGCGCTAAAACCAATCTGGACTTACGGCTGCCAGCTATGGGGAAATGCCAGCAACAGCAACATCGATATCGTTCAGAGAGCCCAGACGAAGATATTGAGAACTATCACCGGGGCACCGTGGTATGTTCGAAACGCCAACATTCACAATGATCTAAACGTACCACCCGTAAAAGACGAAATTGCGGAAAAAAAGGAAAATTACCTTAACAAGCTATCAACGCATCCTAACCAGCTCGCGAGGAGTCTAACAAGGTTAAGCAGCCGATCACGCCTACGCCGGAACGACTTGCCAACCCAGCAGTAATCTTTTTTATTATTATTATTATTATTATTATTATTATTATTATTATTATTTTTATTATCTTTTTAAGGGCCGCTTTTATAATACAGTGCAAGTAATGTACTGGTAATTAGTATTTACACGTAAGATTTGTTAACTTGTTGTTAGTTTTCGGTACTGAAATGATCCAACAAATAAAAGCTCTAAACTGGAAAAACTAATGTTTAAAATTCGTATTTTGTTGTAGTTTATTTTGTTGTAACTAGTTTCCGAAAATTTTCGTTTGGTTCAGAGTTATTTTGATTTTGTTCGTCATTAATTTGAACGGTTTGTCCTTCATTAAAAAATCCATATATTGATTTTTGTCATAATACTGTTATTCATAATAATTAGGTTCAAGTTGTCCGTATCTCATCTTGGACTCTCACGTTTTCACTGGACCGATGTCTTTCATATCGAAATGTTCGTGTGATGCAGCCATTCGATATGATTTGACGCTAATAGCAAGTCATCAAGGTGAATCATTTTTCATCTCCATCAGCGCCTTATGTTATGCTTTTGCTGCTCTCATATGATCATTGGTAATTGTGTTCTGCTTTGAACCAATTGCTGCATCTGATTTCAATTTGTCTATGAACTCGCTCATTCCTTTTTGTACTTCCAGATACACTTTCTCTTTTAGTTCTCCGTTTAGTTATGCTGTCTTGGTGAGAACCCTTTTTGCGACTAGCCTTGCTTTCTTTTTGCCGAAGTGCCATCTTCTTTCCTGCAGAACACCATTTTGCTGCCAATAACCTTTTCTCAGCCGGACATGCACCATGTATTCGTCTTCGATAGCAATGCTCCACTTTTTACCATCGCGTGAGCTTTTTGCCTCTTCAAATGTTAAAAATCTTCCTCTGATGATGAGTAAGAGTTCGTCTCTTGAATCCTCTTGGCGACAATCCTCTTGGTTGCTGACGGCTACGTTTTTCATGATCTTCCTCTTTTGGCTGTCCTTAAAAGGTTTGAACGCCCTCTTCCAAGTCGCTGCTGCCCATAATTGGAATCTGCATCGCTGGATGTACTGTCGCTTTGTTGTTACCGCTCATTCGACTTGCTGCTTGAACCTTGAAAAGTTTAAGAACTTTACATCATAAGCATTTATTACTTTTCGCTTTTCCAGTAACCACAATCGATACGCTCTATTTCATTGAATACCCAACAAGAAAACATTCTTTAGATTTCAAATTTTCCACGATTGCCACCTTTTTTTTTTTGTACAATTTTATTTTGTTTGCTGGATTTTCTCTTCTTAATAGAGACTAACAACAAGTTCTAAAATCTTAGACTAATATTATAACTAAAAATCCATTTTTAGCAATGGGTTTAGTTTTAAGCACGGCTCTAATTATATCGGAACTGAACGAGTGGATGATCGGCGAGCGTGCAAAAGGATTTGGATAAAATGTTAATTTAGCTTGGTGTTTTGCTTTTTGATGGAAAATTTCGTCAGAAACGGTGTTGATATTTAAATCTCGACGAAATATTTTCGTTCCTTATATACCATTGAACTCTTTGAATTACTTCGATGTTACTACGACTGGCATGTCCCCAAAGTTCAGAGCCGTATTTCCATATTGGCTTGATCACGGTGTTATAGAGAAGTGTTTTGTAATCAACGCAAAGAGGGGACTGAGAGTTGATTAGCCAATGGAGCTTGGTGGTCTTCAACTTTAGTTGAGTTTTTTTGGCTGCTATGTGTGAGCGCCAGGTGAGTCTCCTGTCAAGATGGATACCCAAGTATGTGACGGTGTTTGACCGGGGGGTTCGTGCTCCTTCTTGAGTAAGGTGGGGACAGGTTTGTCTGTTCAGTGTGAGTGTTACGTGTTTACATTTACTTTCATTTACTGTAATGATAAAGTGATCAGAGCCCGAAGTGTCAACACGTTTTGGCTTATTTATAAATTTTCCGAAAAAAAAAAAAAATAAAAATAAATAAATAAATTTTTCCGGAAAATAAAACACTAATTAGTTAACACAACTGCATTAACGCGCAACTGCATTAATAGCGATCGGTTGTGTCTGCACAAAGCTCCGTTTTTGGACGCCGCAGCTAGCGGAGTCGGCAATAAGCGGTAAAATAAAGGAACAAAACAGCTTGCCATATAAGTGCACGCTGCCCATCGGGCATAGCCCCTCCACCGGCGCGCAGCCGCACAAGAGGGGCTTGTTGTTGATTTCGTTGGAGGCGCAAACGAAAAATATAAGATTTCCAAATGGCTGAAAGAAAATCTGTTTCTGACTTGCTGCTTAGTAATAAGCAGACTTTGCAAGAAAAATGTACCGCGTTGCTGGCAAATCCCCATCCGAGCTTCGGGCTGCTTGCAGAGCAAACCTAACTGATATTGGTAATACGAGTAGCAACATCATCACTCCCACGACCAGCACCAGGACCTTCACCAGTATAAACAGCACAAGCACTGACACCATGGCAACTGCTACAGCAAGCAAACTTGGCCCTGGGTTGAACCCGGTCAAATATGATCAATCGTCGCTTCAGTGCTCTTCTGCTGCCCCGCGTGTCACTACTGACTTAGATACATTGATCAGTGGGGCCGCATCAAAAATGTTGCAGGCCCAAGTGCAAAAAAGCATGAAACGGAAAAACGCAAAGCCTTCTTCACCCATCGCAAGTGTTAAGAGAGCGACTAGAGAAGCTGACCTTCCAAGCTCTAGCAACAGGTTCGCGCTACTTGACATGGAAGTAGAAAGAGAAGACACAGCAGAGGATCAACAGGACGAAATAACTGTTGAAAGCAACGACCCTGCCCAGCCAGAACAAGCAAAAAAAATGGAAAAGCCACCTCAAATTGTTGTCCCGGACTGTAGCATAAATGATCTCTTCGAATTCATAGGGGAGGTCACTGATGTGAACAATGTGGTCACCAAGAGCAACCTTGGAACCACCAGAATTTTCCCAAGGATAGTGACACGTACAGAGCTATTGTAGACCATCTGGACAGACATTGTGTGGAGTTCCACACATACCAAATGCACACTGAAAAGCCGCATCGAATTGTTGTGAAGGGTCTACACCACAGCACTCTAAATAATGATATCAAGGATAGTCTGCAAAAATACGGCTTTGAGGTACTCCACATACATAATCCTGCATCCAGAGCTAACAGAGAAGAGAAGTTAAATCTCTTTTTTATAAACATCAAACCGTGCGCTAAGATAAATGACGTCTTCAAAATCACAATCCTCTGCAGACAAAAAGTGAGGGTGGAGCGGATGAGAAAAGCCACAGACGTCGCACAGTGCAAACGGTGCCAGCGATACGGCCACACTGCCGCATTGTTAGTAAAAAGCCTAACAGATATTAGTGTTTTTCAAGCAGCGGTTTCCCGCATCGGCTTGGGTTTAGAAATTAAAATTAAGGCAAATTGGGGCATTGGCATTTATTTATGCAGCCCGTTTGCGTTGTTTCGCACCTTGCGAAATCCTGCTTTCGATGTCCTCAAGACGCTCTTTGTAGCGTTGTCGGGATGCCTCGTCTCTGGCCAACTGGGTCATTTCCTTAACCAGTCGGCGTTGCCTAAGTAGCTTTACCCTTTTTCCGGAGCGTTTGTGCTTCTTCGGTTCCTTCTTTTCCTGCCTTGCCCGGTACTCAGCTATTGTGAGTGGGCGTGGTCCATCTGCAGGATTTTGCTGCAGAGCTTCTTCCAACGTTGGCAAGTCCCTTTGTGTCGTGGGCTGTGCGGTTGAGAATTGTGGCTCTTCCGCCATCAATTATTATGTTTTTAGTTAATAATAATAACTTCTTGTAGCATAGAATTCTTCCTGCTACGGAATTATCGGAATCTTCGTATGGGTACAGATCGATGCGGTGTCCAGGATGATCCAGGCTGGATCGATGTGGTGTCCAGGATAATGCAGTATCCAATGGAGTGGGAAACAATGGAGCAGCAATCCGTGTGGCGCAGTTGACATTCGTGACAGCCGCATTGATGGCGTCCCAATCTCAGAGCTTGTCCTTGAGTTAAAGATGCCGTCCAAGGGATGTCCCTAGAACAGGTTAAAGATGCCGTCCTAGTAGAGTCCTAGTAGGGTCCTGTCACGGTCGCCATGTTCTGGAGCTTCTTGATTGTTTGAGGTTCTTTTATTGAATGATTAAAGTGTGCTGAAGTTGGGTTCAGCTAACCCGCACATACATTGCTTATATCTATGTATTCTTACTTATATTTATACATATACATATGTATGCAGAAGGCATTGACCACTTGAGCTGCAAAGTGCATGCTCAGCATTCCCACGCTCCGTGATCGGCTTATGTATAAGCGTTAGATCGTATTACTGGGGCGCTGGAGTGCTTACATAGTTTTTGGTGGTCTTTTTTGTATATTTGTATATTTATATTTATTATGACAAAGTGTCACAATGTATTGACGCTAAGTTATACCCAATCATTTATTGTATTGTTACGGTAGATTAGTCCAATATGCTACAAATGGCATCTTAATGATAAATTGATTTCGTAATATTGGAATAAAACTACATATTTGCAAGTTTTTTTTGTTTAATGTCGAGTAGCTAAATCTGACAAATACACACAAAAACTACATAAATTCTTAAAATTATATCTGAGTACGTAAGTGCATACATTTTGAAGCCTAAAACTTGTTATAAATGACTAAGTACCGCCTTTTTCCTCCTTTTCTTAGCCTGGCCTAATTGAAGTAGTAGCAGCGCACATATAAACTAAAATAATAAATATGTATATAAAAAAGGACGCTCCGCTGCTGGCGTTCCCGGCAGCGCGGCTGCGCGGTATGGGCTAAAAACACTTTTACATAAATAGAATATATTTATTGAATAAAATGAATGCAAGTGACACAAACGTATCCAACTAAATACAATCCACAAAGAAGAGTCTGTAATCAACTTGAACTTGATTCAAGCAGATAATGCTGAACATTTTACTTCCCGGATGTAACTGTGCTGCTTTAATTCTGCTCGCGTCGTCTTTTGGTTCCAAAAAAATCGGATGTAATTTTCCGGTAAACTTTTCCAACAACACTGCGATATATCCGTCCATGCATGCGTCTAAATGCAACTCTCTTGGTGTATCACTTTCAAAAATACGTAGAACTGATTCTCTTGTCAATAAGTCTTTTAATTGCTGTATTGGCTGTAGCTCCGCTGGAGCAATCATGAATTTCATATCCTTTTGTAATAGCTCCGTATTGTGCCACAATCTTACGAAAAAAAGATCTTCGGTGTAGCAAAACGAGTTACTGCTGCAGTTTTCTCATTGCAATGCCAGATCCGCCATCTATCATAAGGCGCAAAAATTATGGCTTTTTAATGTCACCGATACTGGCAAACTTTTTATTCATACGAGTGTTTAGCAAATATTCAAGAACCGATTCTTACTTTAATTTTTTTGGTTCACGTCAAAAGTCATGGACCTCCTCATTGTTCAATTGTCGCCCGAATTCTTTTATAAGTGCATTCTTAAGTGTTTTATAGTTCGATACGCACTCCGATTCTAAAAACAACTTGGCAGCATTAATCATTTTGTTTCACGCTTGTACATTTTTCAGCTTGTTCAAAAACTCATATGAATCAGCATTCTTTTCGAAAATTTCAAGACATGTCCGTCTGATGCTAATGCTATGCAATTCCGCATATGCTTTGGTGCTTATAAAAGCTATCTTATTTTTTAAATTTGAACCAAATCGGATAAGAAACACGGAAGTTATGCCACATGCAAAATCTATGGCAAGGGAAGCACAAGCGCAGCAAAACACGCATTGCACGACGCCGACTGCGACGTTGACAGCGAAATGTGCTTTATGACACACGAAACTTATTTCAAAAATCATACCAAATTTATATTGTTATGGTACCCCTTTTCTAATAGAATATTGTTTCATTCGCTCATTGATATTAAATAAATAAATACTAAACAATATTACATTATTATATATTATAAATAATTATATATGTTGAATTGTAAATTAAATAAAATAATTTTACATATTTCTTTTTAACAAATAATACAAAATTTAAATTGTTGTGTAGTCTTTTATTTATTGATACTAATTGTAAGCATGTCTAAGGGCACAGGATATTTTGCAGTCGGGAAACTCGACTGTTGCTTCCTTACTTATTGAAATTTCATTTATTGAACAAAATTCTAAAACTACGATGCCCGATCCTTCCGACCGCATACTCAGCCTCGGCGAGCTCTTCAATATTGCAGTGAACCAAGACTCTGTACCGAAACGGACATCTAAAGTCGCCGGCACTATCAAGCCACCGCCTCAGCGAATACAAGTCATTAAGCGGAAGGCATATGAATGCCAAGAATAGGGCAATACTCGGTACCAAAATTCCTCTTCCACCTACAGCGGCAGCTCAAACCGCTTTGGGGTGCTTGCGCAAACCGAGGAACTGAGTGAGCAGCCCAGTGCCATCCATCAAGCAGCTATTGCTGCTGCCAAACGTGATGCAGCCACATCTGGCATTATCAGTCGACCTTCCATGGCGTAACCTAAAGCCCATCCAATAGTTTTGGAAGGTCAAAGCGCACCACTGCTGATGGACAACATCTCAAAAATCGCTGATCTGAAGGTCTCTGCCAAGGCATCGATGGGCGGAGTTCTGAGGCTCTACGCGGCAGACGTTAGCACCTTCCACAGCGTAGTCAGCTGACTCGAGACCGAAAAGCTTGCGTTTCATTGCTACCAGCTCAAGGAGGACAGGTCATACCGAGTCTGCGTGAAAGGACTGCACCACAGTACGCTCATCAAATCTTTAATGAACTGGAAAGTCTCGGTCACAAGATGCTAGACGTTCATACACCATAAACATGTTCTTTTTTAACATCGCTGCGACTACTGCAACTGTGGTGAATAGCACCCAGCGAACTATTGCGGATGCTCCAAACTCCAGGCATTCCTTTAGTGCTCTAGGCCAAAAAGAGGTGTGGGCGGAAAAAGCGAGGTCAACAATCGACCTATTTCCCATGCTCCTGCTGGAGGTATGCCGATTGCACCTCTCCGAAGCAGAGTCTCCTACGCAGATGCAGCTAAGGCCTGGATGGGCCCCAAGCAGGATCAGCAACAGGAGCCACAGCTCTTCCAGCTGCAACCCGAGACCAGGAACTACAGCCAGCAAAGGAGTCGGTCTACGGGCGAAATCAGACCCCTTTGGACAATAACACTTTAGTATCCTGCAGACGCTAAACGTAACATGAACACTCTGCGATCTTTTCAGGAATAGCAGATTGAACAAATGAGGATGATGCTACTACAGCAAGGGCAGATGATCAATCTGCTCACTGCTATACACGCGCAGACAAGGCCAAAATGAAGCCGCTGCGCATCTTAGTGTGGAACGCCGACGGCGTCTCCGCAAAGCTGCCTGAAGTTAAATGCTTTTTGCGGCGTTACGAGACTGATGTTTTGCCTTGCAGTGAAACACTGCAAGACGTAGTCAAGCCCAAGCTGTATGTTACGAGGCCTATAATGCAAACAACCCAGGTGAGGGTAACGCCAAAAGAGGATCAGCGATTATGATCAAATCAAGTTTGGTTCATTTTCCTCTTCCTTCAGTAGCCACTGATAGGGTGCAACTTGCGTCAGCAACTATCGAGACTGGAGACGGCCTTATAAACTTCGGCGCGGTCTACTGCCCACCGAGGTTCGTATGGACCACAGACGACTTCAAATCCATAGTGTAGCAACATCAGCATAAATTCATATATTTTGCGCTGACATGAGGTATCCTGGGATTACACTCAGATATCCGGTCGTTTGCCGAGCTCAGCTCTGACCACTTACTTCTCATCATCACTCTGGACACAACAGCTAGAGCCTTTCCCAAAGTCGAGCGGCTTATCAGTAGGCGCACTAACATGGAACGTTTTCAAGAGTACCTCGAGTCGTCACTGAACCTTGACATGGCGCTGAACTCCGAGCGGGACATTGAAGTTGCAATCGACTCTCTCACCCACAAAATCCAAGTAGCAGCTAGATTGGCCACTCACAACCCAGGACTGAGTCCCGCAGCAGCCAGAATACCGGTCCCCAGAGAGATTCTGCTGCTCATTGCAGAGAAGAGGCGCCACGCTCCAGATGGATGAGGTCCCGCCACCCGCTGGACAAAGCTGATGTCTATAGGGCGAAGGCTATCCTTCATCGTGCATTGGTGGAACACTGAAGCCGACGCGACGCACTCGCTCTGAAAGACCACACGCGCGATCAAAAGACGTTTCCTAAGGAAAGCATCATTGAACTCATTGAACGCATCATCAAACTGATTTGGAGCAAGCGGAAGCGTTCGACAGTCCGCAGCAGGTCTAAGAGACTCACGATCCAACCGTTCGATTCTGGTGAGATAGCCGATGTTATCGCCCAGCAAAACTCTAAAAGAGCACCAGGCCATGATGCTATATGCAACGCCACTCTAAAGGCCCTACCTAGCAGAGCGATTCCGCTACGAAGCGATGGGTTTCAACGCTATTGTGAGGCTGCAGTACTTCCCTCCTCAGTGGAAGCTTGGCATTATCTCTATAACCCATCTGGCAAGCCGGAAAAGGACCCTGTATCCTATCTGCCGATCAGTCTCCTCCTATCGATCTTAAAGGTGTTTGAGAGACTGATTGGCGCCCGGATGGTCAGGTCTATGGATGCCCAGGGAATAATGCCAGATTACCAGTTCGGATTACGTTCTGGTCACTGCACGGTGGAGAAACTGCGACGACTGGTAGAACGTGGTCGGGTCCGGTATGGAAGATGTGGGTGTCTCTACGAAGTGTCCAGGTGAGTACTAGGGATATGATGAAGAGAATGTACAAGGTTGTCGAGTGCCGGGAGTTTCCTGCGGTGACGACCAGTAGCTTGTTGGATGTTGTGAGTGTGTCCAGGCGAAGTCTTTCCAAGGTAAGTACCTTGATAGTGGAATTTTTTTATTAGTCTTCGCATTGGTGGTAGAAAGAAGTCGGGATGCTCTTCTTATTATAGCTGAGCCATTGATGTGGATTGTGGTCTGGTTGAAGGAGATGATTGGGAGGTTGTTTCCGTTAAATATAAATATGAAGCCTTTTTCCGGTTCGAATACGTCAGTCCCGTTTCCTTCATGTCGCAGTAGCTGGTTTTATTTTGGATCAAGTGTCCCAAGAAAGTGTCATTTCCAAGGTTATTGATGGACTCGATTTCGCAGACGAATTGTTTCTCTATTACAGGGCATTTATGCATAGTTGAAAACATACTACTACTTTTGTTATTATATATTAAGTACTTAGGTGTTATTACAAATTGTGTGTAATTTATTGGAAGTGGAATTATTCTTGCCATTTCGTAGTTAGAATTTAGAAAAATAGGAATTTCGATACTGAAAATTATTTTGTCTTGGTAGTTTAGTGTGTTCAATTTTAACAGATTATAAATATGTTGTTCGGATTTTATAGTATAGTTTTGAGTTTTAAAGATTTGTTTGATTTTCATTATTTCTGTCTTATCTAAAATAAGTTTTGGAACAACATTGATTTTGGCAAGCAGTGTACTTTTTATAATGTCGCTTAGATGATTAAGTAATAAATCCATATTATAGTTGAGTCTATTTATATATTGTAGTTTCTTTATTTCTTCTTCATTGTTATATATCTTTGTGTAGATTGCGTTTTGCATGTTATCGAAGAAGTTTTTAATCAAATTTTGCTCATTATTAATTTGTTTTGTAATGTTTTTGAAACATAATTGAATTTTATCATTAAACAAGATCTGTATTTTAAAGTTATCTGATTGGTTATCAGATCATCATTGGCATCCGTATTGCTGGTAACGACTTTGACTAGACTACCTAACCCGTTAATAGGACCTCTTTTGTGGCGTGAGAAGGGTGTTAGTGTGTCGATTTTTGTTTGGGTTTGGGCAAGTTTAGCGTTTAGTATAGATATGGAGTCGGCGAGTTTTTCATCGTATCTTAGGGTATCGATGGTGTGGTATAATTTTTTGATACAAATGGTGTATTCGGGCAGATCGATTATGTGGCTAATCTTTTTATAGTTTGCTATTACGAGTGTTTTTCCTAGTGCCACTTTTGCTTAGGGGTTGGTGCTATCGAAGTTGTGGATGAGGGTAGATTGGTATGCCCCATGGAAGGATCTGGAATGCAGGTGGAAAGGCTTAAGTCGTTCGGAGGTTTGAATATTTTCCTAATTTTTGATTTGTGGATTTTTTGATTTCTTGTGGTTATTAGAGTTTTGCCTTTATCTTTTACTGTCCTGTGTAAGGAAAACCGCGGTGTTAATTTATTTCTCCTGTTTTCTTTTCTGAAAATTGTGCTGTTAGGTTGTATTGTTGTTGGTTCTACTCTGTTTGTGTTTAGCTTTTCTGTCCTTTGTTGGGCCTTTGTGGACAGCTCATCTTTTATTTCCGAGTAAAGTTTGTCTTGGAATGTGTTTAGTTTATTTAAATAATCATGCTCGTTATTAGGTATTATTGTTTTATTAAATAAATGGGTCCTACCATTAAATAATTCAAAAGGGGTGTGTTTAGTGGTGGAGTGGATTGCGTTATTATATGTTATTACGGTTTCTGATATTATTTCTTCGTGATCTGTAGGTAGTTTGTGTTTTTTACGTGTGTCAAAGATTATTCTGTAAATTTCTGTCAAGGAGGAATGTAAGCGTTCTACTGGCGAATTACTTGACGATTGTTGAAAGGATGTGACATGGAGTAGTATGTTATATTGAGAACAGAATTTGCGAAATATGTCATTGCAAAATTCTACTCCTTGGTCGTGTATTAGTTTTTTGGGTAGCCCAAATTGACTGAAGAAATTTTTGATTGATTTAATGCAGTTGATGCCGTTTCTATTTGGAATAGGGTAGACAGCTGCGAATTTTGAGAACTTGTCTATGATCGTCAGGTTAAAGTTATCGTTAATGGTATTAATGTCAATGTGTATTATGTCGAGGGCTTTTGTTGGGGTTTCTGGGGTTTCGAATACAATGTTCTGTGGTTGCCTGTCGTATTTGAGCTTTAGACAGGTTTCGCAATTTCTAATTAGTTGAGAGATTTTGTTTTTCATATTGGGGAAGTAAGTTTCCCGTTTGAGGTGAAGGAATGTTTCATCTATGCCTCTGTGGGTGCTGTTTATGTGGTATTCGTTAATGAATTTATTTTGTTCGGAGGTTCCCTTGATTTCCTGGAGAAATGATTTACATCTGATAATTTTGAAGTGTTTTTTGTGTGCAAAAAACGTTAGGAATGCTTTTTCAATTAATGCGGAGTTATTATCATCTGCCAAGAAGGCGCAAATCCTGTTAGGTTTTAGGGTTCCTTTCAAGATTTTAGCGATATTGTCGAAATCGAAAGAGGGTTGTGAGTATTTTTTCCTAATCTTTTGTTTAAATGGTGTTGTAGTTTGGAAAGACGTATGTGATTCTATTTCTAGTATGAGTTGTGTGTTAAATTCATTAATTGGTTTTTCAGATGTGAGGCAAGGCTTAATCGTTAGGGTTTCATTGTGGTTTAAATTTGGGTCTGCTCGACTTAGGGCGTCCGCAATTACATTTTGTGAACCGTTCTTATGAATTATTTCGAAATCATATTCCATAAGTTTTAGTCTCCAACTGATTATTTTTGAGTTGGGTTCCTTAAAATTCATAGGCCATATTAATGGTTTGTGATCCGCAACAATAGTAAATTCTACGCCATAAATATATGGTCTGAAGTATTTTACTACCCATATTATCGCTAGCATTTCCTTTTCTATAGTTGAATAGTTGACTTCGGTATCGGATATAGTCCTGCTGGCAAAGCATACAGGTCTATCGTTTTGTAAGGAGCCTTGGGATAGTACAGCTCCTAACGCGAAGTTACTAGCATCTGTAGTAAGAATGAATGGTTTTTCGAAGTGTGGGTGTAAAAGTATTGGGTCGTTGGAAAGAAGAGTTTTGCATTGTTCGAATGCGGGTAAAAAGTCTTTGTCTGTAGAAATTTGTCCTTTCCCTTTCAGTTGTTTATTCATGGGTTTTGTTATTCGTGCAGTCCCTTATAAATTTCCTATAGTAGCCTAGTAGCCCGAGGAAAGATTTGATGGTTCTTCTGTTGGTGGGGCAGGGGAATTTTTTAATTGCACTTTTTTTTTCGGGTTTGGTTTTATTCCGTCTTGTGTGACTATGTGGCCTAAAAATTCTATCTCTTTTCTTAGAAATTCTGATTTTGAAAGTTGTAGTTTGAAGTTCGCTGCTCTAAGTTTTTCAAATTCCCCATGATTAATATTTACTGGTAGTGGTAAAATAACTTTACTGTAGGCGGGAATATTAAAAATATTTGAAGCTTTGTTAGTGAACAAAAATATTGGAAGTGTGGAATTTGAAGTTACTAGTTGTAAGTTTACTAGGTCTATTTTTGCTTCTAGGTGTGATAGTAGGTCCATTCCTATGAGGCCATTGAAATAAGAGTGAAATTTAAATTTAAGTAGGGTAAATTGGCCTTCGGTTTTGAATTCGGGTGGCATTGGGAATATTGCTTTTTCCTCGATTTTGAAACTATTTAATGCTGTTGTAATTGATGTAGATATTGGTAAAATTGCGCAATCTAGTTGATTGGCAAATTCTGGGTCGATGAATAAGTTAGTGGATCCTGTATCGATAAGAAATGACAGAGGGGATTTTTGTTGGATTTTTAGAATTATGTATGGGAGGGATGTTGCATGTGTGGTAGGATTTATGTATCCTGTTGGGTTCCCGAGGCTGGTGCCTGAAAATTTATGTTGGTAGGGGGGTGTTGGGTAATTTTCCCTTCTTCTATGTTGTGTAGCCCATGATATGGTGTTTTGTTGTCTCTAAACGGGTTATCAGTTTTGTTGCCAGTGTTGGGCTGATGGTATCTGGCGTTTGAATAATGGTTTGAGTGATTTTGGGTATATGGTGAATTACGGTTGTTACGCTCGATGTTGTATCTGCGATTGTTACTGTTATTGTTATTGTAATTGTTAGTTCGTCGTTCGGTGTTGTTTTGGGTTGGGGGGTATGGACTCTGTTATGGTATCGAGCCCTCTCTATCTGACACAGCTCGTAGGCTGCTTCAATAGTTTTGGGGTCTTTCAATCTGATGATTGTTTTAAATGGTTCTCTAATTCCTGAAATGAAGGCATTTAGGCAAACTTCGCCATATAGTGTCTTCTTGGCTTCGATGATTGTGGCCGATTGGCCATTATTGGAAATGGTGGATATGAGTTGGCTTTTAATTTTCGATTAGCCGAAGAATAATTGTCCTAGGGCTAGATTATTCGGGAAGGATTGGAGTTTGCTTAAAAGGCTAGCTTCGCTTTTCTTACTAGAGTATAAACGTAGCAAGTTACTTTTGATATCGTCCCATATAAGTTTGGTGTTGGCTAAGTTAAGGGCTTCGTCTGCTCTTCCACCTATTTTATTCCTTATTCCCCTGAGTGTCAGAAGTCCGTATGGTGTTTGGTCGGTTCCCTTGATGAGCATGATTATCCTCAACGCTAGTTATATACTTGTCGAGTTGGAGTGCCATCGAATGTCGGGAGTTCTTTAACGAAGGCTAAAATATCAGTGGCACTAAGTGCCGTAGCAATATTGCTAAAGCCATTGGCAGTAGGTGTTAAGGGGGCGGAATTAATTCCGGAGGAGTTGGCCGAATCCATATCTAAGGGTTGGAGAGGTGGTAAGGGGGTATTTTCTCTAATAACGGAGGGTGTTTGTTTTGGCAACTGATCGTGTGACTCTCCTTGGTAATGTGTGTGTTCCTAATACGGAACGAGTTGTTTGTTTTATAGTTTGCGTTAATTTGTTTGGCATTTAATATACTAAATATACTAAATATACTAAATATACTAAATATACTAAATATACTAAATATACTAAATATGCTAAATATACTAAATATACTAAATATACTAAATATACTAAATATACTAAATATATTAAATATACTATATATACTATATATACTAAATATACTAAATACACTAAATATACTAAATATACTAAATATACTAAACATACTAAATATACTTAATATACTAAATATACTAAATATACTAAATATACTAAATATACTATATATACTAAATATACTAAAGACTAAGCTTTACAATGAATTCAGTGAATGTTAATTACTTGTTTTTGGTTGTTGGATAGTGTGTTTTTGTGCGTTAATCTCTGTAATATAGTTATATTAGTGTTTGTATGTATTGTTTAAATAATTTATTTCTGTGAAAGAATGGAAATATAGATGCATGTTCAAAGAAAGGAGAATTTTATTAATTATATTTTCCCCTAAAATTTATATGTAGTTTTGTGGTGTTCTGCCCGGCCTTAAAAATCATATACTTTACTGTTCATATAATATTGTTTGTATGTGCGTATGTTGCTTTGATGGTTTGTATATATGTATGTACACGTGAAAGTGGTGATGTGGTACTTGGCCTTACTAAACTTCGGCAGTGATTATCGGCGATTGATTTCACGCAAGTATATTACACGTCATTTTTACACGTATGCATATATGTAAGTTGTATATCTCTTTTTTTTTTATATATATATTTATTTTATTTTATTTTATTTATTTTTTTTTTTTTGTGATGTGGTACCAGGCCTGAAAAATTTCGGCAGTGGTTTAACAGCGATTGATGCCACTCAGGTACACTACACTTTTGATATGTACAAAAAAAATGTTTTGCATTTGAAATATATGTATGTTGTATATATGTGTATATCCTTTTTTGTTGTGTATATATTTATTATTATTATTTTTTTTTTGTGATGTAGTACCAGGCCTTTAATATTTCGGCAGTGGTTTATCAGCGATTGATGCCACGCAGGTACACTACACTTTTGATATGTAAAATAAAATGTTTTGCATTTGGAATATATGTATGTTATATGTTGTATATCTTTTTTTGTTGTGTATATATTTATTATTATTTTTTTTGTGATGTAGTACCAGGCCTTTAATATTTCGGCAGTGGTTTTATTAGAAGTAGAGTTTATTTGTGACTAATTAATACATAAAATGATGCGTTACTCATGACGCGCTTAAAGAGAATAAACAAAAGAGAAAGATCAATTAGAGTTACATTTAGTATAAGACATTCGCTTTGCACTCTTAATTCAGATTTCAACACTCCTTCTCAAAGAGACATGCCTTTACAATTTAACTTAAATATACATTTTTCTTTTAAACATAATTTTCAATTCAATTTCTGTATACATTTTTCTTCTATACATAATTTTCAATTCAATTTAAACCTAACTTTTTAACAAAACCTGTATGCTTGATCTTATTTAAGTTTTTTGTTAAAATATCCGAAATCATATTTTCTGTTGAAACATATTTTATATCAATAACGTTTTCCTTATATAATTGTCTTACAAAATGGTACTTAATATCAATATGTTTGCTTCGTGCATGAAACTTGGAGTCTTTTGCCAGACATTGTGCGCTTTGATTATCGCTGTATATAACCATCTTTGGAACCAATCCTATTCCTATCTCCTCCACCAGCTTTTTAATGTAGACTGCCTCTTTTGCTGCTGTTGAAAGCGCCACATACTCAGCTTCAGTGGAACTAAGTGCCACAATGGTCTGCTTTTGGACTCCCACGAAATCGCCGCACCAGCCATGATGAATGCCCAACCAGTGAAGGATTTGCGATCTGTGCTATCGCCAGCCCAGTCTGCATCGACGAAACAATGGACATGTACACCTGTACGTTTGTAACATATCCTCATGTCAGCTGTGCCCTTAAGGTACCTTAAGACACGCTTTGCAGCCACTTCGTGCTCCTTGTGAGGATCAGCATTTCTTTGTGCCAATTTAGCCACACTATGCATGATGTCTGGTCTTGTCGTCATAGCCAAATAGATCAAAGAACCAATGAGAGATTGGTACTTCTTCTGGTCGACTTTTGTGCAGCTTTCTTCCTCGCACTTAATTTGAAAGCCCGCCTCCAGAGGAATCGCGTTGGGTTTGCAGTCTTCCATACCATAGTCCTCTAGTAGACCAGCAATAAATTGTTTGTGGCCTATAGTGACACTGCCAGTTTCGCCACTCCTCTCTATCTCCATGCCTAGGAAATGTTTCAGGTCTCCGCCATCTACAACATCAAACTCGTCTGATATTTGCTGCTTGATGCTAATAAGGTCATCTTTTCTGGAACAAGCAATAATTAGATCATCAACATATACAAAAATTATGTTTAGGTTTTCCCCAATTTTCTTCGTGTATATGCAAGGCTCGCTGGGACAGGAAATGAATCCTATTTTGTTGAGAACCTCATCCAGCCTCCAGTTCCACTCGCGTCCACTCTGCTTTAGACCGTATAAGGACCTATGCAATCGCAGGACTCGATCTGGGTGTTTTGCGTCTACAAAACCTTCAGGTTGTCTCATGTAGACCTCATCCTTCAGTTCACTGTTTAGGTACGCTGCTGACACGTCCATTTGGTGCATAATCATGCCATGCTCGACAGCCAATGCTATCACTAACCTTATTGACGAGTAACGTGCCACCGGGGAAAATGTTTCCAGGTAATTCACCCCATACTGCTGTCCGCAACCTTTGGCTACTAACCTCGATTTGAGTCGATCAACTTTACCATTTTTGTCGCGTTTAATGGTAAACACCCACTTGCACCCGATTGCTTTCTGCTCTTCAGGAAGGTCAACCAAGCTCCAAGTGTTTGTAGCTCGCAAGTGATCAAACTCCTTCTGCATCGAGATTCTCCATTCATCAGAATGTTCTCCCGACAATGCCTCACGCACGTTTGTTGGTGCCACCATATTATTTCCGGCTATCACATTTAGCATATTGTACTCTTTTCGTGGACGGCCCACTAATCCTGTTCGGACTATCTTGGGGCGACCTGGGCCCCTCTTCTGCGATGTTTTTTGTTCTGTCCCTGACTCTTCGTCGTCATCACTGCCTTGAATATCCAACGACTGTTCATTGTTGCCAATATGATCTTCTCGGTGTCCAGCAGACTCATCCAATTCAATGATTACTTCTCCTGGAACTGATGCTCTATCATCCTCTATAAACACAACATCTCGGGCTATCACAATGCTTTGTTTTTCCGGGTTGTATAAACGATAAGCCTTAGAAGTTTGAGAATAGCCTACTAATATGTGCTCTTCTCCCTTTGGACGAAACTTCTTGCTATGTGTTTTGTTCAATACGATCGCTTTGCACTTGGCTTCTTTCGAAACCAGGCTTCAAATGGTGTTATATTAGCTAGTGTCGACGTCTCTGCTCTGTTCCGCAAGTATGCCGCTGTCATTATAGCCTCTCCCCAAAAAACTCTCACCCACTCCAGCATGAGTTAACATACTGCGAGCCATTTCCAGGACGGTTCTGTTAGCACGTTCTGCAACTCCGTTTTGTTGAGGAGTATAGGGGACTGTTAGCTGTCTTTGTATGCCTTGACTCACCAGGTATTCTTCAAACCTTCGGGAAACATATTCTCGACCGTTGTCACTACGGATCCTTTTTATCTTCTTTCCCCTTGCTTCTCGACCAACGATTGGAACTCTTTAAATTTTTCAAAAACCGCATCTTTAGTGTTTAACATGTAGACCGACATGTACCGTGTTTTGTCATCGATGAATGTTGCAAAGAACCGTGCACCACCGTTTGATTTTGTGTTTATTGGACCACATATGTCCGTGTGTATAAGTCCTAACAATTCACTCGGCTTTCCGACGCGTTTGGAAACTGTTTTACACAAATTTTGCATTTGGCACACGTCTCGCATACGAAACCGTTCAAATCACACGAATTTATTTTCAGACCGTACACCATGTCTTTGTTAATCATTTTCTGCATACTATTCAAGTTCAAATGTCCAAACCGATTATGCCACTTAATCATTTCATACTTTTCTCCATTAATTGCAAACACTTTTTCTGATTTATTTTCAAATAAGAACAATTCATTTTTGCGTTTAGCAACTAGTAAAGTGTCTCCGTCAGTGTCTATTACTTTCGCTTCGTTCTTATTAAAAATCACTTTCAATCCTTTTGAAGTTGCCTTTTGCACCGAAATAAAGTTACATTGCAAATTTTTTAGGTACAATACATCAAGCAGTTTGATCGTATTCTCTCCATAGCACAAATTCACTGTACCGCGCCCTTCGGCTTCTACGTAATTATCGCCTGCTAACATTATTTTTTCCTTGTGTTCACGCATTGATACAAACATTGTTTTTTCCGCGCACAAATGAGTTGTTGCTCCACTGTCTAGACACCATGTACTTTTACTGTCTATTCCGTTTTTAACTGCACCGAAAACCGAAAACGCTTTTGGTTTATTCCCGTTTGAATTTCCTTCTTTTGCTTTGTTATGTTTTGCCATTTTTTCTTTCGATCTACACTTTGCAGCAATATGCCCGCGCTTTCCACATGACCAACATTCGACACCTTTTTCGATATTCCTTTTTGAGTATTGTCTTTCCGTACCCGCCGCGAACATTTTCTGTTCCTTTCCGATCACCGTTTCGTTTGTCTTGCGCCGGTCAAACCCGGCAATGTGTCGCGCGTCTCTATGGCAACAACAAAATTTTCAAACGAGTCACACAAGCTCGAAAGCAAAATTATGACGAGCATTTCTTCTGGCACACTTTGTTCAATTTCTTGCAGCTTTTCTACCAATGCACTGAATTTATTTAAATGTTCCTCTACACTTTCCGACTCACTCATTTTCATGTACAACAACTGCTTAAACAAATGTATGCGTCTCGCTGGACCGGATGGCATATGAATTTCACCAAGTTTTTTCCAAGCCTCCCTAGCAGTTACACAATGTCTCACATGATTTATTTGCGTCGGCTTTATACATAGCATAATACTTGCAAGTGCCTTTTCATCTTTAGCATCGAAAGAGGCTTTTTGATCTGCAGTGTCATTTTCATTTTTTATCAAACGGCCACTGACCACTGACCATAATTCGGCGTGTACCAGCACACTTTTCATTTGGATAGACCACACACTATAATTTTCATTGTCCAGTTTCTCGATTGAGTATTGGGAACTCATTTTATATCCAGTCAATTTAATTTTTTCTTCACAATATTAACCACCGGTCACACAAGTCTTTTCGACTATTCTCAACAACTTTTCGCTGTTAAACTTTCCAAAAATAATAGCGCACAGGAGCTCTGCCTGGGCCCATAACCTATTAGAAGTAGAGTTTATTTGTGACTAATTAATACATAAAATGATGCGTTACTCATGACGCGCTTAAAGAGAATAAACAAAAGAGAAAGATCAATTAGAGTTACATTTAGTATAAGACATTCGCTTTGCACTCTTAATTCAGATTTCAACAGTTATGTAAAAAAAAATGTTTTGCATTTGGAATATATGTGTGTTATATGTTATATGTAGCCCTTTTTGTTATGTATATATTTATTATTATTATTATTATTATTTTTTTTTTTTGTGATGTGGTACCAGGCCTTTAATATTTCGGCAGTGGTTTATCAGCGATTGATGCCTCGCAGATCCACTGCACTTTTGATATATACAAGGGAAATGTTTTGCATTTGAAATACATGTATGTTGTTTTGATTGTTTTGTATGTTTTTTAAGGCGGTTTATGTATTGTAGGAGAACTTTTGTTGTAATCACTTTTAAGATTTTCGGACATTTTGCACTTTTTATTTTGTTTGAACATACTTCTTCATTTTTATTCTTTACTCACAACTACTTGCAGTAAAATTAATAGTAGGTTTAGCGGGTTTTCCATTCCAGTTTTCCGGCTGCGCCAGTTACCTCCGGGGAGCCGACGGTAGGTATTAATGCAGTTGTAGGTGGGGCTTTAACTGGATTTTATTTTTGTAATCGTCGTTGGCTTTGATTTTTGCTGTTGTCGCTGAGAAGTTTCGGGAAAAGAAAAGTCACTTGCTGTCGGGTTGGCTGTTGGCTATCGACTGACCGCCGTCTTTCTTTTACGACTTAAAATAAACTAACATGAATTTGTATGTGTGTGTTTAACAATGTTGTGTTTCTTAGAAATTAAGTGCGTCTTATTCTTCGCCTTAAAATAAGTTAACAAGAATTTGTATGTGTATAACAATGTTGTGTTTCTTAGAACTAGAGTGCTTGCTGCACAAAAAGTTTTTATGTGTATGTATGTATGTAAATGCATATGTTGCCCTATTTTCCGGGAAAGAATGCGGTGTCAGGGGTGGTGTATGATACCGATGGGTCGGTAACTCGCGCCCAACTAACAGTCGCTATGGAACGTCAATGCTGGCCACATTTGCCGACGACGTGCCCCTTACGTACAGGTCCAGGTGCGAGCAGGAGGACGCCAACGGTATCCAGATCTACGTAACCAGATTTGCCGACTGGACAGGAGGTGGAATATTGGAGTAAATGGCAACACGTCCACGAATGTTTGATACCAGCAGTGCTCAGACACCCCAGTGGAACAGGTTGACTCAGCCAAATACCTGGGAGTCATACTCGACAATCGGCTCACTATCTCTAAGCAAGTGAGTGCAATGAGAATAAGCATACGGGCCACGACGTCAGACACTACTGGCTCATGAGCCCGCGTAGCAAACTGTCGTTGACAAATAAGTTGACAAAATACAACCAAATCATAGCTCCTATTTGGAGATATGGGTGCCAAATTTGGGGCCGGGCCTGCGACAGCCAAATCAGCCAAAGAATTCAGAGCATCCAAAATAAGATGGCGAGGACGATCACTGGCTGCGAGTGGTACGTGAGGAACACCACCCTCCACAGCGACCTAAAAGTGGTCACGGTCTTTGACACTATTGTAACGAGCAGGTTCTTGTCAAGGAAGAACAGCGATAGTTACTCGGTATTCTATCGATACCGATATAGATATAAGAAGAAGAGAAGAGAAAAAAAGGGCACGAGCGAACGGGGAGCACGCCAAGTTTTTGTAGAACGATAATTAAAATTAGTTTCTTAATGTAAGATTATAAAAGATTACTCCACCACTCGAAAAAGCCATCCCGTTACAGTTCAGAAGTGGGATAATTCGAGTGGGCAATGTTTATGAGGCAGTAACAGAGATACACGAAAAAGCAGAAGCGGCAGAGGAATCGTCGGCGTGGGAAGTTTGTAATGGGATAGGTGTTCCCAAAGGTCTATGTGACAGAAATTACAAATTACGGATAAGGCATTCTTTTCTACGTGGCTGATGGATTCAAAGCGGACTACTTAGGAATCTGGGGGTGTACATGCAAAAAAGCTTGTGTGTATGTGTAGCGGCGTTGTGAAATTCACGAGAATTGTGGTGAAATAGCGATCTCGCTTGCAGACGGGCATACAGAGGTGCTCGTGGGTGCAAACGATTGTGGTTGTGCGTACATAGGAAACCAGGCAACGTTTTCGAAGAGTGGCGATCATTTTTGGAGAAGATGGTCAAGATATCCGAGCTAAAGGCAGACCAGTTGCGGTATCTGCGGAGAGAGAGGAACTTGGGAGTTGCAGGCCCCAGAGCGGAACTAGTTCAGAGACTAGTGGAACACGAAAATTCAGAAGACGTGGATTTGCCACAAGCAGCTGGAATTATGAGCCAAAATGAGGAATCATTCGCAGCACAGGCGGCTACGATTGCACAGCAACAAGAACAGATGACGACACTGACAAGCCTGATGGCCCAGTTTGTCAACAATATGCCAGCAGCTAATCAACAACAGCAGCAGCGTCAACGTGAAGATCAGATTAATATAGATGGCGATGGCAACATGGCGAATTCAACCAGACGATCGAAGGAAACCGTAAAGGAGTATTGTTTCCGTATGTCAGCACTTGGAGCGCGATTCAAGTTTAGTGAATCAGCAGTCATCCGATATGTTCGAGCGGGCCTACAGCACAAAGAGTTGCAAAACAGTATTGCAGCCATTCATTTTTCGACTATGAAGGAGTTTCGCGATGCTGCCGAGTCATCTTTTATAAATAGAGGCAGGCCCAATGCCAATAAGAAAGAGTTCGTACCCAAATCCAGTAGTTTTGAGGTAAAGCTGGTAAATGAGATGAAGCAACCAAAGCCAAGAGAACCTAACATGCTTTAACTGCGGAGATGTCGGGCATTTTGCAAATTCATGCCCAAAGAAAAGGAAGAAGACTGTTGCTCCAAATGTAATAAGTTTCATACCACAGATGAGATTTGCCAAGCCGCACAGGTGATGCGTTTGGGCGCATCCAATCAGGACAAGCTGTTTACAAGAGAAATCTACATCAACACGAAAAATTATACCGCTTTCATTGACACTGGAAGCCAAGCCAGTTTAATTCGCAAATCAATTGCGGACGAGATCGACGCAGATCGACAGGAGTGCTACCTGAAAATCGTGGGCATATGTGGAGGCTCACGTATCCTTACCAAAGCTATGGTTGTGGACATCGCTGGAAAAATGGTTACAGCCAAAGTTTACATCGCAGACGACAATCTGTTGCAGGAAGATTTGTTGTTGGGACAAGATGTCATTACATGCGCCGAGTTATTATTGAAATGCGAACCAAGCGAGACAGAAGTCAAGAGAGCAGGTCATCAGCCGGTAACAAGTTCAACCGAGAGTATTTTTTAAAAAACCTTCTTGTTAATTTTCCGAACACAGAAGAAAGGAGCAAAGTATGCAGTCTGCTTGAGAAGTTTGCCGACGTTTTCTCCACAGGATTGGAAGGCCTAGGCAAGACAAACGTCGTCCAGGCACAAATTGTTGTTGAAAGTGGCCAAGTAGTCTCCCAAGCGCCATATCGAGTTTCCGAGCCAAAGAAGGAAGTTGTCGCCAAGATGGTCGACGAACTATTGGAACTAGACATTATTACTCAGTCCACGTCAGAGTACGCCAGCCCAGTGGTGCTCATCAAGAAGCCGAACGGTAGTGATCGACTTTGCATCGATTACCGCCGTCTGAACAAGCTCATCAGAAAGGAAAACTTCCCAGTACCGAATATTGAGGAAAGGCTGCAGGAAGCGAAGCGCTTCGCATATTTTTCATCCCTTGACATGAACAGCTGCTATTATCAGATCAAAATGGATCCAGAAAGCAGAAAGTTCACTGCATTTATCACCACGGATGGATTGTTTGAGTGTAAACGTCTTACGTTTGGGCTGAAGAATGCACTTGCTGCATTCAATTGACTCATGGCAGAGTTGCAAAAGCGTGTGAAGAAAGGCGACATAATGCATTACATGGACGATATCCTCATTGGCAGCCAAACGTTTAATGAAATGTATGAAAAACTTGAGAGAGTTTTACGAGTGTTACGAGACTGTGGATTAACTTTGAATCGAGATAAGTGTGAGTTGTACAAACAGTCAATCACATTTCTAGGTCACCAAATACACACAGATGGAATCAGCCCCGGAGAAGTCAAAACTAAAGCCATTGCTGAATTTGTAAAGCCAAAGAATATCACCGAATTTCGACAGTTTTTGGGTCTCACGGGATATTCCCGGATATGCAATAATATCAGAGCCATTGCGAATTCTTTTGCGCAAGGACCAAAACTTCAAATGGGGACAGCCACAAGAAGATGCTTTTGAAAAGTTAAAGTTATGGCTTACGTCAAAGCCTGTTGTGACTAGCTACCGCCTAGATGCCGAACATGAAGTACATACGGATGCAAGTGCCGTTGGGTGAGCGGGAGTTTTGATGCAGAAAGATGAAGACAACGACGTAGAAAACGACCCAGACGACTAATCTCGCGAGGACGCTGCGATTGTCAGGAGAGGCCGAATGTAACGAGCAGGTTCTTGTCAAGGAAGAACAGCGATAGTTACTCTGTAATAAGTCAATGTAAGCCATGAAAGTCCAGTCGTTGAATGCAAAGTAGAATAGTCTTCTCAGACGAGCACGTCAGTGCCATTTAATGATTGTTCTTCGAATGAATCTTTATTGTCCAGAATAATTGATCTTAGCCTAAGTACATAAGAAAGCTGTCGACTGCGCTGCCGTCGACAGCGGCAGAAGAGCAGCCGTATATATATATATGTATATGAGAGAGAGGGCTTATGCGCATATATGGCCAGCGGCCAGCGTGGGAATGCTGACTTAGCTTGAAGCATAAGTGGGTGATCTTATTTCACGCTCACTTGAGTTATTTATTTATGCAATGCAACTAAGTGTTGCTGTGTACTTATAGGTACAGTGTACCCTCGATATATGCACATACTACACCTCCCCCTTTTTTAAAATAATGTAATGAAATGAAGTTATTTTCTATCAACTATATTATCATTATAAAATAAAAATTAGTAAAATATTATTTTTAATGAATTAACATGATTTATGATATAGAATTTTTAAATGAATAAAGGAAAAATATATATGTATTTTGAATTAATAAAAATTCGATTATATTTATGTCTTTGTTATATTGTTTTGGCTGATCAGGCCGTTATTTAAGTTTTATTATGAAAGGTTTGGCAGTGATTGCCTTTTTTCATTCTATTTGTGCTTTTTTTAGCCTATCTTTATGTACTATTTGTTGTTTCTTACTTCCTGTTTTAATGGTTATATTGTCATTTATTCCTATATCTACCACGTCATAAGGACCTTCGTATCTTTTATCTAACTTATGACCTGTTTCTTTTCTAAGTAATACTTTATCTCCTATTTTTAATTCGAAATTATTTGTATTCCTATCATATCTTAATTTTCTATCCGCTTTTGCTTTTTCCAACATTCTTCTTGCTCTATTGTACGACATTTCTAGTCTGCATTTAAGTTCTTTAGAGTAGTCGTCTAAGTTGTATATTGGGTCTATTTCGTTTATCTTACTGAAATCTTTGAATTGTCTGGGTAATCTGCCAAATACTAGTTCGTATGGGCAGTAGTCATGGACTATTGAGGGTGTTGTATTGAAGCAATAAGTGAAATATGGTAACCAAATGTCCCAATCACTTTTGTCAACCGATATGTATGAACGTATATATTCATTAAAAGTTCGGTGGCTTCTTTCTATTGTTCCTAAAGTTTGATGATGGTGAGCGCTAGATGTTAGATTTTCTATATGCATATATTTGCATAATTCATTCATAAGTGAATTTTTGTATTCCGTACCTTGATCCGTAATGAACGTCTTCATTGGACCGTACTTCAGTACAAATGATTCAAATATAGCCTTTGCAACTGTTTTAGCACTTTTATTCGGTGTTGGAATAGTGACTAAAAACTTGGTTAGATCGCATATGATTGTAACTGCATACTCATTTCCGTCTTCCGATTTCGGTAGTGGACCAATGGTATCAATTAAAACAGTATCAAATGCTGTTGCTGGCGTTGGCATCAATGTTAATGGAGTTTTCGTATGTGTTGTAATTTTGGCTTGTTGACATTTCAAACAAGTCTTTACATACTTTGAGATTGTCTTGGTCATCTGGGGCCAATAATAAAATCTTTTGATTTTTGACTGGGTTCGCGAAATACCAGTGTTGCCTCCTTCTATAGGAACATCATGGAATTTTGTCAAAATTTCTTTAATCTGAGCTTCGTTATTTTTGTCTATAATTATCACCTTTTGTAGAATAGCTAGTTCTACTTTTTCGAGTACTCGGTTGCCCTTTATTTTAAATTAATTTAGTGATACAAATTCGAACATTTGTTCACTTGGTGATATTCGCATTTTTGTTATTTTATGCATTCCGGCTTTTGAAATAAGCCTTTGAAAGAATTAATTTAGATCAAATGTTTCATTAGAATACAAGTCATCAACATCAAAGCGTGAAACAATTGTTTTTCCTCGTTTTAATAAACACTTGTGTTTATCTATTTTGATTAAAACATATTTCTTTGTGTCATTATTATTGACAACTTCATAGACTTTGGGCTTTTCTATCGTTTGCTCTTTTTCCTCTTGTATTTTGACTATTACTTCGTCTTTACAGGAATTTTCCTGTTTAGCTTTTGATCTGGTAGTGACTTTTAATATTTCTCTGTTAATTGTTTTCAGATCTTTTATTGTTATGCGAGACAAGGCGTCCGCAATATGGTTATCTTTCCCCTTAAGATATTCTACAGTAAAGTCATACTCTTCTAAATCCAGCCTCATACGAGTGAGTTTTGAACTTGGATTTTTCATAGAGAATAGGTATGACAATGGTCTATGATCGCTTTTTACCATGAAATGCTTGCCATATATGTATGGTCGAAAATGATTTATGGCCCAAAGAATGGCCGTTAATTCTTGTTCTGTAGTGGACTTATTACTTTCACCTTGAGTGAACATTCTTGAAGCGTATGCCACTGGAAGTTGTTGACCATTGTGATCTTGTGTAAGTACCGCTCCGCATGCCTGTTTACTAGCATCGGTTGTTATGCAAAATTCTTTGCTGAAATCTGGGTACTGTAGTAATGTTGGTTTCATTAATTCTCTCTTAAGATATTCGAATGCATTATTGCATTCTGCTGTCCATTCGAATTGGACATTCTTTTTACAAAGCCTCGTTAAGTGGCATGAATGATCAGAAAAATTTTTAATGAAACGTCTGTAATAATTACAGAAGGCTACGAAACGTCTAGCACTGTCGGCATCTGTTGGTATAGGATATTTTTCTATAACTTCATATTTGGTGTCATCTGGGAGTATACCTTTATCGGTACATTTGTGACCCAAATATGTTACTTCTTTCATAAAGAAAGAACATTTCCCTGGATGTAGTTTCAAATTATGTCGTCTACATTGCTCGAATACGTTGGTCAAATTTTTGAGCATATGTTTTTCTGAACAACCTATTACTACTAAATCATCCATATATAGAAATGCTTGCGATGGTTCAAGACCAGAAAATACAAGTGCCATCATACGTTGGAAAGAGTTTGGTGCTACTTTCAGTCCGTATGGTAGTCGCGTGAAGCGATATGAGCCATTGGCTGTTGAAAATGACGTTATATCTCTATACTTTTTTTCTAGTTCTATCTGGTGGAATCCAGACATTAGGTCGAGACATGAAAAATACTTTGCTCTTCCTAATTGATCAAGAATATCTTCTATCCTTGGAAGTGGAAATTTGTCGGATAATAGTTTCTTATTTATTTGACGATAGTCAACTGCTAATCGCCATCTTTTTTCCGTCGAGTTCGGAAGTGGTTTCTTTGGAACCAAAAGTAATGGACTATTATATTCACACATTGATGGTTCAACTATTCCATCATCTATTAATATTTTTACCTGTCTGGCGATTTCTGGTTTTTGGCTATCTGCCATGCGATAGTTTTTTATATAGACCGGTGTTTTTTCCCCTAATCTGAGCTTTTGTTTGTAGAAATTGTTAGCCGATATTGGTTCTGTTTCTAGACCAAAAATATCGCTAAACTCGGTGCATAACTTAGTTAGTACATTATTGAATTGTTTAGGGAATCTTAATTGTTTTAAAATTTCTTCGGTTCTATTTTCCTTTTCTACTGGTGTTGTACAAATGTCATAGTCTTTCATTGATTCGCATTTGATCTTCGCGCCATCTATTATGACGTCTTTAGTATTTGTATTTATAATGCGAATCAATGCGTTTTTGCTATCGGCAATGGTGCTTGCTACTATTATACCCGGTTGCAGCTCCTGATTTGGTACTACCACCGTTTTTTCGTTAGTGAGTAATTTGACTTGTCTGATTACTTCGCATCTAGCTGGCAATAAGAGTGTGTTGGAGTCTAAATTATGTGTAATTGGTACATTTATATGTCTACTGAAGTTATTGGGTCTTATTATGAACCAGTCTTGGTTTTTTTGAAACTCTAATACGCAATTGTATTTCTTGATAAAATCTATACCGATTATGCCATCGCATGGTATCGGAAAATTCTCAGGTACTACATGAAATTCATGTGGCACTAGAACATCCTGAATGCGTAGGTCAAGATCTATTGCTCCTATAGACTGTATGGTTCCATGTCCAATACCTGTAATATTTGATATATTACTGAAATTTATATTATTATATTCATTTGCTTTGGCTTTTAGCAATGAAATTTCTGCACCTGTGTCTATTAGCAATGTAAGAACTGTGTTTGTTTCATGGTTTTTTGTCTTAATGAAAATACTCAGATTTAGGTTTAGTTTAAACACTTTTACTGTTGATCGCTCAAGGGGGTCTGGCTGTTTTCCGATTGTACGTTACGCACATTTCGATTGTTATTATTATTTTGATTCGAGTTGTTATATTGGCTTTGGTTACCCCTTCGGTTACCTCCGTCTCTGTTATTACCGCGGCCGCGGTTGCCTCCGCGACCTCTGTTGTTATTATTATAACCTTGGTTATAATTCTGGTTATAATTATTTCTGCCTCTACCCCGATAGTAGGCATTATATTTACCACGTCTATTATTCCCATTATAGAATAAGACTGTGTTTGAATTGCCGGTTATTTCTGTACTGCAATGTATGTATTTTTCCATTGCGTCGTTGAATGTACTAAATGTACCTGCAGTTAAGATCATTTTAAGTGCCTCGTTGGCACAGTTTTTGGTCATTGCTGATATCGACTCTTTAGTCGCGAATTTATCGGCATTATCGGCGTCTAATCCGCCGTCTATGTAAGCTGCCTCGAGCTGCTTACGCATGCTGTCTATTTCTGTAGCGTACTGAGACGCGGTCTTGCCTCTTTGTTGGGCATTTATTAATTTGGCCTTTATAACGTCAGGCGATTCGCCTTTTACGTTTGCCTGCAATATGGTAATTATAGCCTGTATCGTTGTCGCATTTTCTACTTTATAGTTTAATGGGCCAATAATTTTGGTCTTTATGACCTCTACTGCTAAAGCTTCTTGATCTCCCTTAGTTAGATCCGTCAACTTTAGTGCTGTCACAAACCTGTTTCAATGGAGTTTTTTACCATCGAATTCAGGTACTGTGGCAGATACCTGTTTAACGTATGCTCTCTGAGCTTCTACTGCGTTGGCCATGTTTCTTGTATCTGGTTGTACGATATTTAATTTTAATTTTTCTTTATTCGATATCGCTTTCGATATCTAAATCTTCTAGCGGCTGCGACTCGTCCAAGTCTCTTAACTGGCTTTCGTCGAATTCCGCTATTTTGGTTAGTTCTGTTGGGACTTCTATTATAATACTGTGTCTAACACTGGTATTATGTAGTCTTTTACCAAATGAACTGAGAACTTTGAAGCATTGGACTTTATGTTCTTCAGTGAGTTTGCTTTTGTTTGTTACTATAAGGTTTTGTAATGCGTTGTATTGTGTTATCAATACCTTTATGTGAAAAATAAGCGTCTGAGTTTTTATCAGCGCGTTTTTATTAATACATTTATAGGATTTATCAAAAGCATCTCTAATATTGTTTATGGATGTGGTTAAATGTAGCCATTCCATGTATGTACATTTTAGCGATGTAATCGCACTTGTACCTTTTTGGTGTTGTTTCTATTAGATTTTGTCTAAATCATTGGCTCGACTCATGTAAGTCTTTTTCAACGATCTTTTGTGAAACTGATAAAGTTTTAAGGCAAGGTGAAGGGCTGAGAGGATAACTAAAATCAAAAGTAGTATGTATATTGAGTTTAAATGTGGGGTTGTATCCACGACTTCTATTGTATTGACAACATTTGCGGTGTTGTCGTCCGCTTTCGACTGTTTGTGTCCCATTTTGATATGGGGAAAATTAGTCTTTATTTGTATATCAAAAGTACAAATAGAATTTTAACTTTGAAAATTGGTCAATTATTGTTATCTTGATCAGATATAGATATAGCTCGAAATTTTAATAGTTCTAAACTGTTGTTAAACATATTTTTAATTGATGGATGAATTCATTATACTCAGTTTACGTAGGTTGCAATTTGCAATTTTACAATATTATTACTTATTTTAAGTTTAAGACTGAGTATAATGTGTTAGTTATGAAATGTGTCCCTGATAAGTTAGTAATTTTGTTGCAGCGGAAACCGCATAGACAACATTAATATAATTTGGGGCGGTTGAGGCTATGGCGTATAACGCAGCCCGCCGCTTTACTTCGCACCACGAAGTTGTTTATTGATTGCTGCAAGGCGCTCTTTGTAGCGCTGCCGGTCTTCCTCATTGGTTGCCGTCTTCAGTAGCTCGATGTTGAGCCTCCGGGCGCTGAGCAACTTAATCCGGCGGCCACCCCTCTTCTTTTTAGGTGGCTGCTCCCTCGCTGCAGTCCGTGCCTTGTACTCCTGTATGGTCAAGGGCTTTGGTCCCGCGGACGGATCTACCTCTATTACCTCTTTGAGACTTGGCAGATCCCTTTGCTCGACAGGAGCAGGGTGTTCGAACGTCGGCTTTGTAGACATTCGCTGTTGTAGTGTGCGGCTCTGTTCGTTCGTGACAGTGGAATCCTTTATCCTTTATCCTTATCCTTTATATTTTTCCTATCCTCGCAGGATGCAGTGCTAATTGCTGATTGTACCATTGGTATTGGTGGTCTTGCCTCTTCGAAGTCGCGGAATGCGTCCGACGTGGTCAACTCCGGTGTCAGGAATTCGCTGGTGGTTCCGCAGTTGTATCTCGGGTAGCAGGGTATTAATGTGGTGTTAAAATCTCACTGGCGTTGACCTAGCGCCAGTGACCATGTCACGGTCGCCATGTAATAAGTCTTTGTAAGCCATGTAAGTCCAGTCGTTGAATGCAAAGTAGAATAGTCTTCTCAGACGAGCACGTCAGTGCCATTTAATGATTGTTCTTCGAATGAATCTTTATTGTCCAGAATAATTGATCTTAGCCTAAGTACATAAGAAAGCTGTCGACTGCGCTGCCGTCGACAGCGGCAGAAGAGCAGCCGTATATATATATATGTATATGAGAGAGAGGGCTTATGCGCATATATGGCCAGCGGCCAGCGTGGGAATGCTGACTTAGCTTGAAGCATAAGTGGGTGATCTTATTTCACGCTCACTTGAGTTATTTATTTATGCAATGCAACTTAGTGTTGCTGTGTACTTATAGGTACAGTGTACCCTCGATATATGCACATACTACAACTCGGTATTCTATCGATACCGTTATAGATATAAGAAGAAGAGAAGAGAAAAAAAGGGCGGAACGGGGAGCAGACAAGTTTTTGTAGAACGATAATTAAAATTAGTTTCTTAATGTCATATTCATATTCATTCCAATAAAAGATTACTCCACCACTCGGAATAGCCATCCCGTTACACTATAAATTTCCACTCCAGTCGCTACAACGACCGACTGAGCCTCATCGAAACCGACTCGCTAAGGCTTCTAGTAAGAACCTTAGGCTCAACAGGCGACTTCCCAGCGACCTAATCCACCTGCTGCCAACCAGACGCACAGCAAGATGATGATGAGCCAAACGATGTACTCCCCAGCGTCTTTTCTTTTATATTTCTTAGTTTTTAAGTATTGTTAAATATTGTTATTTTGTAAATTTAATATAAATTTAGTTAAAGCTAAGCACACTTAGCCGGCGAGCCCTTCGGGCAGTATTAATAGATACTAAGGACACCAAGAAGTTCCAAGATACCCTGTATGCCTCAATAAATAGTTTATATAAAAAAAAATAATAAATAAATTTAAAAAAAAGTGCCACAAAGGATATAGAAGCCGGCAGCACACCAAAAGGTGCAGGATCATGAACTGGATTTTATTTTCAAGATAATATTTAGAATTTTTTTATATATAAATAACCATGTCAGCATCGAGCGGAAACAATTCTGACCGAAGAGTAATATAGCCCGCAAAGCTATCCGAAACAATGCATGTCATTTTTATAGAACAAAATTTATAAAGCTTATAAAAAATTAGATATTGACAGGTTATTTAATATAAGTATACACCCAAGTATGGGTGTCCTAGAAAGTAAAACAGTGTTACTTTATTTATCTTAATACTATTAATAATTAACGCAAAAATTATTTAAACAATTTAAGTATTCCAAAATAAAAACACACAAAAAATACTAAAGAAAAATAAAGGCACTATAAATGAGAAAAAAAGAAAAAATTAAAAAAAATATTTTTTTATGATTAAGGGAAAAACAAGATAGATGGATTTAAATTAAGAGTTAATAAATACGTGAATGAAGGTATCAAACGATCAATCAAAAATTAAGAATTAAAAAGTCATTTTCTCCTTATATATTTTTTTTATTTTATTGCATCTTAGAGGCCTGAGGTCTTCATGCAGTTTATTGTTTCAATTGTTTGTGAGTAGCTTATTTAATAATAGCCCAAATAATTTATGTTTTTACATTGACATTTGTGAGGAGTTAGTTTTGGGGCGGGATTCTTAGTGATGCCGTTACGTTTTTTATGTAGTGGCATTGGTTGATGATGTGTTCGACTGTGAGGGAATTTGTATTATAATAGGGTTCGACTGGTTGAGGTGTTTTTTATACCCTTGCAAAAGGGTATTATAATTTTGTCCAGAAATGTGTAAGGCATTAAAGGAAGCATCTCCGACCACACAAAGTATATATATTCTTGATCAGCATCAACAGCCGAGTCGATATAGCCATGTCCGTCTGTCCGTCTATCCGTCTGTCCGTCTGTCCGTCTGTTTCTATGCAAAAAATAGACAGTAGATTTAAAGCTAGCGTTTTGAAATTTTTACCAGATTATTATTTTTGTTTCAAGCAGATCAAGTTTAAAAATCGGTTGGATCACTATATCATATAGCTGCCATACAAACGACCGATATGAAAAGAAACTTGTATGGGAAACTTTTTTTGTTTTCCAAGCTATTGCAACTAAATTCAATATTTATTCATTTGACATAGCCATACATGGTTTGTGAAAGTTTGATCCGGATGGGACCACTATATCACATAGCTGCCATACAAACGACCGATATGAAAACAAGTCTTTGTATGGAAAACTTTTTTGTTTTCAAGGGTAGCCGAAGATAACTTTTCTCACTTGTTTGAATATGTGTATGTGTTCCTGTGTGAATTTGTGTGGGTTAATCTGAATCAAGTGTATAAGATGGCTTGATTTCTGTTTATTGTTATGGTTATTGGTAATGTTTCTCCATTTGGGTTAATGGTTTTATAAAGAAGGTTGTAGTTTTTTTATTTAACAACAATTTAACAAAGATATGCTAAAAATAAAAAATATAAATATATATATATAACTACAATATAACTATTCTAGGAGGTATTATATACAACTTACGTGCCGACGACCTGGGGAAATGACCCCAGATCGGCACAAGGTTAGATATTACCCAATTAAATGTTGTTCCACGTGAAATGATACAAATGATGCAAGTGTTCGCTTGTGGTTTTCCTTTATTACTCTTAACAAGATGATAAGGTCCGCTCAGCTCCGTTACTTCCTCCAAGTGCCACCCGGCTCCCGCGCCACGAGCGTTGAGCCCTCGGTCGGCCCTCGGTCGGCCCTCGGTCGGACTGCTGCTCTGAGTGCAATCCTGAGTGCAATCCCAGCAACTCCGCATAAAGGCCCCGCTTGCAGATTGTTGAGCAGTTCAGCCGTGCGGTGAGGTAAGAAAGGCCCCGCGAGGCGAGGGGCCTTGCCACGGCTGAGCTGGTCAACGGTCTGCAAGCGGGGCCTTTCTTACCTTTATGCGGAGTTGCTGAGATTGCACTCAGAATTGCACTCAGAACAGCGCGGGAACCGGGTGGCACTTGCAAAGGAGAACCAGAGCTGAGCGGATCAAACTTCAACTAACCAAAAAAAAAAAAAAAAAAAGGAAAACCACAAGCTAATACTTGGAACAAAACACAATTTGATAAGTATTAATTCAAATAACATTGCACAAGCAAACACACACACAGATAAGTAAATACACATCCAAACCTAAGAAGAAATATACCAGTTACATTTAAAAATACCTTAAAATAAGTACACCACCTACGTTTAAGACACACTATTTACATACACACACACTTAAATAAGTACATAATTTACATTTGAGACACATTTTACCAGTTACATTTAAAAATACCTTAAAATACGTACACCACCTACGTTTAAGACACACTATTTACATACACACACACTTAAATAAATACATAATTTACATTTGAGACACATTTTAGGCATACACACACATTTTCTTGAAGAAAAAAAAAAAAAAAAAAAAACTTGTTCATTATTTCTGATCACATTCCGGGTAATTTCAACTCTAATGTCAAAGAAACTTGTCTACAACCTTAGGAAGACTACACGTTCAGTTGTCAGGGCTTCATCAACCACTAATAGGCTTCCTCACCCTACTAGACGGAGGAGTTACCACCCCACCCCCTATACCTCCACGCCTCTAACATTGTCCACAACTAACCCGGCCAGCCGAATGCTGAGGAGGCACAAAAATCTATTATTTATTTAAATCTATTATATTATTTTATACACTAAGAACACATGTACACCTAAAACGAAGCCACTCATTTATATACATAAAAACTTGAGCAACCCAGAGCTAGAGGTGACTTCTCCGACACAATAAACTTCACTCTGTTTTTACACTTAGAAGAGCTCAGTCGCATTTTTATTCGTCATTTCAACAACTCCACATTTTGGTAAACTCCATCAGCTTCCCCCTCTGGACACGATTGATATCTCCTGCGCGGCGAGGTAAGGAAGGCCCCGCGCGGTGAGGTAAGAAAGGCCCCGCGCGGTGAGGTAGAAAGGCCCCGCGCGGTGAGGTAAGGAAGGCCCCGCTTCCAGCTGGTGTTAACTCCTCCCCGCCCCAAGATCTGCGGCCCGCAGATCAATGAGCCTGGCTTGGCCGGGTTTGGCCCAATGCCTCTAAGTTTGCGAGAAGCTTATGATGTTCCAGTCAGCAGCATCTGGAGATCCAGCTATCCATTTCCAAGCCGACCCCAGCCAGTCCAGTGTGCAAGATTGGCATCGCGCTCGTCCGGAAAGCCTGTTGATTCCTTCCATGGCTGTGTTGAGGTAGTAGTCGACCAGAGCTTCAGCTTTCCTATCCGCCAAGGCAACCGTTTCTCGTCCGATTTCCTCAACTAGGCTGTTCATCTTTGCAAGATCGACGAGGTACGCTAGTTTGAAGACGCCATTGATTCTCCATACCTCGCCATACTGCAAGGGGATCACCGGCCCCTCGTACTTATATACTTGGGCGGGGCTTACTGCGCATGCAGAAATCGAGCTTACGAAAGGACAATTTGTAAATATTTGATCGCTTAGGTTATTCTTAGGCTACAAGTGTGTAAGTGGGGGTACAGTACATTTTATGTGTTTATTTTTAATTTTATTTTATATTTTGTATTTTTTTTATATATTTTTTGTTTTTTTTTTTTTTTTATATAATATAATCTTTAGTATTGTATTGTAGTATGTTTTAGTGTTTGATGGTTTTATAAATTTAGTGTATGGATAGGTGAAATATTTCATTAGGTTGCCACCAATTATTTTTTTTATTATTAGTTTTTTTCTTATTTTTTGTTAGTAAAAACCATGTTTCAGTTCCTTAAATCAGATTTGTGGAAAGTTTTTCCTGATATGGTTCTAATTGATACTTTTTTGTCTTCCTGTACCTTTTCGTATCTGAACCTCGGCTTTTCTTATGTTTTTAGTTGCTTATTTGCAACAAAAACTTCTTCCCCCAAGCCATAAGACTTGGGCTCGCTCCTATTTTTGTTCCGAGCCAAGTTAGTTCTAGCTTGTTTATACTCGATTAAGCCCCTTATATCTTCTAAAGTTTGTCGCCGGAAATCTGTCAGACCCTGATAATTTATTCTCGACGAGCGGTCGAAAAAAATGTCTGCTGGTTTCCGATTCGTTACTGAGTGAACAGAAGTGTTATAGCGGTCCACCGTTATCATCACCAATGATACCATCAAAAGAACGTAAATTTGGAAGGACGAAAAAGGTCATTTCTGAATCGTTTCCTAGTGGTTCGAAGAATTTACCAACTAGGCAATGTGTTACATAATGTTACATGCAGCGGATTGTACAGAGAAAGGTTTGGGGACCGTGGTACAACCGGCTGCAAGCTTGCGGCTAATAAAGTTTTTGTTCGCCCGGTGTCAATCAAAAACTTTAGCCTTTCCCCCTCCCCATCACATATTCTATGTACGGTACACTAGAGAGGCGGTTGTCATAAAATTCGGCCCCCCCTCGGTTTCAAGGTTATGTGGAGCATCTGTATCTCTTTTCGCTACCTTCTGCGGGGAATAATCGTTGGCCTCTTTGACAACTTGAGGCGCGTCACCATAATAGCCCTCATGTGAAGGGGCTCGGTCGTCCCCACTAGTCGCCGGGGTTAGTGGAGGTGGTGCTAATTCCGTGTGGTATAATCTTTGTGCCTTTCGGAATGGGTTGTCACCTTCGGACGTTCTTTTAATGCCGGAACCTCCTTCCTGGCGATCACTGTACGCTGATTGGTAAGACTGACCCGACCGATTGGATTCCATTTTAATGGCATGTCTAGGACCTTGAGCTTTGTAGGAATTTTGTGAAAATCTGCCCGAACCGGGAGAAAAAGAGGGTCGGAATGGTGCCCTGGCTTGATGTTGAAATGGGGCTGCGAATCTTGGGGAACCTGACGGTTGATAGTTCTGAGGTGTGGAGGCCCTCGACATTACGTTCTGCAACCTCATACAAAAAGAGCACGCCTCTGGTAGGTTCTTGCGGTTGCGGACAAGTAGGTGTTTGGAACAGTCTCCCCCCACTCCTCGGATAAAAACATCCAAGGCCTTGTCCCTGTAGGTCTCCATCAGCACGTTGACCACCTCGCGAGGGTGATTTTTGGCTTTCAGATTATTCAAGATTAATGAAAGATGGCCATTTACGTCCATATAGAATTTATCTAGGGGTCTAGAACCTTGAGACATTACACCGAGTTCATGCTCGAGTGTACGTATGTCTCGTTTGTCCGCATAATGTAACGCCAAGACACGCTTTATATCCTCCGAGTCATCGTCATGAACGCCATAGGCCGCCAAGACCATATCGGCGTGTCCTCTTATTTTCTGCCTGATATGCAAACCGATGGCCCTATACAAGGGTCTCGTTCTTATCAAATCATAGTCGATCAATATCGATTGTGCCCTATTAATCCAAGACAGATAAGCTTCCTGCTGCCCTTCAAACGCCTGTAGTTCTTTGACGCAGTCAGGAAGGACCGATATTTCTTTTAATTCATACTCGGTGCTTGCACGCACCAAGGGTTGTGGTTGATCGGCCATAGGATTAGCGTTCTCACGCTCCAGTTCTAAAAGGACCAACCTATCATTATTCTTTTTGATGTCCTCCTTAATACCTGTTACTACATTGGTTAAGGCCTTAAGGGACTCACTGAGTATACGCAAGGTCTCCTCCATTTCAAGGTTTGGTTCTTGTTGAAAAGATGCAGGAAGTATCTAATGTATTAGACTCGTTATTATATTAGGGTATGGGACGATGGTTTCGACTTGGCGAAAAGGGAATATTAATTTTTATATATTTTTTTGTTTTTTTTTTGTTCTTTTTTTCTAACCGGATTTAGTAAATGTGGCAAGGAAATTAAATGAAATATTTCAATCACCCTTGTATGTCTTTTATTATTTGGCGTGTTATAAGTTGTACCCTAAAAGTATGAAAATTCTGTGGAGATAAGAAGAAAAAAAGGTGAAAAAGTATTTTGTACAAGAAAATTTGTATTTAATTTATTTTATCTTGGGAAATTGAAGGAATTTTTGTATTTATTTATTTTATTTTACAATTGTGGTGCTGCGTGTGCACTATGAATATTTCGCAATAATTTTTTCTTTGTGTGCGGGCTGTCATATACTTTTATTGATGTCCTCAGATTATTTCGGCACTGGGCGCGGTGGTTCCGTAGTATCCCTTTTGGCTGTTTTGCCTACTAAGGTACGGTCGCCACACAACTTGTTGGGCGGTTTTTTTTTGGGTGCATTCCACACCACTTAACGTATCCAACAAGCTGCCACACACCACCTTATCGCGCTGGGCGCTCGTATTACAAGTATTATTTTTTGTTTTAGCCATCCGCAGGTAAACTGCGACAATGGTTTCTTAATTATCAGTTTATCACACACAATCTTTTGCACTCGCGAATTGGCAATTTAAAACAAATTTCACAAGCCGTACCGCCGCAGTGGGTTGATTGTGTTTTTTTTTTTAGTTACAGGCATCGTACGACTTTTGCGCTCGGCATGGACGACGTGGCGTCCTCCGGTGGCGGGTCGTCGTTTTATTATTTAAGTTATATTTTGGTGTTCGCAACACAAGTCTTACATTTTTATGTTTTTTTTTTTTTATTTAATTATGCAATATTTTTGCGCTCCGGGATGGGCGTAATTCCCCCTGGCAGCGGGTAATTGCTCTTTTCTTGTTTGTTTTATTTTATTTTATTCACAGCTCACGCAGCACTTGATTCCTTTCAGATATTTTGATCTAATTTACATTATTTAGCAGAGCTCGCAAATAATTATTGCGTATTTTTTTTTTTTTTTTTGAGATATAGGCATCGAACGACTTTTGCGCTCTGCATGGACGACGTGGCGTCCTCCGGTGGCGGGTCGTCGTTTTCTTATTTAAATTATGGTTTAGTGTTCGCAACACAAGCCTTACATTTTTATGTTTTTTTATTTAATTATGCAATATTTTTGCGCTCCGGGATGGGCGTATTTCCCCCCGGCAGCGGGTAATTGCTCTTTTCTTGTTTGTTTTATTTTATTTTATTCACAATTTACCCAAAATTAAACAAATTATAATTAAAAAAATAAAAATCTTAGCCACTCAACCGGACATTCCCGGTTCCTGCTCGGGCGCCACTTACGTGCCGACGACCTGGGGAAATGACCCCAGATCGGCACAAGGTTAGATATTACCCAATTAAATGTTGTTCCAGGTGAAATGATACAAATGATGCAAGTGTTCGCTTGTGGTTTTCCTTTATTACTCTTAACAAGATGAAGTTAGATAAGGTCCACTCAGCTCCGTTACTTCCCTCCAAGTGCCACCCGGCTCCCGCGCCACGAGCGTCGAGCCCTCGGTCGGCCCTCGGTCGGCCCTCGGTCGGACTGCTGCTCTGAGTGCAATCCTGAGTGCAATCCCAGCAACTCCGCATAAAGGCCCCGCTTGCAGATTGTTGAGCAGTTCAGCCGTGCGGTGAGGTAAGAAAGGCCCCGCGCGGCGAGGTAAGAATGGCCCCGCGCGGCGAGGTAAGAAAGGCCCCGCGCGGCGAGGTAAGGAAGGCCCCGCGCGGTGAGGTAAGAAAGGCCCCGCGCGGTGAGGTAGAAAGGCCCCGCGCGGTGAGGTAAGGAAGGCCCCGCTTCCAGCTGGTGTTAACTCCTCCCCGCCCCAAGATCTGCGGCCCGCAGATCAATGAGCCTGGCTTGGCCGGGTTTGGCCCAATGCCTCTAAGTTTGCGAGAAGCTTATGATGTTCCAGTCAGCAGCATCTGGAGATCCAGCTATCCATTTCCAAGCCGACTCCAGCCAGTCCAGTGTGCAAGATTGGCATCGCGCTCGTCCGGAAAGCCTGTTGATTCCTTCCATGGCTGTGTTGAGGTAGTAGTCGACCAGAGCTTCAGCTTTCCTATCCGCCAAGGCAACCGTTTCTCGTCCGATTTCCTCAACTAGGCTGTTCATCTTTGCAAGATCGACGAGGTACGCTAGTTTGAAGACGCCATTGATTCTCCATACCTCGCCATACTGCAAGGGGATCACCGGCCCCTCGTACTTATATACTTGGGCGGGGCTTACTGCGCATGCAGAAATCGAGCTTACGAAAGGACAATTTGTAAATATTTGATCGCTTAGGTTATTCTTAGGCTACAAGTGTGTAAGTGGGGGTACAGTACATTTTATGTGTTTATTTTTAATTTTATTTTATATTTTGTATTTTTTTTATATATTTTTTGTTTTTTTTTTTTTTTTATATAATATAATCTTTAGTATTGTATTGTAGTATGTTTTAGTGTTTGATGGTTTTATAAATTTAGTGTATGGATAGGTGAAATATTTCATTAGGTTGCCACCAATTATTTTTTTTTTATTATTAGTTTTTTTCTTATTTTTTGTTAGTAAAAACCATGTTTCAGTTCCTTAAATCAGATTTGTGGAAAGTTTTTCCTGATATGGTTCTAATTGATACTTTTTTGTCTTCCTGTACCTTTTCGTATCTGAACCTCGGCTTTTCTTATGTTTTTAGTTGCTTATTTGCAACAAAAACTTCTTCCCCCAAGCCATAAGACTTGGGCTCGCTCCTATTTTTGTTCCGAGCCAAGTTAGTTCTAGCTTGTTTATACTCGATTAAGCCCCTTATATCTTCTAAAGTTTGTCGCCGGAAATCTGTCAGACCCTGATAATTTATTCTCGACGAGCGGTCGAAAAAAATGTCTGCTGGTTTCCGATTCGTTACTGAGTGAACAGAAGTGTTATAGCGGTCCACCGTTATCATCACCAATGATACCATCAAAAGAACGTAAATTTGGAAGGACGAAAAAGGTCATTTCTGAATCGTTTCCTAGTGGTTCGAAGAATTTACCAACTAGGCAATGTGTTATCATAATGTTACATGCAGCGGATTGTACAGAGAAAGGTTTGGGGACCGTGGTACAACCGGCTGCAAGCTTGCGGCTAATAAAGTTTTTGTTCGCCCGGTGTCAATCAAAAACTTTAGCCTTTCCCCCCTCCCCGTCACATATTCTATGTACGGTACACTAGAGAGGCGGTTGTCATAAAATTCGGCCCCCCCTCGGTTTCAAGGTTATGTGGAGCATCTGTATCTCTTTTCGCTACCTTCTGCGGGGAATAATCGTTGGCCTCTTTGACAACTTGAGGCGCGTCACCATAATAGCCCTCATGTGAAGGGGCTCCGTCGTCCCCACTAGTCGCCGGGGTTAGTGGAGGTGGTGCTAATTCCGTGTGGTATAATCTTTGTGCCTTTCGGAATGGGTTGTCACCTTCGGACGTTCTTTTAATGCCGGAGCCTCCTTCCTGGCGATCACTGTACCCTGATTGGTAAGACTGACCCGACCGATTGGATTCCATTTTAATGGCATGTCTAGGACCTTGAGCTTTGTAGGAGTTTTGTGAAAATCTGCCCGAACCGGGAGAAAAAGAGGGTCGGAATGGTGCCCTGGCTTGATGTTGAAATGGGGCTGCGAATCTTGGGGAACCTGACGGTTGATAGTTCTGAGGTATGGAGGCCCTCGACATTACGTTCTGCAACCTCATACAAAAAGAGTACGCCTCTGGTAGGTTCTTGGGGTTGCGGACAAGTAGGTGTTTGGAACAGTCTCCCCCCACTCCTCGGATAAAAACATCCAAGGCCTTGTCCCTGTAGGTCTCCATCAGCACGTTGACCACCTCGCGAGGGTGATTTTTGGCTTTCAGATTATTCAAGATTAATGAAAGATGGCCATTTACGTCCATATAGAATTTATCTAGGGGTCTAGAACCTTGAGACATTACACCGAGTTCATGCTCGAGTGTACGTATGTCTCGTTTGTCCGCATAATGTAACGCCAAGACACGCTTTATATCCTCCCAGTCATCGTCTTGAACGCCATAGGCCGCCAAGACCATATCGGCGTGTCCTCTTATTTTCTGCCTGATATGCAAACCGATGGCCCTATACAAGGGTCTCGTTCTTATCAAATCATAGTCGATCAATATCGATTGTGCCCTATTAATCCAAGACAGATAAGCTTCCTGCTGCCCTTCAAACGCCTGTAGTTCTTTGACGCAGTCAGGAAGGACCGATATTTCTTTTAATTCATACTCGGTGCTTGCACGCACCAAGGGTTGTGGTTGATCGGCCATAGGATTAGCGTTCTCACGCTCCAGTTCTAAAAGGACCAACCTATCATTATTCTTTTTGATGTCCTCCTTAATACCTGTTACTACATTGGTTAAGGCCTTAAGGGACTCACTGAGTATACGCAAGGTCTCCTCCATTTCAAGGTTTGGTTCTTGTTGAAAAGATGCAGGAAGTATCTAATGTATTAGACTCGTTATTATATTAGGGTATGGGACGATGGTTTCGACTTGGCGAAAAGGGAATATTAATTTTTATATATTTTTTTGTTTTTTTTTTTGTTCTTTTTTTCTAACCGGATTTAGTAAATGTGGCAAGGAAATTAAATGAAATATTTCAATCACCCTTGTATGTCTTTTATTATTTGGCGTGTTATAAGTTGTACCCTAAAAGTATGAAAATTCTGTGGAGATAAGAAGAAAAAAAGGTGAAAAAGTATTTTGTACAAGAAAATTTGTATTTAATTTATTTTATCTTGGGAAATTGAAGGAATTTTTGTATTTATTTATTTTATTTTACAATTGTGGTGCTGCGTGTGCACTATGAATATTTCGCAATAATTTTTTTCTTTGTGTGCGGGCTGTCATATACTTTTATTGATGACCTCAGATTATTTCGGCACTGGGCGCGGTGGTTCCGTAGTATGCCTTTTGGCTGTTTTGCCTACTAAGGTACGGTCGCCACACAACTTGTTGGGCGGTTTTTTTTTTGGGTGCATTCCACACCACTTAACGTATCCAACAAGCTGCCACACACCACCTTATCGCGCTGGGCGCTCGTATTACAAGTATTATTTTTTGTTTTAGCCATCCGCAGGTAAACTGCGACAATGGTTTCTTAATTATCAGTTTATCACACACAATCTTTTGCACTCGCGAATTGGCAATTTAAAACAAATTTCACAAGCCGTACCGCCGCAGTGGGTTGATTGTGTTTTTTTTTTTAGTTACAGGCATCGTACGACTTTTGCGCTCGGCATGGACGACGTGGCGTCCTCCGGTGGCGGGTCGTCGTTTTATTATTTAAGTTATGTTTTGGTGTTCGCAACACAAGTCTTACATTTTTATGTTTTTTTTTTTTTTTTATTTAATTATGCAATATTTTTGCGCTCCGGGATGGGCGTAATTCCCCCTGGCAGCGGGTAATTGCTCTTTTCTTGTTTGTTTTATTTTATTTTATTCACAGCTCACGCAGCACTTGATTCCTTTCAGATATTTTGATCTAATTTACATTATTTAGCAGAGCTCGCAAATAATTATTGCGTATTTTTTTTTTTTTTTTGAGATATAGGCATTGAACGACTTTTGCGCTCTGCATGGACGACGTGGCGTCCTCCGGTGGCGGGTCGTCGTTTTCTTATTTAAATTATGGTTTAGTGTTCGCAACACAAGCCTTACATTTTTATGTTTTTTTATTTAATTATGCAATATTTTTTGCGCTCCGGGATGGGCGTATTTCCCCCCGGCAGCGGGTAATTGCTCTTTTCTTGTTTGTTTTATTTTATTTTATTCACAATTTACCCAAAATTAAACAAATTATAATTAAAAAAATAAAAATCTCTTTTCGGCCTTAGCCACTCAACCGGACATTCCCGGTTCCTGCTCGGGCGCCACTTACGTGCCGACGACCTGGGGAAATGACCCCAGATCGGCACAAGGTTAGATATTACCCAATTAAATGTTGTTCCAGGTGAAATGATACAAATGATGCAAGTGTTCGCTTGTGGTTTTCCTTTATTACTTTTAACAAGATGAAGTTAGATAAGGTCCACTCAGCTCCGTTACTTCCCTCCAAGTGCCACCCGGCTCCCGCGCCACGAGCGTTGAGCCCTCGGTCGGCCCTCGGTCGGCCCTCGGTCGGACTGCTGCTCTGAGTGCAATCCTGAGTGCAATCCCAGCAACTCCGCATAAAGGCCCCGCTTGCAGATTGTTGAGCAGTTCAGCCGTGCGGTGAGGTAAGAAAGGCCCCGCGCGGCGAGGTAAGAAAGGCCCCGCGCGGCGAGGTAAGAAAGGCCCCGCGCGGTGAGGTAAGAAAGGCCCCGCGCGGTGAGGTAAGGAAGGCCCCGCTTCCAGCTGGTGTTAACTTACATATATATGTAGAATTATATTAGTTATTATATTTATTATAGGTTCGCCAAGAATAGATTACAAACAAAAGGATATAGTATATGTAATGTTAGTTTAATACAACTGAGACGATCGAGGAGTTGCTGCGACACCGCTTCTGCTTTACGACTTTGTTTCGACTTCACTCCCCGACGACCGCTCAACGACTGTCCTGTACCACAACTGCTCAACCACTTCTTGATTCTCTCTTTCCGACTTCTTGTTACTCCCGACCCTCGACTCTTATATTAGTGTATATACTGCTGTACTGCTGACGTGTGCGCCTCTGCCAACCATACCGCCGTTAGCCTTCTAACATATATATATAGATATATATATATATATATATATATATATATATATATATATGTTAGATATATATATATATACATATTTTATTTTTATTAATAAAAATTGTATTTATTTACATTGCAGTCCACTTTTACTATTTGTAGTAACTTATACTGCAGAGATTCATAATTTCTATGGAGTATTTACATATTTACATACTTAAACCTAATTAGGGAATCTAGAGGCATAAATTAATTGAATCAATTAATTTATATATCTTCTCGGCAGATCTTTTGGGTGAATGCGCAGGAGCCTTCTTCACGGCCTGAGTTTTTGAGCCAACTGGTTTGGGTGGTTTCCCAATTTATTTACGTATGCGGTTGCTTGTTTGTTTATGACATCGCCAATCCTTGGTACCTTCAGCACTTGTTCAATGTCTTTGTTGCGGATATACCAAGTTCTCAAATTTATTTAGATAAAGCTGTAGCGTATCAGTTGCAGTATAGACGCAAGTAACTCTGGCCAGGACTGCAGTGTCATCAGCAAAGGTGGAAACTAGTAGGTCATTGTGATCTGTAAGCGACATGTTGTCAGCCGAGGGCATGTCGTGCGTATACAGGCCATATAGTGTTGGACCTAACACACTTCCCTGGGGTACACCTGCTCTGACTCTTTTTGTTTGGGAGGACAGTCCGTCCTGTACTACTTTAAAGGATCGCTCGTGGAGGAAGCCATTTTATTATCAAAAAGAGCTGAGGAATTAGTAGGCTTTTAAGCCTGTGCAGAAGTCCTTCATGCCACACTCTGTCGAAAGTCTACTGGATGTCCAGAAAAGCTTCAACGACGTACTCCTTTCCATGGAAACCTTCCACTACAAAGTTCACTACGCGGTGTAGCTGTTCAGGTGTGCCATGCCTGAGTCAAACTGCCAAACTGAAACTTCGGAATAGCTTTCTGGACCTTTCGGGACTCGAGCAATCTTCTCAGGATGCACCTCTCAAGTAATTTGCCAAATGCTGGAAGCAGGCTTATTGGGCGATTGGAGTCTAATTCCTCTGCTGGCTTCCCACTTTTATGGAGCATAATGATATTCGCCTTCTTCCAGGCGCTTGGGAAGTGTCCCAGTCGAAGAGCAGAGTTGAAAATCAGTCCAAGGAATAACAAAGCTCTGTGAGGCATCAGCTTAATGGAGCGGTTGTCGATGTGATCCACACCAGGAGCCTTGTTTTTGCGAAAGGATTTTATATCATCTTCCAATTCCGTGAGTTTAATAGGCTTTACAGGAAGAGCCATCTGCAATGGGGCTTCTAGGGATTCAGCAACCAGTTGTACTCGTCTTGGCGATGCTATCTCGAACGGCTGGGATCTTTCCTCCAGGTTTCTGGCAAACGCTTCAGCTCTGTCCTGAGGTGATTTTGCAAAAGTGCCATTTGGGTTACGAACTGGAAACTTTGGAGCAACTTGTCTCTTGAATCTCTTCGTAAGCTTCCAGAGTGCGAATTTTGAGTTCCTGAGGAATGAGTCAGTTGCTTCTTCTTTTAGGTTGGCCAGTACTTTTCTCACCCGATTTGATATCCTTCGGTACAGTCTGTCAATTATTGGATCGTTGGTCCTGATGAACTCACGCCGGAGACGTTTCTTGAGAGTTAAGAGTCCTACTGCTTCCTACTGCGTAGGTGAACTGCGCCGCCAGGAGCTGCAATTTGAGCTGCATCTTTGATCTTCTTCATAAAAGTTTCAACCGCTTTCTCGATATCGTCTGCTGTATTTATCTCTGTATTTGTTAAGTTCGTACTGAAATAGCCTTATATTCGCACCAGGTGGAACGAGCATCCTAATAGGGGCGGTACTATGAGGTGACGTTGTTAGTGAAGCGATCAGCGGCAAGTGATCAGAAGATAGATCATACTCTTCGCGTACATCAGTGTTAGCTTTACCTTTGTACAAGAAGAAGTCGATACATGAAGGTACATTCCTCGTGTTATACGGGTAGTGAGTGGGTCTGCCTGTATCCAGAACTTGAGTTGAGCTGCCGGAAATAACATCGTGAAGTGCTGAGCCTCGAGCATTCGCTCTTATACTACCCCAGAGGCGATGCTTAGCGTTAAAATCACCTCCAATGATAAACTTTTGACCATGTTGACCAAGGAGATTATCAAACTCAGAGGAATTCCAAGGCAGGCCTGGAGGAAGGTACACAGCTGACACCGTAATTTCGCCCAAATTAGTGGAAATTTTTACCGTCGCCATTTGTAGGTGATTCGTTGTGATCGAACGCAGGTGATAGTGCACTAATCCCTGCCTGATGAGGATACAAGCTTCTCCTCTGGGGCGACCTCCTGGGTTATCTGCTCGATAGCAGCTGTAACCTATCATATTGAGGTAGGAGTGTCTCTGAAATAAGCATAACATCAATTTCGTGCTTGCTGAGAAACACCTTAACCTCATTAGCATTTGGGATAATGCCACGAGCGTTCCAGGCTCCGAGGCGCAGTTCACAAGCCATTACTTGCGCTTCGTCAACGACTTAGAACCTTTGAGTTATTTGATCTCCTCAAATAGCTCAGCGATGGTTTTTTGTATACCAGCAATGGTCTGCTGCATTGAGATGATGATTTGTGCGAGGGAGCCATCTCTTACCGTTTGGCTAGGATTTTGAGGTTCACCTGCGTTTGTTACAGGAGCAAACGCAGCATTCGGCAGAGTATGGAACCCTGCATTTGAGAAAGCATTTCGCTGTTGGGAGTATTTCTGTTCTGGCCAGAAGCCTTGCCTGGATCCGGATCAGAGGAGTCAACATTCTGTTTCTTCACCTTTGGATTATAGGTATTAGCCACAGCGTGACCTTGGGAGTTGAACGCATTTAAAATTTGCTCGACTGGGGTAGAAACAGGCAAGTTGCACACCACAACCCTGTAGGCTCTGTCTTCCGGGAGGCAGAAGTGAGTGTATTGGAGATTTACTGATGATAGTTTTTTAGTAATAGCTCTGTGGGCATCAGAGTCACGGGGGTATATGCGCAAGTTGCCATTACGCGCGATCTTGAGTTTATATGAGTCAGACGATACCGCCGAGTCGAGAAGCCTTCCCAAGGCAGGTACGTCGCTGACAGCAAGTATTGTTATTTGACTAGGTTTTGGAGACTTCTTTGTCACTGGTGTTTGAGCTTGTCGAGATTCTTCTTCTGCAACGGTTTCGACCTGGAGAATGTCCATGCTATTTTCGCCTTCTTGACAGTCATTATGGTTTGCAAGAGCAGCAAATTTATTTAAAACGAGATGGTTTCTATGGTATTGGTAGGCTTCTCTTCTTGGAAGGAACTTTTTGCCAAGAGACTGAAGCTGGCGGAAATGTGAGCGTATTAATATTTTTTTCAATTTGTGGTAATAGGCGACTATTTCCAACTGTTTTCTGGTAAAGATTGTTTAATTGGCTTGGGCTGCTAACCATAAGAAGCTCCCTGCCAGTGGTGCTAGGCGGGGGCATGCTCTGAAAGGAGCGTACGTGGTCCTGTACGTGGTACTTCTTGGAAGCTATCTGCACCTAAAACGACTTCCGATATCTCGGATTCGAATCGAACATACTTCTCTTGCAGCACCTCTTTTTTTTTTAATTCCTCGATGAAATATAATTTGATTATTTTGCCAAAAACTTTTTTTTTCTTTTTTTGTCGGAAAATATTTAATGAAAATAATTATATGAAAATGTTAACGGGACTATTTCACAAGAAGTCGCTGTCTCTCTCTTTTCTGTTAATTTTCTTCGGTCTCTTTGCAACGCTGAGATCGAATTCTGTTGCTAGTAGACGACATTGAAAAGAAATAAAACAGAAACAAAACTGAATTTCACAAGTTGCTGTTTGATTATTTGGTCTGGATTTTATTATTACTTTCAATAATAAAAATGCTTGCGAAGGCTGTAGACCTGTGAATTCAGGGGTCATCATTTTTTGCTTTTGCCTTTCGGGCATTCTGTAATTTTTAATGTGTACAGGGGTTTTTTCAGAGGTTTAGATTAATTTTTTACATCCATGGGGCTGTTTCTTTTTTCGCTTAAATATTTCGGACGTAATTATTAGCATTTTTTAAATTGTAGCTTCTGTTTTAGTTGAAATTTTGGTTTTGGGTAGCTCTATAGGTACCTGCACCTCTAATGTTATTTCCACTTGCACCAACTCAATCTATTTTGGTGAGAGGAGTATTAAGGACTCCGAACGCACGAGCAATATTCAAGGATAGGACGAACTAGGGTGATATAAAGGGATTTGGTGGTGAAAGGATCGTTAAATTCTTTAGACCATCGCTTAATAAAGGTGTAGTATATATATTGAGTATCTACTGTACCAAGAATACATAGTAAATACAACACTTTGTTGCAGTGTTTACATAAACAGAGCTTCGGTCTTTAACCCAAGTGGCCGAAATATGATTCGACCGGCACCGGTTCACAGAAAGTGGTAGTGTCAGCATTCTGCTACACACTCCGACCACTTGACCGAACTCAAATGTATGCATATACCCTCCAGCAAGAGAGAGCATAATTACATATATAACACATATATACATTTAGGATATACATAACCGTCTCTCGTTGCTGGCCAACTGTGGGCAGCGCAGCGATCAGACTTAGGCTTACCTAGAATGTAAGGAATAATGTAAAATCAGATACAATTAGACCCTGGCAGCGGCACCTTCGCTGCTTCCAAAATCAAATAAAGAATTCAAATTAAAACGCAAGAAAAGCTTCTACATTACAAAGGCTAACTTTTCTCTGGCTTTATTCACTGCCGCAGAAATGTGATAATTATCAAAAATAACTCCAAGATAATTGATTGTGAAAACACGATTAAGGACGTGATTTCCGAGAGAGTAAGATATGATAAGCGGCACACTGCGATGGAATGTTATAAGTTTGCATTTAGAGCAGTTAAGGAACAGAAGATTAATTGAGCACCAAAAATAGAGTTCGTCAAGGTCTAGTTGCAGATGCCTATGCAGGAAATGTTCCGAGAAGGAATAGCATAACTTGACATCATCAGCATACATAAGCGTAGAGGCATAACTAATCACATTGGGAAGATCGTTCACAAGGAGTATAAGCAACAGTGGTCCTAGATGTTTACCCTGCGGGACACCCGATGAGACATGGATGACCTTCGACTTGGTAGATTTAAATAGGACACGCTGAGTTCGATCTGAAAGGAAAACCAATAAGCGAGAGTTTCCGTAGAAAGAGCTGATGATTAACTGAATCAAATGCTTTGCTAAGGTCAGTATAAATTACATCAGTTTGCAAGCGATATTGAAAACTTAGGTTTATTATTGATGAAAATTGAAGTAGATTAGTTGTTGTCGAGCGAAGTTTGACAAAGCCATGCTTTGCTGGTGAGATTTAGCTCTTGCATGCATGTTGCAGCTGCGATGTAATGAGTTTCTCAAGAAGCTTGGGAGTCACAGAAACCTTAACAATGCCGCGGTAGTTCTCAATGGAAGCCTTAGAGCCTTTTTTATGAATTGGTATAAGGTATGATTTATTCCAAAATTTAGGTAGGGATGTTTGCTCCAAGGATAGGTTAAATAGTATAGTAAGAGGTAAGGTGAGAAGATCGGAGCACCTTCTGAGGATGCAGCTAGGTACGTTGTCTGGGCCTGGTTAAAATGAGATTTTAATTGAAAAAAGAGCCGTAAACACATCATGACAGTGGAATTTAGAAAGGGAAATGTTATTTATGTAGGGAAAATGATATAGATCGCGTTAGAGGAAGGATCAAATGAATTAGATGAGTATGTTGATTGAAAAAATGGCGCAAAAAGATTAGCAATGCCAAGATGCGAAGAGTCGGAAGTATTATTATATGAGTGGGAAGGGGGGGAAAAGATTGGATTTGGGGGCAATCCCCCCGCGTAGTGCGAAGGTTGTATGTGAGGATTTCTCTGCGTTGACCACGATTCTCCATCGTTTCAGCCATGGATCGAGAGCATCCAGTTGCCTCTGTATGATGGTTGATGCTTCCTGGGGATCTGTGGCGGAGGCTAGGAAGGCGGTGTCATCTGCAGATGTGGCTACTGTGAGGTTCCGAGAGAGGGGGGATGGGAAGGTCCGCTGTGAAGAGTGTGTACAATATGGGTCCAAGAACACGGCCTTGAGGTACTGCTGGTCTTATAGGCCTAGGCGTGCTGATTGATGATCTGCATCTCACTCGGAATTCTCTTTCCTCTGTGTACGACTTGAGGAAGGCAAAGTGGGAACTGGGAAGTCGGGATTTAATTTTGAAAAGGAGTCCAGGGTGCCAGCCTCTGTCAAATGCCTGTTTGACATCCAGCATAACGGCTTAGCAGTACTTCTTCTTTTCGAAGGCCTCAAGTATGCTCTGAACAATCCGGTGGCATTGCTCAGGTGTTTCATGGAGGTGTCTGTAGCCAAACTGGTGATCAGGGATCAGTCCGGCCTCGCCCAATACTGGCAGTACTCTACGAAAAAATACTCTTTCAAGTATTTTAGATAGGATTGCCAGCAAACTAATCGGACGATACGATGCTAGATTGGTTTCAGGTTTCCAGGCTTGAAAAGGACAATTACTTCAGCACGCTTCCACACTTTCGGGAAGTACCCTAGACGGAGGCAGCTGTTAAAGATGTTAGCCAGCCTTTGGAAACAGATTAGGGGTAATGCACTGTTGCCAGTGCATCTGTCGAACGGTGAGAATGCACTATGTAGATGGTCAGCAAACGCTTCTGCTCTTTCGACCTCAGACCGACACCAGGAACCGTCCGCTTTGCGCACGCGTGATATCTACTTTGCAAGTCTTTTTAAGTGCCTCGTGACATTCCACTGATTGTGCTGCGGTTATCTGAGAGCATAGCTGCTCCTACGCGTGATCTGCCAGATGGATGGTTGGCGTCGAACAGTTCGTACCCGCGAATGTTAAAGTAGGATCTGGGACAAAAGTGGGATTCCGAAGCTAGAAGAACATCGATATTGTCTGTTTTGATGAGATGCTCTACTTCGGCTTTGCTCCTCTGCATGCCGTTTGCGTTCCAAAATACTATATTAAGACTTATTTGCATTACTTTCTGTTGAGGATGGGAGCTATAAACTGCATCATCTGCGAGAACATCTGCAATACCATCTGCGAGATCAACTTTTCCATCATCCTCTCAATCGATCCTTCCATGCGGGCAAGCATCGTTTCAAGCTGGTTGGGTTGTGCGGCTTTGGGAGTGGTTTGAGTGGTTTGTTGGGGATTCGTTGGCTGTGTCGCTTGATTTCCTAGAAGTATGGTACGTCCCTGTAACTCGTACCATTGATGATAGTTGGTATCTGGATGAAAGGGGGTTTGTTGCTACTCTCAACGGGTCTGGCTTTAAGAGATTGCTGAGCCTTTTGCCTTTTTGTAGGCAGGGCATCGTGTGAACGAGGCAGGGTGATCAGCTTGGCAATGTAAACAGCATGCTTCCTCATCATCTTTTTTGGTGCATGAGCTAGAGTCGTGAGAACCACCAAATTTCACGCAGCGATGTTCCAGGAAGCAGTAGCACTGGGTGTGTCCAAACCCTTGGCATCTGAAACATTGTGGAACATCGTCGAACTTGAGTGGGGGCTCTACGGTGACGACTGACCTGCAAATCTTCTTTATTTTGAAAACCTCTGTGTTGTTGCTCGCTGGTTCTAGATTAACAAAAAATATCCCCAGAGGTTGTTTGCATTTCCTGCCAATGGGATTGTGCAGATCCCTCACAGTATGGCCGTATTTGTGGAGTTCTTTAATTTCAGTCTGGTCCGCTGAGTGGTAAAGTCCCTTGAGAGGTAAGGTTTACTGTTAGTAAAAAGTAAGTTTAGTTTTCCAAGAATACTGCTAATGTTTTGGTAGCAACAAGAAAAAATCTTGTTGCTTAGTTTTTTGAAATAGTAACTGGCCTGGAGCCTTGACAATCTCTGGTCAAGAATTCATGGACAATACTGTGCTCGGGCCGGGTTGCAGGATTTAAAGCTTTAGCAAGGGAAGCTTTTGGTAAAGTTATTTTAAATGAGGATATGCTACGTTTATGCTTAAAAAGTTCTAATGGAGCTATATTTAGATTATTTTCAAGGTGATCCCTAACGTCATCTGCAGAGGCGTCAGGCATAAGCCGCGATACAAAGATGAATTTGCGGGGAGCCACAGCTCTTAGCGTATTTCATGTGCGAGCAATAGTCGCATAGCCAGCAAGTAAGATAGGAGTCGCCGGTAATAGCTCCTTCAAATTCGCATCTCTTTGAGGTACAAACCAAAGACATTTTCGGTAATAAAAGAGAGAATGCGCTCAAAAACAGAATGGTCCAGCGAATGTACGATGAAGGGAGTGATCAAGCGACGGTGACGTTGTAGTGATTTCGGCGAACAGCAGGAGCAGCGGCAATCCAGAGGGAGATGAAGAAGCATCACAAAAGGGGGATTGCGATAGAGAGCGGTGAGCAGCTTGTTGTAACAAAACAAAGCAACGATTATTGGTTACTTTGTTGTTTTTCTTCGCAAATCACAGTTTTTTCGCGTTTAAAATAAAACGAAGAATATGCGTTTAAAATTAAACTTTCGAGGTGTTCTTCAGTTTATGGTCCACTTCGCGATACAGCAGGTTGATTAAATCAATTCAGAGCTGATAATAGGGTGCTAGTTCGTTCGGGAAACATTCAAACATTCATTTCAAACAAATTACGTAGCGATAATAGACCGACGTGCATAAAGTTCAACGATACTTTTTGAAGTAGTTGTTCCAAATTGTTTTTTGATTTTTGTTAGCGTTATTGTTAACCCTCTACTGCATGAGCATAAAAATATTGAAGAAAAAAAAATTTTTTTATGAAAATAACATATATTTGGAAAAATTTTTTTTTTGGGGCCATATATGGCTTCCTATGCATTTAGCGTATTTCAAAGTATGTCATATATGGCTTTCTATGCAATCATTGAAAGTTGGCAAAACAGTTTCTTTTCTCATTATAACATAAAAATACATTGCATTTCTCGCAAAAGGTGTATGATCGGAAGGAACAATTGTTTTGGCAGAGTTGGCTATTCTTTTTTCAAGTGGGAAAATGTCCAATTTTGTCCTCTCGAACAGAATTTAAGGGAAAATAATGGTGCCTCATTCGCTTGCTGGTAGAAAGAGTACCTTCCCTGCTTGTAGTCGGCGATGCAGTTGGAATCATCCCAGGACGCCCGAGTTAACATACCCCCTCTCACCGGCCACAAGAAATCAAGAACGACCCAGCATGAAAAACTGAGGAGCCGAGACAATTCGACCACAGGGAGACAACACCGACCCAGGAATATAAAAAACTGAGGAGCCGAGCAAAATTCAAGAAGCTTACAACCTTTTGTAATAAAGACTACTCACTTTCATTTCATACCCCAAGCTGAGCAGTTGTGTTTTTTTTCGAATCTTTCCTCCCTCGGCCACAGGATTGTAACTGGCGCAGCCGGACTACGGACAAGGGATTAACAACGCCCACTACGCTATACGCTTATTCTAAAGAGGTAATGAACATGTGACGGCAATAGTTGTGGGGATTCTATTTGTGAGTGGTAAAATAATAAATTAAATAAAAGTTATTCCAGCATGCTGACTTGCAAATAAAACAAAAGAAACAAAGAAAATCAAGCAAATTTACAAAAATATTACCAACAAATTACTGTGTGTGATGACCGTATATGTGTACATCAATCGCTGATAAGGCACCGGGATCATCCATACACCCTAACTCATAAAATAATACCAACTAAAAGGTTTATAAAAATAATTGTGAGTTGTGTGATTAATGACCGAATATGTGTACAACAATCGCTGTTAAGGCACCGGGATCGTTTTCACTTAAACATTTCACATGAAAAAAAAAATAAAAAATAAAAAAATAAATACATATATATACCCATGTGCTTGTGCATGTTTACTCTGTCGCCGCGACGGTGTGAAATCAAACGCTGATAATCACAGGGACAACGGGTACACATGCGTATGGAGTGTTTTTCGCATTCGCTTATATACAATGCCTTATAAGGAAGCCACGGTGGTGTGGAATCAAACGTTGATCGCCATGCCACTATGTCGGGGGAGTCGAAGTAGAGGGTGAACGCTTGAGTGTCGTCAAGCTGTCTCGCCTTTCGCTTTCCCGCGAAGTCTCGCTACACCCATGAAAGTACATTCTAAATAAAAAAAATATGCATTAGAGAAGTCGACATATATTTATGCTTTGTTCCCTTTCGTAACGTAATTCTGTACATAAAAGTTAACACCAGCTGCAAGCGGGGCCTTCCTTACCTCGCCGCGCAGGGCCTTTCTTACCTCGCCGCGCAGGGCCTTTCTTACCTCACCGCGCGGGGCCTTCCTTACCTCGCCGCGCGGGGCCTTTCTGACATCACCGCGCGGGGCCTTTCTTACCTCGCCGCGCGGGGCCTTTCTTGCTTCACCGCCCCAGCTGCCCCCCGGACCTTTATGCGGAGTTGCTGGGATTGCACTCAGGATTGTAACACTCGAGCGCGAGAGCAGCAGTCCCGTTGCTCGTGTTCGGCACTGATGCGGGCCGACCGAGGGCTCTACGCTCGTGGCACCAGTTAGCACCGGCTAAACGCTTCCCCTGGCCCCTCGCACCATACACGTGCCACGGCTGAGCTGGTCAACGGTCTGCAAGCGGGGCCTTTCTTACCTTTATGCGGAGTTCCTGGGATTGCACTCAGGATTTGTCGGCACTGATGCGGGCCGACCGAGGGCTCGACGCTCGTGGCGCGGGAACCGGGTGGCACTTGCAGAGGAGAACCGGAGCCGAGCGGATCGGACTTAACTTCAACTAACCAAAACTAATAAAGGAAAGAACCCACAAACAAATTAACGCCCAATGTTGTCACATGTTCACAAACCTCTACAATACACCTTTTAATTACTTATTAATTACTTATTTAGTTTATGCATTAAAGTTCGAAGGAAGCACAGCAGAACTACGTGAACGACATACAATTCACGCTAAATACCAGGAAGCTGGGAAAGGAGGAAGCTGCGTAACGGACACAAACATACAGATACACATATTACAAAAAATTTTTTAAAATTCAAAATATCGCCGGAGTTCGTGGCATACACCAACAACACGTCGACTTACCACCCTTCTACGATCCGGCCATTTCCCCAAACGGCCTTCTCTTCGCACTGGGGGGGGGGAGGAGTTAACATACCCCCTCTCACCGGCCACAAGGAATCAACAACGACCCAGCATGAAAAACTGAGGAGCCGAGACAATTCGACCACAGGGAGACAACACCGACCCAGGAATATAAAAAACTAAGGAGCCGAGCAAAATTCAAGAAGCTTACAACCTTTTGTAATAAAGACTACTCACTTTCATTTCTTACCCCAAGCTGAGCAGTTGTGTTTTTTCGAATCTTTCCTCCCTCGGCCACAGGGTTGTAACTCCCGCGCTTCTTTATTTTTCCTGCCTTTCACAGGTGCTCAGTTCTAGAAAGCTTAAAGTCGAACAGTGGCATATATTGATCTGACTTACGACGGTATAAAATCCACGAATTAACCACGCACATATCAATCATGTGGAAAAATATTTTTTTATTCCATTTTCTTGAACGCAATTGAATTCTATAAAGTCCCAGTAAAGAATCAAGTAAATCAACGCCACCCATATGGTGATTGTACACATCAACTGCCTTAGGAGACTCGATTTCTATATACTTTTTGTCTTTCTTACTGTATCTTTCACATAAGTGAAAGAATGTTGACTACTTTATTGTCAAACCAAGAGATGAAGCCAAGCTCAATTCCATCGATATTAGCTATTATAACTTTCAGTTGGCATCTTTGAAGTAGGTATTTGATTCATCCTTACCGTACCCAAAGCCAATATACCATTTTTCATAAGGTAGACTTCAAGGTTGGGACTATTGAACCAATTGTCAAAAAATAATTTGAAGTCTTTTCTTTTTGGTACGGTTGCCGATAGTCTTGTTACAACATTTCCACTTACTCCCAAATTAGGTGCTTCTTCCGGATATGTATCACTTTGGGCTCCCGCATAAATATCAATAGCGTAGCTAAAACCTAATATTCAACTCAAAACACAATTTTTGAAGCCCCATTTGTGAGGCTTTGCAGGATTATATTGTTTTAAGTGGTGCCGGCACTTCGTGGGAATAATTTGCTCATCAACCACCAAATGTTCCTCCTTAGGTCCAGTACCGATCGAATCTTGAATAGCTTGTCAAACCCGGCTTCACCTGCCAACTTCATATCTTCATTATTGTTGAAGTGCTTAAAACGTTTTATAGTTTCCCATCTATTGCAAGTCATGGTGTTATATATGAATTCTTGACCAATAGTCTTATTCCAATATAGTCTTGAAGATGGTAACTTTACCAACGACTTGTACATGACCATGCCTATAAATTGCTCTACTTCATTTCGAGTTATATTAGCTGGCCTATTTATATCAACTTGGAGTGCATTTAGATTTCGTCGATAAAAAAGATTTAAAAAGTCTGCCGGTGTTTCCAGTTCATTAATACAAGTTGGAAGATTGATATTTCCTTCAAATGGAAAGCTCTCAGTCAAATACGATGGCAAGTGTCAACATTTCCATATCGGTGCACTTGTCTTTTTTGGCTTTGGCTTTGCTTTCGAAGTGCTCGGCTCTTCACAGCGGTCATCGGAACTGCTCTCATCGGTCTCCTCTATAATTTTTTTATTTCCAACCCATTCGTCTTCGGAATCGGACGTCTTGTCGACTTCACTTACTATCGGGTTATCGATTTCGTTGACGTATTTTAAATTATGAGGTATGATAAAGTATGAGGTTGACTTAGGTGTCTCTTGGTTGGAGAGGTCAAGCGGGTGTTTCCTTTTCAGGCGCCTTAGCGAGTGCCTATTATCTAGGAGGTTGATGGCCAGGTGGTTGGGGGGGTTGTCCAGTCTTTTTATGTATCTTTCGCTGAGACGGGTGATCTCCTCTGCTACACATCTAATTCCAAGCTCTTTATGGATTATTGAGTTTTCGTGGTACGGATGGGCATTCGAAACTGTTCTCAGGCATTTATTCTGAAACCGCTGGATTTTGATGAGGTTAGAACAGCTTGCCGTCCCCCACAACTGTATCCCATATGTCCAGATTGGCTTCAGCACTACTTTGTAAATAAGCAGTTAGAATTTTTCTTTGAGCTTGGACCTTCTTCCCAGGAGCCAGTGCAGTTGCTTAAGTTGTAGGTTGGCCTGGTTGCGCTTATTGATTAGGTGTGGACGCCGTTGGGATGGTTTTCCCGTTGAGTGTGACGGGGAGGCATTCTCTCCTGCGCAGTGCGAAGGTTGTATGTGAGGATTTCTCCGCGTTGACCACGATGTTCCATCGTTTCAGCCATGGATCGAGGGCATTCAGTTGCCTCTGGCTAGGAAGGCGGTGTCATCGGCATATGTGGCTACTGTGAGGTTCCGGGAGGGGTCGATGGGGAGAGGGAGGGACTGGTGATCAGGGATCAGTCCGGCCTCGTCCAATACTGGCAGTACTCTACGCAAAAATACTCTTTCAAGTATTTAAGATAGGATTGCCAGCAAACTAATCGGACGATACGATGCTAGGTTGGCTTCAGGTTTCCTAGGCTTGAGGAGGACAATTACTTCCGCTCGCTTCCACTCTTTAGGGAAGTACCCTAGACGGAGGCAGCTGTTAAATATGTTGGCCAGCCTTTGGGAACAGATTAGGGGCAACATTTTCAATGCTGTTGCATCGATACGGTCAGGACCCGGTGACTTGCCATTTTTTAGGGCGACGATCTCTTGCGCAATCTCCTCTGGTTCGACGGGCTGTATACTTTTCGCACGGGTGATATCTTCTTCGCAGGTCTTTTTATGTGCCTCGTGACATAAAATAGTCAAGTTATATTAATTATTTAAGAATATTCTTTATATTCTTTTCGAAAAAAAATAGTTTCAAGCGCTAATGATTTTTTTTAATAGAGTAAATTAATTTTTAAATACAACAATGTTCAATATCGTTTGTCTGCTTGAGGTGCTTGCACAAAACTGATTAAAACGCGAGAGAAGACAACATGAAAAAGTTCGAATTCCAACAGAAAATAGTGCAAAGAAGAATAACTGTTAACAATGAATGAGCGTATGTACTGTTTTATCACCAAAAAAAGTTATTGAAAGTGAGAAACCATATATGGCCCTGTATGCGGTAGATCCACTGTTACTATTTATAGTAACTTATACTGCAGAGTATCAAAATTTCTAAAGAGTATTTACATATTTACATACTTAAACCTAATTAGGGACTCTAGAGGCATGAATTAATTTTATCAATTAACTTATATATCTTCTCGGCAGATCTGTTGGGTGAATGCGCAGGAGCCTCCTTCTCGCCAACACGTCTCCTCATCAAGAGTTTTTGAGCCAACTGGTTTGGGTATATTCCAAATTTATTAACGTACGCGGTTGCATGTTTGTTTATGACATCGCCAATCCTTGGTACCTTCAGCTCTTTTATTTCTGGCTATTATTAAAAATTAACAAATATACCAAATAAATAACAAAATATAACAAAAATAAGTCCTTTATTTCCAAGTCCAACAAAACTTTCGCAGTAATTACCACTACACAAAAAATACCAACCTTTCCAACACAAATTTATCACTTAAATACCACAAACCACTCAACAAAAGACAATCATAAGACAATTAACTACCAATTAAAACACCGTCCATTCCCAAAGAACTAGCAGAAAAAACACCAAAAAACTACTACAACAAAGTAAAAAAGAACACACCATCATTGTTTATGCTATTGAACTTGCAAGATAGTTCAGCAAACTTTTATTTAACTTATACAAATTAAATTTGTTAATGTAAATTATTTAAAAAAAATAATTTTTATTTCAATATATTTTAATATTTTTTGGTGATACACTTTTTAACTTACAATATTACAAGACCCTGCGTTTTGGATTTTTCCTAATTGGAAACCGTTCTCTACTTATCTCGAATCAGACTGATCTTATAATTCTTAATCTTAATCCAATCAAGCTCGGCCAGAAGCTTTTCTTTTAGAAACTTCTTGAACTTTCAATTATGTTTAGAATAAAAGCTTTATGCTGAAATTATTTTACTGCATTGTGAAATTCAAATTTGCTGACTGACGGTAAAAATTTCCACTAATTTGGGCGAAATTACGGTGTCAGCTATGTACCTTCCTCCAGGCCTGCCTTGGAATTCCTCTGAGTTTGATAATCTCCTTGGTCAACATGGTCAAAAGTTTATCATTGGAGGTGATTTTAACGCTAAGTATCGCCTCTGGGGTAGTATAAGAGCGAATGCTCGAGGCTCAGCACTTTACGATGTTATTTCCGGCAGCTCAACTCAAGTTCTGGCTACAGACAGACCCACTCACTACCCGTATAACACGAGGAATGCACCTCCATGTATCGACTCCTTCTTGTACAAAGGTATAGCTAACAGTCTACTATCAGTATGCGAAGAGTATAACCTAGCTTCCGATCACTTGCTGCTGATCGTTTCACTAACAACGTCACCTCATAGTACCGCCCCTATTAGGATGCTCGTTCCACCTGGTGCGAATATAAGGCTGTTTCAGTACGAACTTAACAATGCCGTTAACCTCAATACAGAGATAAATACAGCAGACGATATCGAGAAAGCAGTTGAAACTTTTATGAAGAAGATCAAAGATGCAGCTCAAATTGCAGCTCGTGGCGGCGCAGTTCACCTACGCAACGTGCGTAGCAACCTCGCTCTCTCTCCGGAAGCAGTAGGACTCTTAACTCTCAAGAAACGTCTCCGGCGTGAGTTCATCAGGACCAATTATCCAATAATTGACAAACTGTACCGAAGGATATCAAATCGGGTGAGAAAAGTACTAGCCATACTGAAAAGAGAAGCAACTGACGCGTTCCTGGGGAAAGTTACTGCCGATGAAAACTCAAAATTCGCGCTCTGGAAGCTTACGAACAGATTCAAGAGACAAGTTGCTCCAAAGTTTCCAGTTCGTAACCCAGATGGCACTTGGGCAAAATCACCTCAGGACAGAGCTGAAGCGTTTGCCAGAAACCTGGAGGAAAGATTCCAGCCGTTCGAGACAGCATCGCCAAGACGAGTACAACTGGTTGCTGAATGCCTAGAAGCCCCATTGCAGATGGCTCTTCCTGTAAAGCCTATTAAACTCACGGAATTGGAAGATGATATAAAATACCTTCGCAAAAACAAGCCTCCTGGTGAGGATCACATCGACAACCGCTCCATTAAGCTGATGCCCCACAGAGCTTTGATATTCCTTGTACTAATTTTCAACTCTGCTCTTCGACTGGGACACTTCCCAAGCGCCTGGAAGAAGGCGAATATCATTATGCTCCATAAAAGTGGGAAGCCAGCAGAGGAATTATACTCCTATCGCCCAATAAGCCTGCTTCCAGCATTTGGCAAATTACTTGAGAGGTGCATCCTGAGAAGATTGCTCGAGTCCCGAAAGGTCCAGAAAGCTATTCCGAAGTTTCAGTTTGGCTTTAGACTCAGGCATGGCACACCTGAACAGCTACACCGCGTAGTAAACTTTGTATTGGAAGGTTTCCATGGAAAGGAGTACGTCGTTGGAGCTTTTCTGGACATCCAGCAGGCTTTCGACAGAGTGTGGCATGAAGGACTTCTGCACAAGCTTAAAAAGCTACTAGATCCTCAGCTCTTTTTAATAATAAAAAGCTTCCTTCACGAGCGATCCTTTAAAGTAGTACAGGACGGACTGTCCTGCCAAACAAAAAGAGTCAGAGCAGGTGTACCCCAGGGAAGTGTGTTAGGTCCAACACTATATAGCCTGTATACGCACGACATGCCCTCAGCTGACAACATGTCGCTTACAGATCCCAATGACCTGCTAGTTGCCACTTTTGCTGATGACACTGCAGTCCTGGCCAGAGATACTTGCGTCTATACAGCCACTGATACGCTTCAGCTGTATCTAAAAAAATTTGAGAACTGGGCCCTACGCTGGAACATTGCAGTCAATCCGGAAAAGTGTGTTTCCGTGACGTACACCCTGAGAAAAGACACATCACCTGGTGTGTTTCTGCATGGAGAACTCCTCACACAATCGAACGCCCACAAATATCTCGGTGTCACTCTGGATAAGCGACTTACATTTCAACGCCATGTAACGGATGTAACTCGGCGGCTCAAAACAAAGGCGAACAGCATGGCTTGGCTCCTTAGGCCTGGAAACAAACTTTCAGTTTCCAACAAGGCCAAAATTTATAAGGTTGTCTTGGCTCCTATTTGGAAATATGGCATCCAAGTGTATGGCATCGCCGCAAAGTCGCACCTCAACAAAATTCGTGTGGCTCAGTCGCAAATCTTGCGTAAACTATCTGGAGCGGCTTGGTACATCCGCAACAAAGACATTGAAAAAGACTTGAAGGTACCAAGGATTGGCGATGTCATAAACGCACATGCAACCGCGTACGTTAACAAATTGGGAATCCACCCAAACCAGTTGGCTCGAAAACTCTCGATGAGGAGACGTGTCTTGGGACTGAGGGCGAGAAGGAGGCTCCTGCGCATTCACCCAACAGATCTGCCAAGAAGATATATAAATTAATGCATAAAATTAATTCATGCCTCCAGACTCCCAAATTAAGTAGGTTTAAGTATATAAATATGTAAATACTTAATAGAAATTATGATACACTGCAGTATAAGTTGCTACAAACAGTAACAGTGCACTGTAAATAAATACAATTTTATAAAAAATAAAAAAAAAAAAAAAGAAAAAAAGCTGACTGATGGAGTTTGATTAAAACGCGAAATGAGTTGACCATGGCTTGTCTCCAAGGGGGTGCTGTGTTTACTTTACCATGGCTTGTCTCCAAGCGGGAGCTGTGTTTACTTTAAGTTTGGTTACTAAGCGCTGGCAAAGGCAATGACAAAAACAAACACATAGGAAATGCCGCCGAGATTGGAAAACTGGGGGATTGGGGAATGTTTATAAACTGGGGTAGACTGCTATGTTTGCGGGTTGGATAACTCTCCCCCATCTAAAATGACGCGCCCCGCTTCAATATGAATTAAACGCTCTCTTAATTCTGTTATACATTTTTCCTCAGAATTTGGTTTTTCTAGCTCTAGCCATTTTTGTTTGGTTACATATATAATACAAAATGATTAAACTTAATAATTTTTTTTTTTTTTATTTTTTTTTTTTTATATTTTTTTTTTTTATTTTTGTTTATTATTTAAGTAATGAATCCGTGCTACAATTTTGCACCTTAACAATACAAGCAAAAAATTATTTTTAATAAGCCCATCGCCGAGCGCTTAGCACGGGGATTTATGATAATGGAGGGTGAAACGGGGATTTATGTTCGTGGAGGTGGAAGCGTCTTCACGAGCCTTGTCTTTTTAGCCTTCTAAGCGGCCTGGCGGGAAGTAAATTCCTGGCTAGTTCGCTGCGATGGGTGGTGAGTCTGTCTCTGTACCTGCTGGTGTGCCTATTGATCTGCTCCTCCACAGTATGCAGATTGAGGTCTCGGTGTAAAGTTGAATTCCGTACATACCACGGACAGTTGGTTATCTGCCTTAGGGTACGATTCTGCAGTACCTGGATGCGATTACAGTTAGATTTTGCTGGAATCCCCCAAATTTGCAGCCCATAGAGCCAGATTGGGGCGACACACTGAGCGTAAACTTTTCTCTTCACCATAAGTGACATACTGCTCTTTCTGCTCAGCAGCCAACGTAACTGCTGAAGTCTTAGGACGCACCTCTTGCGAGTGGCTTTAAGATGCGGCAAGAAAGTGAGTCGCTTGTCAAGAGTAATTCCAAGATACTTCACCGTTGCTTGTTGCTCCAGGATCTGTCCTTCCATTTGGATTGGTGGGATTGTTCTCATCCTAAGTGTGAAGGTAGGGTTGGACGTTTTTCGAGGGTTTATCTTAAGGTTCCACCTCTTGCACCACGCTGATAGGACTGCAACATATCCCTGCAGACCGCCTGCTGCCTCAAAGCGACATTTGGAGCTATACAGAACGGCAATGTCGTCTGCATATGTGGCAATTAGAGCCTTCGAGGGGTCTTCCATGTAGTCGTCGTCGGGTACGGGCAAGTCTGCAGTATAAAAAGAGTACAGGAGCGGGCCAAGAACACTGCCTTGCGGGACTCCAGCTCTCATCTGGGCAGGCGCAGAGTAAGTGTCCCGAATCTTGACTTTAAATATCCGCCCTTCCAGGTAGGACTTTAGGAGCAAGTAACATGGTGCTGGTAGTAAATCTTTCACCTTGCAAAGGAGACCGTCGTGCCACACCCGATCAAAGGCTTGTTGAATATCAATAAAAACTGAGTTGGAGTATTCAAGGTTATCAAATGCCTGTAGAATGTGCTGCGTAACCCTGTGAACCTGCTCGACAGTGCCGTGTCCCTCTCGAAATCCAAATTGATGGTCCGGCACAATTCCGCACTGAGTTATAATCCCACTAAGTCGTTTAGCAATGAGTCTTTCCCATACCTTTGATATAGAGGGGAGAAGACTTATTGGCCGATAGGATTCCGGGTCGTCTTCCGGCTTGCCTGGCTTATAGATCATGTGGATTGCCGCTATTTTCCATTGGGAAGGGAAGAACTGAATCCTTAGCATAGCATTAAAAATAAGTGCCATGTAGAGGATCGCACGATTTGGCAGGGCCTTCAGTGTGACGTGGCATATTCTGTCCATGCCAGGAGCCTTGTTTTTCGGAAGAGCTTTGATTGCTTCGGTAATCTCCTGAACTCTGATTGGCGTGATGGGGAGGGACATCTGGAGCGGGGTTTGCAAGCTCTCCTGGGTCTCTGCGATATCAGCCAGTGTAGCAACGTTGTGTTGGGTGAATCTAGCCTCCAGGTGTTGAGCAAATATGTTTGCCTGTTCCTCTTTATTCTGTGCAAGGTCGCCGCCATGATGCCTAACTGGGACCTGTCTAAACGGCTGGTTTTTCGTAGCCTTTGTGCATTTCTATAGTGAGTAATTGGCGTCAACAGTGTAGTCCATCGAGGACAGCTTGTGCTCAAAGAATTTATTTCTGAGCTCCCTTAAGAGGATCCGTAGTCGCTTGGCTGCTCGGTTCCACAGGATTCGATCCCAAGGGTCTTGGGTTCGAATCGCTTTTCTTCGTAGGCGCCTTTTTGCAGCTAGTAGCTCTTTTGCCTCCCTGGTGAGTGTGACGCCATATTTTGTCGGCTTAAGTGGGCTCGCAGGTGGAGTGGATGCAGCAGCAGCCCTGTGGATATTATTGGTGAAGATTTCCACTGCCATTTCTATATCCTCCCCAGAATTCAGCTCCGTTTCAAGATGGATGGAGCTCTCCAGATTCCGGTGAAATAGATTAAGGTTAGTTCGATTGCTGATCAACCTTGCATTAGAGCGAGCATTAATCCCATTGGTATCTATGGTGACTACGAGGGCCAGATGGTCAGACTCTAAATCCCAATTTTGGGTAATACTCGCGCAGTAGTCCGGTACTCCATGGTGGACGGCAAAATCAATACATGAGGGCGTATGTGTGGTGACGTATGGGTATCGGGTAGAGGCTCCTGTGGCAAGAATCTTTGCCCCAGTGGCGGAGATGGCTTCAGCTAGTTCTTGTCCCCTAGGGGAGTTGAAGGTGTCGCCCCATAGCCAATGTCGTGCGTTCCAATCGCCACCAACCAGGTACCTTTGTCCACATTTTCGAAGTGTACTAGTGAAGAGACTTTCCCGTATCCTGTTTCCTGGAGGGCAGTAGATGGAACTGAACTCCATATCACCAAGACACGTAGCAACTTTCACCGATGACATTTGTATACTGCGCGTCTCTATTACCCTTTGGGGAAAATGTCGGAGAGTAGTCCTGACTAGCACCGCCACTCCACCTCCACTGTGCCTATTGGAAGATGGCTTGTAAGCAGGATAGAATGTGTATCCAAAGACTCGAACAATTCCACCGCGGTTTAATCTGGTTTCAGTCAAGAGAAGGATATCAATGTCGTTGTTGTGTGCAAAAAGTTCGACTTCTCGGACTTTTCCTGAAATGCCGTTGACATTCCAGATGAGAACTTTAAGTGAGTTCAAGGCGAGGCTGTAGCGTTGATCTGATTTCCAGCCCATTGCTTCATGGTGCTGGCCATCTCGGTCACTATTATTTCTAGCCGTGCAAGGCGTTCATTAGCTAGCTTATTTTGCTGTTGTTGTTCTTGTTGTTGCTGTTGGAGCCACATGAGAAACTGCTGTTGCTGCTGGTGCTGGAGGTGCTGTTGCCATTCCTGAAACTGCTGTTGCTGCTGTTGCTGCAGCGACTGGATATCAATCGGCTGTTGTTATTGTGGACTTAGCTGCGTTTGAGCATAGTTCAAACTACGTTGAGCATTTCCAGAATTGCTTGGCGCTGAAGCTGCGACTGCTGCATAGGAGACACTTGTGCGGGCACTGTGGCTTCGTGGTGTCATCTGCTGTGTTGCTGGTTGGAATGCAAGGCAGGCCAGGCACAGGAAATTCCTGCGCGTACCTTGTAGGAGAATATTGATAGGCCACATTGCCATTAGGTGATCTAGTTTCGGTTGCCGATTTTTTTGGAGACTCCGATGACCGACGAAGATACTCCTGGTAAGACTTGCAGCCTTTGTAGCTAGCTTTATGAGATCCTGAACAATGGAAGCAGGTAGGTGTTGCGTCAAGGGGGCGTATACACTCACTTGTTTGATGGCTTTCGCCACATCTGGCGCAATTGGGGTGTCGTCGGCAATATCTGGTAGTGTGGCCGTATCGCTGGCACCGTTTGCACTGTGCGACGTCTGTGGCTTTTCTCATTCGCTCCACCCTCACCTTTTGTCTGCAGAGGATTGTGATTTTGAAGACGTCATTTATCTTAGCGCACGGTTTGATGTTTATAAAGAAGAGATTTAACTTCTCTTCCCTGTTAGCCCTGGATGCAGGATTATGAATGTGGAGTACCTCAAACCCGTATTTTTGCAGACTATCTTTGATATCCTTATTTAGAGTGCTGTGGTGTAGACCCTTCACAACAATTCGATGCGGCTTTTCAGTCTGCATTTGGTATGTGTGGAACTCCACACAATGTCTGTCCAGATGGTCTACAATAGCACTGTAGGTGTCACTATCCTTGGGGAAAATTCTGGTGGTTCCAAGGTTGCTCTTGGTGACCATTAGTGACCTCCCCTATGAACTCAGTCCGGGACAACAATTTGAGGTGGCTTTTCAATTTTTCTTGCTTGTTCGGGCTGGGTAGGGTCGTTGCTTTCAACAGTTATTTCGTCCTGTTTCTCTGCTGTGTCTTCTGCTTCTACTTCCATGTCAAGTAGCTCGAACCTGTTGCTAAAGCTTGGAAGGTCAGCTTCTCTAGTCGCTCTCTTAATACTTGCGATGGGCGAAGAAGGCTTTGCGTTTTTCCTTTTCATGCTTTTTTGCACTTGGGCCTGCAACATTTTTGATGCGGCCCCACTGATCACTGTATCTAAGTCAGTAGTGACACGCGGGGCAGCAGAAGAGCACTGAAGCGACGATTGATCATATTTGACCGGGTTCAAACCAGGGCCAAGTTTGCTTGTTGTAGCAGTTGCCATGGTGTCAGTGCTTGTGCTGTTTACACTGGTGAAGGTCCTGGTGCTGGTCGTGGGAGTGATGATGTTGCTACTCGTATTGCCAATATCAGTTAGGTTAGCTCTGCAAGCAGCCCGAAGCTCGGATGGGGATTTGCCAGCAACGCGGTACATTTTTTCTTGCAAAGTCTGCTTATTATTAAGCAGCAAGTCAGAAGCAGATTTTCTTTCAGCCATTTGGAAATCTTATATTTTCGTTCGCGCCTCGAACGAAATCAACAACAAGCCCCTCTTGTGAGGCTGCGCGCCGGTGGAGGGGCTATGCCCGATGGGCAGCGTGCACTTATATGGCAAGCTGTTTTGTTCCTTTATTTTACCGCTTATTGCCGACTCCGCTAGCTGCGGCGTCCAAAAACGGAGCTTTGTGCAGACACAACCGATCGCTATTAATGCAGTTGCGCGTTAATGCAGTTGTGTTAACTAATTAGTGTTTTATTTTCCGGAAACATTTATTTATTTATTTATTTTTTTTTTTCGGAAAATTTATAAATAAGCAAAAACATGTTGATACTTCGGGCTCTGATCACTTTTCCCAAAACTTAATAATACTATATAACTGAAATTGATGTTTTCCAATTGTAAATTTCAATATATGGGTTTAGAATATTAATGTTGTGAAAAGTAAGTTCTGAATTGTTGGATTTTATATAAACTGATATTTCTAGATTCTTAAAGTTGTTTGTGGTTATGTACTCAAGTATTTTGTTTTCTAAATTGGTGTAAGAAATATTATTTATTGTAGTTGTGCCGTTGAATGTTATTAAATATGACCCGTCTAAATGGGAATTGTTTACAATATTATTTCCATTTATTAGAATGGCACCTTCTTGAAAGATATCTATATTCTTATTATACCCTTGAAAAGGGTATTATAATTTTGTCCAAAAATGTGTAACGCATTAAAGGAAGCATCTCCGACCCCACAAAGTATATATATTCTTGATCAGCATCAACAGCCGAGTCGATATAGCCATGTCCGTCTGTCCGTCTGTATCTATGCAAAAAATAGACAGTAGTTTTAAAGCTAGCGTTTTGAAACTTTTACCAGATCATTATTTTTGTTGCACGCAGATCAAGTTTAGGAATCGGTCGGATAGCTGCCATGCAAACGACCGATATGAAAACAAGTCTTTGTATGGAAAACTTTTTTGTTTTCCAAGCTATTGCAACCGAATTTAACATTTATTTATTTGCCATAGCCATACACGATTTGTGTAAGTTTGGTCCGAATCGGAGCACTATATCATATAGCTGCCATACAAACGACCGATATGAAAGAAAAGTCTTTGTATGGAAAACTTTTTTGTTTTCAAGGGTATACCATCTTCGGCAAGCCGAAGATAACTTTTCTCACTTGTTTATAATTATATTATATTTATTTATGGTCTCCGATGCCAGAGCAATTTTCTTGTCCTTCTCTGCCTTTTAGCACTTGTGTACGCGGAACTCTGTTCCCCCTGCAGCACTGGCGGGTTTTTTTTTGCCTTGGTTTTTTCCTGATTCGGCCGTTCTGCAGATGACGCGGCCATTTTTATCATGTTTTTTTGGGAGCTTTGCGAACAGTATTTACTATATTCGTGTCTTTTCCAAACTTCCCCTTTTTCTCCCCGACGGAACCAGGGCAGGGTTTATGAACCTGATCTGCCTGTTGATCTGTTTGTTTTCCCGCACTTCGTCTGCGATGTTGGTATGGAGGTTGCGATCCGACGTCCTTAAGGAGTTACTTATCCGGTTTTTTTTGCAGGTTTTTGGTAAAGACAACGCCATTTCGTTGACTCTATTTATACCCCTCCTTTCCGGACGACAACACTCAGTTGGATGAGTGTTTTTGCCCGTGGGGCTATGGGTTTTTAGATGTTTTCAGTCGCCAAAAAGTATAACGACAATCATAACACCACTGTTTAGTTTAAAAATATAGCCAGTACTTTAAACGCTTTTCTAAAACCCAACAAAATCTATATACCAAGGAGAAAAGCTTAAGTTCAGTTCACAATATTCACAATATTTTGCTCTCAGTACCAATTGTAAACTGGTTAGATGCACAATATTTAAAAAAAACCCCGCATCGACCGTTCTAATTTCCAAAACTGAATGCAAGATTAAAACGAACAATTGAAAACTGTAATGTATGTAAAACATTGAAACATACACTAAACAAGCCAATCAAAAAACGGAATTCCGGATGGACCATTAATATATTTGTATATTATTTGTTCGGACCAATGTTCGTCCCTACAGTCGAAATTCGAAATTTGCTGCAGCCAATATGATTTCTACCAAACAGAGTATTAATACCACAAAGGGTGTTTTGTAATTCATCAAATTCCAATACAATGTACCATAAGGTTTCAGAAGATAATTTCGTTTTTCTTTTCTTGATTTAATATCATACAAAAAGTGAGCTATGTATTATTTGCGAAATTCGGATTGGTATTTAGTAAAGGATACACCAAGAGATTTTTTTGAAAGCCGAAACATCTACGATATTTGTGGGATCATCACTTTTTCCTAAGTACTCTATTCTTATCTTGGCGCTTATTGGTTCCAATAAAGATCGTTCATGAGAAATATTTAGTTGCACTTCCCCCAACAACTCTTCTAGTGACCCCGTTTGTCTACTGGTTTGGGCTACTGGGCTCTGCAAATCAGAATGGGTCGAATGAGGGGCTCCTGGCATACTATTGCTTCCAACTACTTGCACAGATAGCTTTCTAAAATTATTTGTATCATAATCATAAAGAAAGTCTAAAACTTGGTCCCTTGTTAAAGTGGTAAGAGTTTGAATTTGCATTTCCATTCTGTTAAAGAAATATTCCATTGTGACTATTTCGCTCCAATTACGCATAACCTCTTCATCCAAGCCTGTGTCGCCCATTCTTTTCCCACTAATTAAGGTTTGTAGAACATCGTTAAATTCAGTCTCACTCATTTGAAAGACCAGCTCTGGTATTCGTGATCTAAATACTTCCATTCGATTTTCAACATAATCAGCTTTATGCTTTGTCTCTTGGGTATTTATAGTAATTATGTAAGCCAAAATTCCGTATCCAATACGTTGATGTATTCCAAGACTATAGCCTAACTGCTCTTGCGTACGCAACTGGCTAAAAAAAGGTTCTTCTACAATTAACTCCACAAAATCCATAATACATTCTAATAATAAGTTACTAGGACCTATTTGATAATAGTTTGTTACAATGGTATTTGTGTCATCGTTGTTAAAAGCTTTCACCCTTAAATAGTGTGATCCAAGAGGCAATTGTAATAGACAATTATCCAGAGCAGACAAATTTTCAATCTTTTCGCTATTGTAGATTGAAAGAACATTTGACATTACTTGTTTTGCCTGTTCAACCGTAAAATTGCCTTGTATTAGACCTTGTACATACATTTTCTTATGAAAGCTCCTTTTGAATTCCTCTATGTCCTCCAAGGTAATATCGTCAATCGATTCATATTTTTGGACCATATTAAAACGTTGGTTTTCCAAAACACTAAGACGTAAATCAAGATTTAAAGTTTTTCCATTAATCATAGCATTAAATATTTGACGTTTTTTAAGTTCCTTAAATGATATTACCTGAGACCCATTTAACTCTATAGTTCTCATTACATTCATAATTATTTTCACCAAAAGTGGAAGTTTTTCGTTAAACCCACTCACCCTTAATACCAGTCCCTTATCCCCTATATACAGTCCATACGTCAGCCCTGCCTCTAACGCTGGGTACAACTCCTCAGCTATAGTAAATTCTACTAAGTATGTATAAAGTACGCCGAGCATATATTGTTTTACACTCTGACGAACAAGAGGAGTAATGAAATACAAATTGATGTATCCATCGGGAAGTTGAAATATATCATCTTGTCGAAACCACAGTTCGCATTGATCATTTTTTAATAAGGCTTTCGGACGTTGTGAAATATGAGGCATTCCTGCTTCTTTCCAATAGATTCTAAAGTCAGTTGTTATAAAAGGATTAGCTGGTGGAAAACGAAGCTCTTCAAAAATATGCGGATTATGCCACATGGTAATCCATTTCGAAGGCATTGGAATGGTGGTGTATTGAGTTCCAAACCACGGTTCTTTCTGATTATATTCATATTTCTCCAAAGGAATATGGGACGAAATCATAATATTAAAATTAAATTCGCTTATGTGCTCTTTTAAAATTTTAATATCCATATCATCGTATTGAAAGTATAAATATGGTCCGGTAAGTACGTGTTTTGAGGGCAGATAATTAATACATTCAACAATATTTTGAACATTGTCAATTGGCGGAAGTTCAATATGAAATTTAAAATTATTGTCGGCAATTTGCTGCAGTTCATTATAGAAAGTTTGTAACTTATCACTACTATTGAGAAGTCTTAACCAAGCAAAAGTGGCCTCCAAAACCTCATCTAAGTGTTCAAACCCATCGTCCGTTAAATATATGCAAATGTTAAACAATGAGTAAATTGAGTTAGTTTCAAAGCTACTTCCTCCAACACCAGCCATAATACTCATACACCATAAACGTCTGCGCAAATACGAGCATAAGCTGCCGACACCTTCATAACCAATCAACTGCGATATAAAAGTATCTGGCTTTGAGCGATAGTAATGCTTCATGGGAGGCAACACCCATGTTAATTCCAACTTGCACACATCTTCCACGGGTTGCACTAAAAACACATCTTGAAAAAACGTTTCTCGGAAGGCTTTCTGGTAACTATACTTCGATAAGTCTATAGCATGTTCCCCACTATTTGGTATGTCCGCACAATGACGTACTAGCATTTCCTCTAGCTCATCCAATGATTGCTGACCTTGAATTGAAACTATCATGCGATTGGATCCATAATGTTTTCGACAAAATTCATGAAGAGATTTATGCAACATATTATCGTTTACCCCCTCTTGAAGAGATTTGAAGTTTCCCCAACTAAAAGTTCCGTGCGGATACTCATCACTAGCTAAGCTTGCCAATATTTGATCCCTACGAACTTCATCTTTCATATAAGTCTGTTCAAATTCAGATTGCACTGCAGAGCGCTCACGAGCCATAGTATCTTGTAACATCAGCGGCGCTTTAATTAAGTTCATAAAGAGATCCATACTTTCGTCTAGATGAGCTTCTTCAACCTCAAAATAAAAACATGTCTCCTCGTTTTCCGTGTGGGCGTTGCTAAATCCTCCACTTTTACTTACAAAAGCGTCAAATTGATTTTCAGCAGGAAATTTTTCTGATCCCATAAATATCATATGCTCAACAAAATGCGCAAGACCCTGATAATTATGAGGTTCACTAAATGATCCAACTGTAACAAGCACGGCACAGGCTGCTAATTTTCCACGAAACCGTTCCTGGGATGAGTTTAAACTTTGCGTACTAGAAACTGAAAGCTGCATTTTTTCTGTATCGTCACTATGATCTCGAGTTTCTTCAACATTTGGGTCAGATATAAGCATTGCACGTAAACCATTCGGCAGACTTAAGGCACGATAAAGCTTTTTGTCGCCATCGGATTTATCAGGTTGATCATGATAATGTACTACAATTGAGGCAGTGCTAAGGGTAGCACACGGTTGACGATACAACCATTTATGAACTTGTTTTGTGATCCTTCTAAAGCTAAGTCGCGGCTTAAAACACATTTTGAATTCCTACAATCCAAATTATGAAACTACAATTATTGACATGAAAATATAAGTATTTCTGTTTCAACAAAATTTTGATAGTAAATAGAAAAAAAAGAAAAGCTTACTTGGACTGCAGTAAAAATACCCGGAACTCCACTTGTCGCCTCTCCGTCCCTTTTCCAAAAAATATTACTTGTAAAAGTTTGAAAAACACATAACAAATTTGTATATAAAAAAAAATTTTTTATTTAAATTTGTTACATACAGGTATATAAGGAATTATTTACATTGAATACTGCTACTTCCTGTGCAACTTAATCTTCTCTATTTAGGAAATTATTTTACCCTATACGGTTGGCTTTGAATAGAAGACCAGGGTGCACAACATTGTCAAATTCTTGGTGGATGTCCAGGAAGGCACCGATAGCTTACTCCTTCCTTTTTAGGACCTCTATCGAAAAGATCATCACTCTATGTAATTGGTGTGCAATGCAGAATCAGGAATAACCTTGGCACAAACTTTGACTTCTAACGGTCTGAAAGGATTAACTTTTCTATAATTTTGACCAGGGCCTTTCCTGGTCTTTTGGAATTCAACTCAGCTACTCGTTTTCGTGTTTTAAGGATCATGATTAAGGTCATACCTGTATATTAGCGAACTTCCAGACCAATCATCTAATGAATCCTTTTTCTGGGGACCAGAAATGTATGAAGGCAATTGGAAAGCTTCTGGAAAATTTACTGTAATCTTGCATTAATCATGTAATCTTATATACATGATTAATCTTATATATATACTTACGTAGTTATTAATTTTTCAGTCGAATAAATGATCCGTCAATAACAAAGACAAAGATGAACCAACTTTAAATCGAAAACACGAACAATTTCGGTGAACGTCTTTATTTAAGAAATGTCAGCTTAAGACTAAATGTACAGAGTTTTGATCGGCTCGAAGTGAGTCGTGAGAAACGGAAATGTCTATTCAGCATATTTGTGGGGTTTGGTTTTTTATATGTGTATGTCGGAGCATAATTCTGTATGTGTTAGTGTATGGGTATGCTTTTAGTTTATTTCATCAGAGGTAGTAATTTCATCAGAATGGAAATGTTGCATCAGCCTTTAGTTGTGCAGTTGTGTGGTCGTCTGTATTTTGTAGCTTTGGGAAGAACCGTTATAGCGCGGCGCCAGCGTGTTGTCGCTGACGCCGAGTGTGGTTCGATGGTAAGCACGTAGAAGTTGCGTGCGCCACAAGTTAGTTGGGTACAGAACTTCAGTGCGATCGAAACTCACTGCGCTAACAATATGTCGGGAAAAGATCAAACTGAACCTTTGACATCAGAAGTGGGATCGGGCTCGCTACCTGATATGCCTAGTGAGCCGTGGCGGATACTAATGGAAATGCAAACTAAAAATTTTATCGAGCTTGTTAAAACACTGCAAACAACGGCATCCGCAACAACAAATAAAAACTCGGTAGTGCTACCCAAATTCAACGCAGACGTTGTTGCAGATGCAAGGCGTGGTGCTCTACAGTTGACTTAATTTTAGCAGAAAACACCATAAAAGGCAGCGCGTTGGTGATGGCTTTGAGTACAGCGATGGAAGGTAGTGCTTCGCAGTGGCTTGCTCAAATTTGCTATCCTGGCATAACTTGGGCCGAATTTAAGAAACTTTTCGTTCAGCGTTTTGCCAGTGCGGAAACTCCAGCGGCTATGTTTTTGGCAATGCTAGCAGATTGCCCGACTGACGGTGAATGCCTTTCTAATTACGCGAGTCGCATGATGACGTCACTTATTACGAAATGGCGTGATATGGATGTGGAGGAAATTGCAGCTTCTGTAACGCTTGCTAAGATGGCTCGTGTGGATAGCAGACTCCAGCGATTGACATTTACTTCAAATTTACGGACCAGAAGTGAATTGCAAACGGAGCTTAAAGCATTTACTTTCAACAAAAGGAAGAAAACTCCGCAAGAAGAAGAATTTTCAACAATAAGATGTCATTTCTGCGGAAAACTAGGTCAATAGATGATCGAATGTAGAACTAAACAGCAGCAAAATCTTTCATCTCGTGCTAAGGACAGCAAAGACAGGAGCGCAGTTGGTCACCATCAAAAATCGGATGTAACCTGTTTTAACTGTGGTGAACGTGGCCATATTTCAACATATTGCAGTAAACCAAAGAAAGAAAAAGGCACGCATCAGGTGAAAAGGCTGGAGCTTTGCGAAGTTGTTGAACCCAAGAGCGAGATGGTTCATCAGTGCGAGACATTCCCAATAACTTTTGACTCTGGAGCGGAATGTTCGTTAATTAAACAAAAGCTAAGTGATAAGTTAGTTGGTAAAAGAATTAACAATGTAGTGTTGTTGAAAGGTATTGGAAATGGTAGTATTTGTAGCACATTGCAAATACTTAGCAACGTAAAAATTAACAACTATTGTATTGAGATACTGTTTCATGTTTTGGAGGATGTGCATTTAAGAAATGATATCATTATTGGTCGAGAAGTGTTGTCCTCAGGATTTAATGTAGTAGTATCACCTGGCCAATTTGAAATTGTAAGATCAAAAACCGTAAATTATTGTTCAAATGATGAACAACTCTGTGAGTTAAATACTGATCTTGTTGATGAAGATTTGGCCAAATTAAAAAGTCTAATGGAAAAGTACTCAAAATCTTTTATGAAAGGAATTCCTTTGTCTAGAGTTAGCTCAGGAGAAATGAAAATTAAATTGGTAGACCCAAACAGAATTGTTCAAAGAAGACCATATAGGCTTAGTCCAAATGAAAGAGAATTAGTGTGTGAGAAAATTAAGGAGCTATTGGAGTATAAGATCATAAAACCGAGCTGCTCGCCCTATGCAAGTCCCATAATGTTAGTTAACAAAAAGGATGGTTCTCATCGTTTGTGCGTTGATTACCGAGAATTAAATTAAAATACGGTCTCAGATAGATATCCTTTGCCTCTAATATCAGATCAGATAGCTAGACTTCATGGAGCAAAATATTTTACATGCTTAGACATGGCAAGTGGATATTACCAAATTCCCTTGCATGCAGATTCGGTGGAGTGTACAGCTTTTCTCGCCCCCGATGGGCAATATGAATTTTTGGCAATGCCGTTTGGGCTCAAAAATGCTCCTTCAGTTTTTCAGCGTACAGTGATGCAAGCACTTGGAGATCTTGCAAATAAATTTGTTGTCGTATATATGGATGACGTAATGGTGGCTGCTTCAACAAAAAGTGAGGCCTTAGAAAGGTTACAAATTACTCTTACTACTCGCATTTAATTTAAAAAAATGTTCTTTTCTTAAGTCAACAGTTCAATATTTGGGATACGAAGTGAGTGCAGGTGAAATTCGTCCAAATTCATTAAAAATTGCAGCGTTAACTGCTTTATCACCCCCACAGTCGGTCTCTGCTTTACGGCAATTTATAGGATTAGCGTCTTATTTTAGACAATTTATGCAGGGATTTTCATGCTTTATGAAGCCGCTATATCTTTTGACTTCGGAAAGGAATGAATTTTTTGGAACGCAGAGCATGAACAAATCAGACAAAAAATTATCTCTATCCTTACACAAAAAGCCAGTTTTAGTTATATTTGACCCGCGACACCCAATAGAGTTGCATACAGATGCAAGTTCTCGTGGATACGGTGCCATCTTATTACACAAAATCAATAATAGGCCTCATGTCGTTGAATATTTTAGTAAGGCTGCTTCACATGTTGAGTCACGATACCATTCTTATGAATTGGAGACTCTTGCCGTTGTTTTGGCTGTAAAGCATTTTCGGCATTATTTACTGGGTAGAAATTTTGTTGTCTTTACTGATTGTAATTCTCTTAAAGCATCAAGGACCAAACTTGACCTATCTCCCAGGGTACAAAGATGGTGGGCTTATTTACAGTCGTTTACATTTGACTTGCAATATAGAGAAGGTAAACGAATGGCACATGTTGACTTCTTTTCGAGAAATTTGACTTCAGCTAATGTAATTGCTACAAAGTGCAAGATTCCTGAAAAAAGAGTTAATCTAGCAGAAATATCCAGTAATTGGCTTTTGGCTGAACAGCGTCGGGATTCCGAAATAGTTAATATCGTAAACAAATTGAAAGATTATTCTCTTCCTCCGGATGTTGCAAAAACTTATGAATTGAGAGGAGGAATATTATATCGGAAAATTCAGCGAAACGGTAGAACTCGTTCATTATCAATTGTTCCAAGATCATTTAGATGGTCTGTTATAAACCAAATTCATAAGGCAATTATGCACCTGGGTTGGGAAAAGACATTAGATAAGGCGTATGACTTTTACTGGTTTGAGAACATGTCTAAATATATTCGAAAGTTCGTGGAAAACTGCATTACTTGTAAAATGTCAAAGACTTCTTCCGGCAAAATTCAAGCTAGCCTTCATCCAATACCAAAAGTAAATATACCTTGGCACACCGTTCATATCGATATTACTGGGAAGTTGAGTGGCAAGTCTGATCAGAAAGAGTATATCATCGTCCAAGTGGATGCTTTCACTAAATTCGTTTATCAAACCCACACTATTAGGATTGACGCTGAGAATTGCATAAAGGCTGTGTCGTCGGCTATATCTTTGTTTGGAGTGCCAAATCGCATTATAGCAGACCAGGGTAGTTGTTTTGCCAGCAGTAGATTTTGTGAGTTTTGTGATCAACAGAAAATAAATTTGCATTTGATTGCGACTGGTGCAAGTAGAGCTAATGGGCAAGTCGAACGCATTATGAGCACCTTAAAAAACTTATTGACTGCAGTTGAGACTAGCAGCCGCTCTTGGCAAGATGCATTGGGGAGGTTCAATTAGCGTTAAATTGTACGGTTAGTAAAGTAACCAAGGCAAGTCCCTTAGAACTGTTTATTGGCAAAGTCGCTCGCCCGTTGGGGTTGCTTCCACCTTGCGATACGGTAAATGAGATTGATTTGGGAGAAGTAAGATCACAGGCAGTTCGCAATATTTCAGCTGCAGCAGCATATAACAGGGCTCAATTTGATAAAGGGAAAGCCAAAGTTGTTGGATGTCAGGTTGGAGATTTCGTGTTGTTGAAAAATGAAGAAAGGCATCAAACAAAGTTAAGTCCGAAGTTTAGAGGGCCTTTTGAAATAACTGAATTGTTGGATGGGGATAGATATATGCTCAGGTCGTTGACGAACAATAGAAAATATAAATATGCTCACGATGACATAAGAAAAATGCCAGATTGGCAAGTACAAGAAGAATTAGAAAAATGTAAAAAGAATTTAAATGAAATGGAAACTGTTGAAAGAGACAGTAATGAAGATATGGAAATGGAAACTGTTGAAAGAGACAGTAATGAAGAGATGGAAAATGAAACTGTTGAAAGAGACAGTAATGAAGAAATGGAAAATGAAGCTGTTGAAAGAGACAGTGATATGGAAATGGAAAATGAAGCTGTTGAAAGAGACAGTGATATGGAAATGGAAAATGAAGCTGTTGAAAGAGACAGTAATGAAATGATTAAAATATAAGCTGTAGCAAGTGACACTACAGAGGCCTGAAGGGCTTATAATGGAATTTATAATAATAATGTAAGCACAATTGTAAAACAATTGTTTTGATCATGGCGTGTGGCGCATTAGATGTTGTAATGTAATGATTGAATTAGGTTAAAAAGTTTGTATTACTCTAAGAATGATATTGAAATGTGAAATTTAATTTGTTAATGTAAGTGTGATTTGAAAATGGTTATGTTGCATTAAAGTTATAAAGAACAAAACATTGTTGGTAATATTTCACGAGGTCGTGTAATAGTCAGGATGGCCGTGTCGGAGCATAATTCTGTATGTATTAGTGTATGGGTATGCTTTTAGTTTATTTCATCAGAGGTAGTAATTTCATCAGAATGGAAATGTTGCATCAGCCTTTAGTTGTGCAGTTGTGTGGTCGTCTGTATTTTGTAGCTTTGGGAAGAACCGTTATAGCGCGGCGCCAGCGTGTTGTCGCTGACGCCGAGTGTGGTTCGATGGTAAGCACGTAGAAGTTGCGTGCGCCACAAGTTAGTCGGGTACAGAACTTCAGTGCGATCGAAACTCACTGCGCTAACAATATGTCGGGAAAAGATCAAACTGAACCTTTGATATGTACAAAAAGAACGATATGGTTGCACAACAAATCATGCGCTTAGGTGTAAGCAAAAATGTGAATTGGTTTCATGTTTCGTGTGTTTATGCATGTGCAAGATTGTATGTGCGGTGAAAGATTGTATGTATAATGCTTATGTAAGTGTAATATGTGAAGCATATTATGATACTTCCTCCCTTAAAAGGAAGCTTATGCTTCTATTGGGGTTGACGCATATAATCTTGGTAATGCAGTTGGATTTGTATCTTGTGTTTCTATAATTGTTTTTGTTGTTTTTAGTTTTAAGTAGATACAAACTATACAAAATGTGAGGCTAATGAGTGATACGATAATAGAGACTGTAACATTATTATTTTATATTAGATTTACAATGTCTTTATGTTCTATTGGTTTTATTTTTATTAATTCAATGGGTGTGTACAATGGTATTAGATTTATTTCGGGATTCAGCTGGTTTTCGTTTAACGTTATTTTTCCTATTTTAATTTTACATTGTTTTATTGTTATAATTTTGTTGCCGTTTATTGTTACATTTTTATTTATTTCTTGGCAATCTTGTTCTATAATAGTATTTTTTTATATTCCAAGTAAGGATATTGTTTGGCTCTACATATTTTATTATCTGGTTAACTGTTGTAGGGATGAAATTGCATATTGGTTTAGGTCTTTTTATAATGTTCTTAATACATTCGTTATTTATTTCTTTACAATTTTGGTTATAGACTTTGCCATGTTCTTCAAAATAAGTATCTTTTTCGTTGTGATCGAGTTGATATCCGCTATTATCTGGGTAGGGTATTATGTTAATGGTGTGAACGGTTTTTTGTTTAATAGGGATGTGTGCTATGATAAGTATTTGATTGGTACTAATCCAGGTTGATGTTTTAATTTGTAGTATGTTACTACTGTCAACGTTCTCTAGTCTGTCGTAATTAAGTAATTTGGGATTAAATAGTCCTAGTCGCGAAAGTTGCATTCCCATTGCAATGTCTTCTATATACTCGGTAAATTGGATAAGTTCGTATACTGACTGTTCTCTGTTAGTATGTTCGTCTAAATATTCTTTCGTTCTTTGTATGTTACTGTTGATAAGTTGAATTATATCGTTTATTTCATGTAGATTTATTGAACTCGTTGCTACTGATTCTAACTGTTTCTCAATCTTTGTTCGGTCATCATTGTCTAGTGTTCCAAATAAATATTTAAACGCAGATCCTACTATGTTGATTAGTCCTCGTTTCTTCCTGTTTGTCTGGTGTAAAGTTATTCCGCTAAGTTCTCTTCGCATTTTATTGTATAAAAGGTCAATTTGGGGAATGTTAGTGTAATTAGTTATTTTATTGTTGAAATAGTGAGTTAGGTTATCTATATCGGAAAGGTTTACGCGAAGACATTGATGTTCATATTCTGAAGGGATTTGAATTGATTTATCGGAAAATAAGAGGTATCCATGGTTAGTATCAATGTTGTTGATTTGAAGTTGTTGGGTTTGGCATACTTTTGTAAACGTGAGGAGGAATATTATGATGAACCAGGGGCCTGTGGAATGAAAAGTTTATTAATTTGTTTCTGTTTTTTAAATTGGGTCTTGTAGTAATGTGTTTCTCTATTTCTATTGGTGATTTTGTAACGGTCTTCGTCAGTTTGTTCGACGTTCCTTGTTAATTTAAAAGGGTTTTCTAATTTCCCTTTTTGCAACGGTCCCTTTCTATATCTAGTGTCGACGTTGTATTCTGTTCGGTCTTTGTTTATTTCGTTGATTTTAATTTCTTTGTTGTGTTGTGTATCTAAAATTGGTTGTCCAACATAAATAAATATGTGGGCAGGAGTTTGTCCAGTAGTATCGTGTTTGGTTTTGTGGTTGTAAATGTAAAGGATCGTTTCTATTTTACTGAGTTTGGCTTCATTGTCATCGGAATTTTTTATAATACGGATTTTTTCATTTATCGTTTTGTGGAGCCTTTCTATATCTGCAACACCTGTTTTAGTAGTATTATGTTGTAATTCCACATTTTCAGTTTCGCCAGTTTTCAATGCGCCATCTCTGTCTGCCTTTAGGATTTTAGGTTTTCCCAACTGATTGAATATGCGAATTAGAGCATTTTTACATTCTATCCAATATTTTGTTTTTATCTGCTCAAGGGTGGCAAATTTAGAATAAATGTCGATACAGCTCAAATAGTGATTTCCTTCAGAGGAGTACATATCTATTACAAATTTATCGCGGCAATGTTCGGGTTTTAGGGGTGACTTTCATTGGCATTTTTGTATTTCGGTGTTCTGTTTTTGCTAAGTTACAAACTTGACATTCGTTAATTATATTTTGAATGAGGAGTTGCCTATTTGGGAAGTAGTATGTTTCGCTGAAGAGTTTTACAGTTTTCTGTAGTCCGGGATGTAAGAGTTTTTCATGTGTGTTTAGAATTAGTTCTTTAAAATTTGCGTACGTGGGAATATTTTTTAGTAAGATGAGGCTTCGGAAAATTTTTGTATGTCTTGGATTCATTGTCTCCTTATATGCTTTTTGAATTACTTCGAAATCTGCATCGCTTTCGATGTAAAGAGCGCTGTTTTTTGAACAGAAATAATCGAGTTGATATCGTTTGGTTATTTCGGGGGTCATTTCTTCATAAGAAAGGTGTATAATTTGTTTTTTGAAGTAAGTTTCTATTTCTGTACTATTGGGACCTTTAGTAAAGATGATTTGCCTTTTATATTGATTAATAGCTTTCTCTGATAGTTCGATCAAATTGTTACTGTCCTCTTCGTTGTGTAGATTCACCAAAAAATGTTTGTTCTATCTTTATTCTAGAAAGTGCGTCTGCTACGTAATTTTCTTTTCCTTTTATATATTTTATGTCGAAGTCATATTCCGAAAGTCTAATTTTCCATCTTGTTAATTTTGAATTAGGTTCTTTTAGTTTGTGTAGCCAGCACAAGGGTTGATGGTCAGAAGCTACTTCGAAATGTCGTCCTAACAGATAGTGTCGGAAGGTTTTAGTGGCCCAAACTATTGCTAATAATTCTTTTTCTATGACTTCATGTTCGTTTAATGTTCTGCTGATGTAGCTAACAGGGTGTCCGTCTTGTGATAGAACAGCTCCTAAAGCTACATTGCTGGCATCTGTTGTTAATGTAAATTTCCTCTCGAAATTAGGTATTTTTACGATCGGGTCTTCAGAGATTAATAATTTTAGCCTTTGGAATGCTTCGAAGTATTCTGAACTGTTTATATCTATTGTTGCTCCTTTCTTTAGGCACTTGGTCAGGGGTTTGGCAATGTCAGAAAAGTTAGGTATAAATTTCCTATAATACCCTGTGAGTCCTAGGAAGGATTTAATTTCTTTAGATTTTCTTGGTAATGGATACTTTACTATAGCTTTTATTTTATCCGGGTTTGGTTTAATCCCGTCTTTAGTGATAACATGTCCTAAGAAAGTTGTCTCTTGTTTTAAGAATTCACATTTGTTTAGTTGTAATTTTAAATTTGCCTGTGATAATTTTTCGAAAACAGCCTGTAAGGCTTGAATATGTTCTTCTAAAGATGTGGAGAAAACTATGATGTCGTCTAGGTATACTAGACAACATTTATTTAAAAGCGGGCGGAGTAAATTATTCATACATCGTTGAAATGTAGCGGGGGCATTTTTAAGCCCAAATGGCATTGGCGTGTACTCGTAGTGTCCATATTTTGTAGAGAAGGCACTTTTGGCCATTGACTCTTAGTCCATTTCTATTTGATGAAAGCCCTTTGCAAGATCTATTGTTGTGAAATAATTTGACCTCCCTAGTTTTCCCAATATTTCATCTATGTTTGGTATGGGGTATCGTTTATTGTTATTTCGTTCAATTTCCTATAGTCTATTACGATACGGAGCTTCTGCTGTCCAGAAGCATCTAGCTTTTTAGGTACGACCCAAATGGGGCTACAGTTCGGTGAATTACTTTCTCGGATAATACCCTGTTCTAGCATGTCTTGGATCTGTTTTTCTACCTCCTTTTCATATGTCTGTTGGAAACTATAAACTTTAGAGTAGACGGGGATATTGTGTGTGGTGTTGATAACATGTTTTTCTTGGTTTGTGAACGTGAGCGTGTCACCTTCGTGAAATTGAATGTCTTGGTATTTTATCAGTAGGTTAATTAATTTTTGTTTTTCTTCTACGTTAAAGTGTTCTAGTCGGAACAAGTTTTCCTGAAGTGTGGAGGTTTCTAAATAGGTGGGGTCTTGTGGAAATGAAGGGTCCATTTGGATATGATTCTGTTCTGTAATGTTATTACTGTCTTTTATCTTGTATATTTTGTTAAATAGGGTAGCAGTTTTCTTTTTATAATCGATTATTGCTTTGGCTTCGGACAACAATTTGCGTCCAATCGGCATGTCATAATGATCCGAGAACTGGTGGATCTAGAACTCTTGGGCAATAGGGAAGTAGTTATTAGGTGGTATATTCGTAAGTGTGTTAATAATTAATGGGCCATTACTAGTGTGTATTAGATGATTGGTTTCTTGTATTGGCGTTTGAAAATTATTTCGCGTGAGCATATTTATCGTAGATCCTGTATCAATTAGACATTTCAATTCAGTATTATTATGTTTTATCATTATATATTGGCTTGATCCGGGGCTACTAGACGAAAATTTTCTGCTTGTTCAAGGTCATCTGGTTCGTTGTCATTTGTTGTTGGTATTTCCTCTTCTGTTGTCTCCGAATTGTCGTAGTTTTGTTTAGGGGGACACTGAATTGATTCTGGTGTATAGTTCAATTGGTAGAGAAAAGGCTGGGGTTGAAAATATTCTGGATAGCAGGGATAATAGCAGTTATAATTATAAGGATTTTCAGGTTGATAAGACGTTACTTGCTGGTATCTTAGCTCTTCTATGCTCATTTTAGACTGTCCACTGTCTGATGATCTCTGTCTTTTTATTGGGTTATTGGTTTGTACGTTTCTGTTTTGAGGATATGTTGTGGGCATGTTAGTGTGGCTAGGTCCAAATCGGTTTTGGTCAAAAATATTTTGTCTGTTAAAAGCTGGGTTTGGTCTGGGAACTTGTGACATGGGTATGTTAGATTATGGGTAAATGGGTCTATTTTGATATTGAGGAACCGCGTTTGGGTTAAACCTGGGCATATGCGAATGTGCTTGGTGGTAGGGTTGATAGACGTTATTATAGAATAGTTGTAAGGGTACAAAGGGTCTAATTTGGTTATTCATTTGTCTATTTTGGGGGTTGGTTGTTATTTTGTTTGGAATTGAAGTTGGCTTTATATTATCTTTACTTGAGGTTGGTGCCTCATAAAGACCTGTTTCTTGTAATATATTTGTTAGTGATCTTAGGTTTGGAATATTACAGTTAACTATTCTGAGATAAATGTGGCTTGGAAGTTTTTGAACTAGATTTTCGATGAAGAATGGTTTCGTTAGTATTATTTTCTAGTTCTAATTTACTTATAAGTATCCGTCGTTTTCTTTCGGCTTCTTCGAGGAAATGTCGAATGTTACCTCGATATTGTATGTTCCTGAATTCTTCCAGAAGTTGGTGGTTCGGTGCTTGGGGCTTGTAGCTAAGTATAAGCTGAGTCCTGAGTTCGCTCCAGCTGCTGAGGTTGGTTACTCCGAGGGTGCGGATAACATCGCCACTGATGTTCCGTTCGATGTGTCCAAAGATTATTAACTTTTGTCTTTCATCTGTGGTCTGATACAGAGCCAAGATGAAGTCGACGCGACTGATAAAAGTGTACAAAGTGTTAGGATCTCCGTTGAAAACCTCGATTGCGTGTATTTGTCCTTCTACTTGAATCATGTTGGAGTCAGACAATTCTATTTGTGCTGGTGCTGCTACGGCCATCGTGGTTTGTTTGTTTGAATTTTGATTAGTGTTTATGTATTTGAAGTTGGTTTAGGTATTTACTTGTTGTAGTTAAGTTTATTTAATTTTCACTTATTTTCGCTGTTATTATTATTGTTGTTATTATTGTTCGCTTATTTTTAGTTAAGTTTATTTGGTTTTCACTTAGTTTAACTGTTATTATTGTAGTTCACTTAGTTGTAGTTACGTTTATTTAATGTTGCGCACTTAGATATTTCACTTTGTTTTGAGTAACCTTTTGGGGATTTACTACTCAGTGAATTCAAAGGCGTCTTCTTAAAATTTGATATAATTTTAAGTTTTTCAATTTCGCTATCACTTGATTTACCGATGCGAGATATTGAAGTTGTAGTTCTTTAGCGGATGATACACAGAGAATTGAATATGTTTAATATCGCATCAATTGTGTAGTATCATCCTACCGACTGCGCCACTTACGTAGTTATTAATTTTTCAGTCGAATAAATGATCCGTCAATAACAAAGACAAAGATCAACGCTGAACCAACTTTAAATCGAAAGCACGAACAATTTCGGTGAACGTCTTTATTTAAGAAATGTCAGCTTAAGACTAAATGTACAGAGTTTTGATCGGCTCGAAGTGAGTCGTGAGAAACGGAAATGTCTATTCAGCATATTTGTGGGGTTTGGTTTTTTATATGTGTACAAAAAGAATGATATGGTTGCACAACAAATCATGTGCTTAGGTGTAAGCAAAAATGTGAATTGGTTTCATGTTTCGTGTGTTTATGCATGTGCAAGATTGTATGTGCGGTGAAAGATTGTATGCACAATGCTTATGTAACCATAATATGTGAAGCATATTATGCTACTATATACATATAATCATGCCTGCCCTTGCATATTCTCTGCTAACATTTCGTTAGGGCAATTCCCCATATTAAATGGTAATTGGGGCTGTGGTGTGTTTTGCTGATCTGCTAGCTTAATATTTAATTATTTCAGGAAAGTGTTAATGGCACGATCAATACATTCCACACATTGATTTTTTATGCTGAAGTAAATCGTGTGCGAGATGTAAATATTGCAAGCCTCGATATTAGCACAACGAGCAAGAAACTTTGGGCTTTATGTCTTTTTCAGCATACAATACAGCCAGAAGTGAAACGTGATCTTATGAAAGTTCATGGAACGTTTGGATATTGAACCTTCGCATTTCATAAATAATTGGAGGAGATTTGGCTCTCCAGTTGCTAGAACTTGGCCGTTAGCTGAAACTTCCTGTAAGAACTTGCCCCTATCGCTGGCTCAGTTTTCAATAATCTGGGGTAGATACCCACCCTGTGAACATAATACTTCCTTCCGACGTCCGCAATTGAATTATTTATTATTTGTTTGTTATTGGTTGAGGTATGAAGTTGCGGCACTGACACAGGGATGGTCGTGCAATGATTCAGTGCCATTTGGATGGTAAACGTCGTTAGTGCTTTTACCAGGTAGAAAGATGCGTTGTCCTTTTGCATGTCTCAGTGGCAATCAAGATATCGATATTAAGCATGTTATCCATTACCTACTTTATTATCAAATCTTAGATGTATATGATTCTAATTAGATTTCTTTTCGCGGCTTCAATTAAATCTTTAATAATGAAACGTTTTTCACGTCTTCAACTAAAACCGATGCTCCTAATATAAACAATAACACAAACAAGCTCCTTCAAAATGAAAACATTAATACGCGGCAAGCCGAATTCGATTATTGAATTTTTTTTATTTCGGCGGAGAATTTTATCATTCCTTTAGATCAAAAAATTCAAAACCTCTTTGACAAAAATGAGGATAATTTCTCTTAACCCGAGGTTTCATTATTAAGAAACCCAAATCAAAATTTGGTTCGGAACTCCGAGGAATTCGATTGAATTTCGCTAAGTGGAATGTGGTAGTCCTCAAGGAACGCAATCGAACGGCAGGAGCTTTTTTTTTTTTTTTATTAAAATTGTATTCATTTATATTGCAGTCCACTGTTACTATTTATAATAACTTATACTGTAGAGATTCATAATTTCTACTGAGTATTTACATATGTACATACTTAAACCTAATTAGGGAGTCTAAAGGCATGAATTAATTTAATCAATTAATTTATATATCTGCTTGGCAGATCTGTTGGACGCGCTGGAGCCTTCAGTCCCCCCTTGTCAAGAGTTTTCGAGCCAACTGGTTTGGGTGGATTCCCAATTTATTTACGTACGCGGTTGCTTGTTTGTTTATGACATCGCCATTCCTTGGTACCTTCAGCTCTTGTTTAATGTCTTTGTTGCGGATGTACCAAGCCGCTCCAGATAGTTAATGCAAGATTTGCGACTGAGCCACACGAATTGTGTTGAGGTGCGACTTTGCGGCGATGTCATACATTTGGATGCCATATTTCCAAATAGGAGCCAAGACAACCTTATAAATTTTGGCCTTGCTGAAAAAAGAAAGTTTGTTTCCAGGCCTAAGGAGCCAAGCCATACTGTTCGCCTTTGTTTTGAGCCGCCGAGTTACATCCGTTACATGGCGTTGAAATGTAAGTCGCTTATCCAGAGTGACACCGAGGTATTTGTGGGCGTTCGATTGTGTGAGGAGCTCTCCAACACACTTTTCCGGATTGACTGCGATGTCCCATCGTAGGGCGCAGTTCTCAAATTTTTTTAGATAAAGCTGAAGCGTATCAGTTGCAGTATAGACGCAAGTATCTCTGGCCAGGACTGCAGTGTCATCAGCAAAGGTGGAAACTAGCAGGTCATTGGGATCTGTAAGCGACATGTTGTCAGCTAAGGGCATGTCGTGCGTATACAGGCTATATAGTGTTGGACTACTTCCCTGGGGTACACCTGCTCTGACTTTTTGCTTGGGAGGACAGTCCGTCCTGTACTACTTTAAATCGCTCGTGGAGGCAGCTTTTTATTATTAAAAAGAGCTGAGGATTTAGTAGGCTTTTAAGCTTGTGCAGAAGTCCTTCATGCCACACTCTGTCCAAAGCCTGCTGGATGTCCAGAAAGGCTCCAATGACGTACTCCTTTCCATGGAAACATTCTAGTACAAAGTTCACTACGCCGTGTAGCTGTTCAGGTGTGCCATGCCTGAGTCTAAAACCAAATTGAAACTTCGGAATAGCTTTCTAGACCTTTCGGGACTCGAGCAATCTTCTCATGTAATTTGACAAATGCTGGAAGCAGGCTTATTGGGCGATAGGAGCCTAATTCCTCTACTGGCTTCCCACTTTTATGAAGCATAATGATATTTGTCTTCTTCCAGGCGCTTGGAAAGTATCCCAGTCGAAGAGCAGAGTTGAAAATCAGTACAAGGAATAACAAAGCTCTGTGGGGCATCAGCTTAATGAAGCGGTTGTCGATGTGATCCGCACCAGGAGCCTTGTTGTTGCGAAGGGATATCATCTTCCAATTTCGTGATTTTAATAGGCTTAAGATGAAGAGACATATGCAATGGGGCTTCTAGGGATTCAGCAAACACTTGTACTCGTCTTGGCGATGCTATCTCGAACGGCTGGGATCTTTCCTCCAGGTTTCTGGCAAACGCTTCAGCTCTGTCCTGAGGTGATTTTGCAAAAGTGCCAGCTGGGTTACGAACTGGAAACTTTGGAGCAACTTGTCTCTTGAATCTCTTTGTGAGCTTCCAGAGTGCGAATTTTGAGTTTCGTTTGGCAGTAGCTTTCCCGAGAAACGCGTCAGTTGCTTCACTTTTCAGGTTGGTCAGTACTTTTCTCACCCGATTTGATATCCTTCGATACAGTCTGTCAATTATTGGGTCATTGGTCCTGATGAACTCACGCCGGAGACGTTTCTTGAGAGTTAAGAGTCCTACTGCTTCCGGAGAGAGAGCGATGCAACTACGCACGTTGCGTATGTGAACTGCGCCGCCAGGAGCTGCAATTTGAGCTGCATCTTTGATCTTCTTCATAAAAGTTTTAACCGCTTTCTCGATATCGTCTGCTGTATTTATCTCTGTATTGAGGGTAAAGGCATTGATAAGTTCGTTTCAGTACGGAGCCAGTACGAAGCCTTATATTCGCACCAGGTGGAACGAGCATCCTAATAGGGGCGGTACTATGAGGTGACGTTGTTAGTGAAACGATCAGCAGCAAGTGATCGGAAGCTAGGTTATACTCTTCGCATACTGATAGTAGACTGTTAGCTATACCTTTGTACAAGAAGGAGTCGATACATGGAGGTGCATTCCTCGTGTTATACGGGTAGTGAGTGGGTCTGCCTGTAGCCAGAACTTGAGTTGAGCTGCCGGAAATAACATCGCGAAGCTCTGAGCCTCGAGCATTCGCTCTTATACTACCCCAGAGGCGATACATAGCGTTGAAATCACCTCCAATGATAAACTTTTGACCATGTTGACCAAGGATATTATCAAACTCAGAGGAATTCCAAGGCAGGCCTGGAGGAGGGTACACAGCTGACACCGTAATTTCGCCCAAATTAGAGGAAATTTTTACCGTCGCCATTTGTAGGTGATTCGTTGTGATCGAATGCAGGTGATAGTACTAGTCCCTGCCTGATTAGGGTACAAGCTCATCCTCTGGGGCGATCTCCTGGGTGATGTGCTCGATAGCAGCTATAACCTATCATATTGAGGTAGGATCCGTCGTGTAGGAGTGTCTCTGAAATAAGCATAACATTAATTTTGTGCTTGCTGAGAAACACCTTAAGCTCATTAGCATTTGGGATAATGCTACGAGCGTTCCAAGCTCCGAGGCGCAGTTCACAAGCCATTACTTGCGCTGCGTCAACAACTTAGAACCTCTGAGTTCTTTGATCTCCTCAAAAAGCTCAGCGATGGTTTTTTGTATACCAGCGATGGTCTGCTGCGAGGGAGCCATCTCTTACCGTTTGGCTAGGATGTTGAGGTTCACCTGCGTTTGTTACAGGAGCAAACGCAGCATTCGGAAAAGTCTGGAACCTTGTATTTGAGAAAGCATTTCGCTGTTGGGAGTATTTTCCGTCAGGTCGTGTGCTCTTTTGTCCAGTTCTAGTCGCATCTGCATACGATAGGCCCTGCCGCACGATTGAGGTTGAAATAGCTTGTTGCTTGATGTTGCGCATGGGCTGTGGGTGTTCTACGCGGGTCATGGGAGTAATGTTGATTCCAGTTTTTCGGCTTTTGAGCCTCTGGACGTAAATTCTGCAGCCCTTGTGAGTTGCCTCATGTTTTCCATAGGTCTTTGCCTGGCATTAAATGGAACCAGTCCAATGAGGTAAACTGCATCTACCACATCTGGGCTCCTTGGTGCAATAGTTTTTGGTGTGATCAAAGCCAATACATCGGTAACATTGACGCATATTTACATTTTTTCTCGGCAGTTACACTCTGACTCTTTGACGGCCAACTTTATTTATTTTTAGAGCTTCTCTGTTATTAATAGCCCTTTTAATGTCTATTAACCAAACGTTCTGGCCAGAAGCCTTGCCTGGATCCGGATCAGAGGAATCAACATTCTGTGACTTCACCTTTGGATTATAGGTATTAGCCACAGCGTGACCTTGGGCTTTGAACGCATTTAAAATTTGCTCGACTGGGGTAGAAACAGGCAAGTTGCACACCACAACCCTGTAGGCTCTGTCTTCCGGGAGGCAGAAGTGAGTGTGTTGGAGATTTACTGATGATAGTTTTTTAGTGATAGCTCTGTGGGCATCAGAGTCACGGGGGTATATGCGCAAGTTGCCATTACGCGCGATTTTGAGTTCATATGAGTCAGACGATACCGCCGAGTCGAGAAGCCTTTCCAAGGCAGTTACACTGTAGTGTTAGTTGACTAGGTTTTGGAGACTTCTTTGTCACTGGAGTTTGAGCTTGTCGAAATTCTTCTTCTGCAACGGTTTCGACCTGGAGAATGTCCATGCTATTTTCGCCTTCTTGACAGTCTTCTTGGTTTCTAAGAGCAGCAAATTTGTTTAAAGCGAGATGGCTTCTATGTTCGATTACATGGGCTCTTTTTTCGAACTTTTCGGTGAGGTTGGTAGGCATCTCTTCTTAGATGAAACATTTTGCCAAGAGGCATGCTCTGAAAGGAGCATCCTGTTCGTGGTACCTCTTGGAAGCTATCAGCACCAAAACATTGGCCTTCTCGCCAATGTGTTGGGGTGGACGCCAAGATGTCTTAAGTATCCTTCCGGTATGTCCTGCATACATTTCTATGTCTTTTGTTCTCATGTACCAGGGGGCGTTACAAATAGATTTGATTATCTTGCTTTGCGCAACTCTTATTTTGTTTAGGTTTGATTTACTTGTAATTCCGTATACTTTGATACCATACTTCCAAATTGGGCTCAAAATGGATTTATGGAGGCGAACTTTATTTGTCAACGAAAGTTTGTTTCTCAGCGAAAGAGCCATGATATTTTTGTATCCTTTGAAAGCACAGCTTGTTTAATCATAGTTGTGTGCCTTTGGAACGTTAATCCTCTATCCAAAATCACACCAAAGTATTTGTAGTGGGTCTTGTGTTGAAGTGTGGAGCCAAGCGTTGTAATTTCTGCGCAATCCAAAGGCCTTTTGGCGAATGTTACGCAAGTACATTTGCTGCAATTAATTCCGATATTCCATTCTATTGCCGACATTTCGAAAGCCGTTACGTATTTTTGTAGGCCCCTGGTTGCAGTACTCATTTCTTTACTCCTGACCATTAGCGCAGTGTCGTCCGCGTATGTTGCTATTATACTGTCTTCATCTTCAACTTCCGTACAGCACCAGGACTCTGGCATGACGGAAGTGTACAGCGAATACAAGGTCGGACCTAGCACATTACTTTGGGGTACACCTGGAAAGATGGTTGAAGATGATTTTTCGCCATCAACAACCACACTAAATTTCCTTTCTGCAAGAAAACTTTTAATTAGTATAAATAATTGCGGCGTCAAGACCGTTTTTATCTTCGATAGGAGACCGTTATGCCAAACTTGGTCGATAGCTTGTTGTATGTCCATAAATACTGCTACTGTGTACATCTTGTTCTCCATTGCCTCTAAGGCAAAGTTGGTAACCCGGTGAAGCTGTACTGGTGTGCCATGACTTTTTCGGAAACCGAATGGCCGTTGAGGAATAGCTTTGCTCACGCTACTCAGTCTGAGTCTCATTCATCATTCATCTCATTCATCAGTCTTTCCATCATTTTTCCCAGCGCAGATAAAAGACTAATGGGTCTATATGACTTTACTTCAGTAGGTTGCTTGTCAGGCTTTGAAATCATAGTTATGATTGCAGATTTCCACTTCCTTGGAAAGTGTCCCATGCTCCCAGTAAGTGTCACAGTAAGACCACGAAAAGCACAGCTTTGAAGGGAAGTAATTTAACAGTCTTGTTATCCAGAAGGTCCTCACCTGAAGATTTTTTAGCTTTGAGATTTTTTATCTGTTTTATTACTTCTCCTAACGTGACATCATTTGTGGGAGCGCCATTTGGAAAGGTTGTTCTAAGATTATTTGCACCCTTTCGTTTCTACCGAAGTGAGGTTGAAAGGCTTAAATCTATCCTCTAAGCTGTTTGCAAAGACGTCTGCCTTTTCGTGGTTTAAGACGCACCAACCACCAGTAGGATTCTTAATGGGAGCCTTTGTGACCTGTCTTCTAATGCTGTTTGTCAGTTTCCACAACGAATAGTTTGTCGATGCATCAGAGCTTGTGTTTTCCAGCACTTGATCAAAGTGGTCCTGCTTGTTTTTCGCCAGAACTTTTCTTAGATGGTTAGACAGCCTTTTGTAAATGTTGTGGGCACGGGTGTCTCCTGTTCTTGAATATTCTTGTCTTGCTAATTTTTTAGCTATCAGAACTTGGACTTTTTCTCGACTTGTTTGCTTCGATCGTTTCAGTTATTAGTTTAAATAAATGATCTAAACGATTGTTAATTTCCTGGATAGCCTTTTTATGTTAGAGCTCCAATCCTGGCCTTCGGACCCTTCGAAGCAGCCGGATTTCGACGTCTCCAAGGGCATAGGACACTCAAAGGTAACATGCTCCATCCCCGTGGATGTCCCCGTTCTCAGAGGAACCCTGACTAAAAGACTCACCGGGAAACACACAGATGCCCCCATGTTTACGTTCTGGATGCTTTCCTCCCTGAACCCAAATCCCCTTCTTTCCACACCAAGCAACATAGATGCGGCCTTTGAAGAACTAACCAAAGAGACGCTCAATGCTGCTGAGGTCGGGAATCGTCCGACTCCGACTACCCTAAAAAACATTTGAAAGAGACGTGCACTTGTGGTTTCCTGAAATCGCGGCCCACGTGGCTGAAAAAAGGCGCCTTAAAAGAGTTTGCTTTGTGTCGCGCAACCCCAGGTACAATATTGCACTTAATCGTGCCGCCAAGATACTGAAGGATAAGCTATCCATCCTACGGCAGAACTCCTTCCATAGATTCCCGAGGAACTGGAACTCCAAGAAACGCAGCACAACCACTGGAATGTCACGAGGCACATAAGAACACCTGTGAAGAAGATATCACCCGTGCGCAAGGCGGACGGTTCCTGGTGTCGGTCTGAGGTCGAAAGAGCAGAAACTTTTGCTGAGCATCTACACATTACATTCTCACTTTTTGACAGTTCCCAAAGGCTGGCTAACATCTTCAACAGCTGCCTCCGTCTAAGTACTTCCCGAAAGAGAGAAAGCGGGCTGAAGTAATTGTCCTCCTCAAACCTCTAAAACCTGACGCACATCTAGCCTCCTATCGTCCGAGTAGTTTGCTGGCAATTCTCTCCAAAATACTTGAAAGACTATTTTTGCGCAGGATACTGCCAATACTAGACGAGGCCAGACTGGTGTTCCATGGAACACCAGAGCAATACTACCGGATTGTTGAGAGCATAATTGAGGCCCTCGAAAAGGAGGAGTACTGCTGCGCCGTTATGCTGGATGTCAAACAGGCGTTTGAGTCTGCGACCCTGGACTCCATTTTAAAATCAAGTTTCACCTTCCAGTTCCCACTTCGACTTCATTAAATAGTACACGGAGAGAAGAGAATTCCAAGTGAGATACGGATTATCAACCAGCACGCCTAGGCCCATAAGAGCAGGAGTACCCAAAGGCAGCGTTCTTTGACCCATCTTTTACACACTCAACACAACAGATCTTCATCATACTCCATCATACACAAAGAACTTGGAATTTCATGGGTAGCAGAGGACATCTCCCGTCTCAGCGAAAGATACATAAATAGACTGGACAACCACCCCAACCACCTGGCCATCAACCTCCTAGACAATAGCCCCCATCAATAGACACCTAAGTTAACTCCGTTATAAATACATGTAGAATTATACTAGTTATTATGTTTATTATAGGTTCGCCAAGAATAGATTACAAGCAAAAGGATAGAGTATATGTAATGTTAGTTTAATACAACTGAGACGATCGAGGAGTTGCTGCGACACCGCTTCTGATTTACGACTTTGTTTTGACTTCACTCCCCGACGACTGCTCAACGACTGTCCTGTACCACGACTGCTCAATGGCTTCTTGACTCTCTCTTTCCGACTTCTTGTTACTCCCGATCCTCGACTCTTATATTAGTGTATATACTGTACTGCTGACGTGTGCGCCTCTGCCAACCATACCGCCGTTAGCCTTCTTACATGCGGCCATTCTGATTATTCATCAGTCCCTGATGACCACTCGTATTCGTTGTCCACCAGAAACCTCCATAGCTTCATATGGTCGCAACTTGTGGATGTGTGGTTAGGGCCTTCAACACCTGCTGACTTTCGAACATCATCGTCTCTCTTTATTTTTGTTACCTCGTACGGCCCCAAATACTCGCTGGCCAACTTCTTGCTTGCCACAAATTGGGTTGCATCTTGTACCTCCTCCAAAGAGGCGTAAGTGCGCGACGTTTCGATTTTGGCTCTATGGCTAAATGGTCATCGTCCTCGGTAGCCTTTCGCCCGCGACGACGTAGTACCACTACTGGCGGAGCATCTTTTGTTGTTTCCTTCTTCATTGGTATTTCCGCGGTTTCTGCCGTTGCCTTGCGAAGACGTCGGTCGCGTCTTGGGATCTCTTTCCGCCAGCGGCATCAGCGGCTCTGGTTCAGTCTCTGATGCCGTATTCGCCCTTTCTTCTAACCCAGAATGTATTAAGTCCTTCTTAGATGACAAGTCCTCTACCTCTACCTCTGCCGCGGCTTTGCGGCCACGATGACGTAGTTTGTGCTCCCCTTCTTCCGGTTTTATTTCCTCTTGTTCTGCCTCCGATTTAGTTTCCACGGTTGTCATCGCCACTGTCTCGGCCGTTGCCTTGCATCACGTCGCGAGTCTTAGGGTCCTCTTCTTTTGGCACCGGTTTTGTAAGCTCATGCTCTGTCTTTAATGCAATACCAGGTTTATCCTCTACTTTGGTAGGGATCTCCACCGGCTCTGCAGTGGCTTTTCGACCACGTCGCCGCACCGAGTGTTTCTTCTCTTCCTGCAACGGCAGGGTTCTCCTTTCGGGTCTGGTGTTTGGCTCTCCTCCTCATACGGCTAGCAAAATTCGAAGTCGACTGCCGAATAATGCCTGTGCCATAATGCCAGCCATTCGTCGATCTGTTTCTTGACTGTTTCGGCTTCAACAATGGAAAGGCGACTGGGCGACTGGTTAAACGGTGCAATTTCTTCATCGGGAACAATGTGCAACACTGGAACCTATTCAACTGACTGGTTTGGTTTGTACTCGTTGATCTTCGCACACACCTCGTTCTGTAACGGAACGGACTAACTGTAACGGAACATCTATATCAGAATTTTGTACTTGCAACAATTACAATTTATAAATGCTTATCTGATTCAGGTTTCCACAAGTTTTCTCCCCCAGCAGGAAAGAAAACTTGTATCCAGCTCCGGACAACGTGAAGTTAAATTGGCTGATAAAGTCATACCCCAGCAGTGCATCATACTGGAGATCTCATCGACAGCAACCTCTGCTACAATGCAACCAACTGGACGAGTGATGTTGTTGCCTAGACCACGTAAATTCAACCTGTAACTCTGCAGCTGGACATTATAAATTTGGTCATAAACACTTTTCTTGAGAAGTGTCATACCAGCTCCTGTGTCCACCAGACAATTCACCTCTACGTTGTTCACTCTTACTGTTTTGAATCGCTTTTCATTTTGTGCAACATTTATACCTGCTGAAGCTGCTGTTTTTGGACAGTTTCTCGATATGTGACCGCTTTGGCTGCAACGGAAACATTTTGCGGCTTCTTGGCAATCCTTCCTTAGATAGTCCGCAGTTGAAGCAGTGGTTCTTACTTTGTGTATTGTGGGGCGGTGATTTCCGGTTCGGCTGGAACGACTTCTTTTCCACTTTAAATTTTTCAGCTACCTGTTTATAAACTCCGTACTGGTCCTGCAGCTCACGAAAAGATTTGCAATTATGAACGGTGTACTTAAAATCGCTCTGCAGCTGTAACCCATCCACAACGTAGCGTATTATTGACAGTGTGTCAATAGCTCCTAGCGACGCAATCTTTCTCATATGGAGCACATACTCGTGAAACGACTCTTGTTTGTGTTTACCGCGTTCACGCAACTCGGCATGTACATCGGCGCTACATTTATAGTCGCGATCAAACTCATCCTTCAACTGCATCTTTAGGTCAGCATAGCTGTAAACCTCTGTTGAATCTAAAAACAACTTGCCGTATGGGTTATTTTTGCACGTGCCTGCACATACTTCTGCTTATCGGTGAGCCCATACGCCTCCGCATTCAACTCGAAGTTTCGGAACCATTGTTTAACCGGCATGCTTTGCCCGTTAAAGTCTGGTATAACTTTTGTAAAGCTCTCTGCGACAATTGTACAATCTTGTTTGCTTTTTTCATCAATTTGCATTTTTAGCGTGAGCAATTGCACTAGTTCTTGTAGCGTTCTATTGGTGTCTGCTATGCAACTTTTCTCGGCTTCCATCTCTAATTTGTTGATTCTATTTTCTCGGTTGTCCTCTTGGTTTCGCGCTGCTGCTTTCGGTAGCGTAAGCTGTGTATGCTTTTCGTTCTCGGTCCTTCCAACTTTTAGCGACGATCGCAGAGCATATGGTTGTCTCACTCTCAATTGCGACGTTGCCGACTGTTTCTTCTTTTCTTCGTCTCCACTCATAAAATTAACAGTTATTTTTCTCTAACTGCGCAAAATGATTTCAGCCTTTTCACTTGACTTTCGAATTTTATTTTTCAAATGTTTATTGAACTCGTATTATTATTACTGCTCAAGAACACTACGGCGCTAACAGTTTTAATCACAATACAATTGCTGCTTTGAATATTACGATACTAACACTTTTATTTGCTTCTTGGCTACGGTTGAGCCCCCAAATCTAGAATTATATTAGTTATTATGTTTATTATACTTTTTTATATTTATATTAAATTCGCATTGGAAGATACGCGAGTGCAGACGTCTCACAATTATGCTCCGTGAATTTAACAATCTCAACAGTGTAAAACTCTACATAAAAACATATAAAGTGGTAACACCACCAAGCGAAAAGACGCTACTGTGTGCAATGTGCAAGTTAACACAAGCCAACATACTAGAACAGTTGGCTCAGTGTGCGAAATATGATATAAAAACGTCAAAAGTGCTGACCCGGCATTGGGCCGGAAACTTGTGCGCAGACGGCAATCACAGCATATTTGCGTGGCCGCTGCGATTCCTTTGTTAGCTTTAAAATTCATTTTATAGTTTAGTTCGTTTTGAAGCCTCATGGAATAAAGAGCACAAGCTCGTATGAGAACAACTCCGGCAATAGCCGTTATTCTTTTTATTAAAATAAAACTGACTGAGTCCCTAGGCCAGCAGTTAAGAAGGGCAGTCCCCCTTCCATCATAATCTTCTTAATTGGCGCTCTACTAGTGGTAAAAACCACCACCCACCACCACCATCACCAACACCGGCCACACAGCGAGAAAATTCACGACAGCGGCGCGGGAAAAGTGAAGGAAATTAGTGATCAAACAAACACACACACACCAGAAAAATCATGTGAGTGGGAACCGATGCTAAACGCATTTTAAGTCTGACAAGAAACGTTTTTTTAGAAAAAAAATTTAAAAATTTAAAACAAAAGAAATTTTTTTTAAAAAAAAATTTAAAAATTCTTTTTTATTTAACTTTAATTTAAATAAAAAGTATAAAATATAGTGATAAAATAAATTAATCCAGCAAATACACCGAAAAATGGTCTCGTGTCAATGGGAAAAAAAAACGAAAAAATATAATTATTCTTCATAACAGCGCATACGTTCGCTTCTTATTTGTATTGTTGTTTTTTGTTTCCGTTCGACGTAAGCGCGATATTCGACGCTGCAGTCTTTGTCTTCATTTTTTTTGTTTGTTTGTCTTTGGTCAACTGCTACCCACACAGGCAGCTTTTGCATACCTAAGCGAATTGGACTGCTCATGCAGCCCACATTCTCACAGTATAGGAATAATAAACCGTACTCCACAGACTCAGAGTCTGATAACGAAGATCAAGCTTCCCCTCTGAGACGCGTAACCGCGAATCCCCCTGAAATGGCGATAGACCCAGAACAGCTCAAAGCTGTAATACAGGCAGTTGTGGCCAATACTTTGGCGGACGAAGCTGCCAAAAATGAACTCGCGCGAAATGAAATGCGTCAGAAAATTCAGGAGCTGTCCAGCCAGTTGGCAACAACGCATGTCGCGTCCACCTCAGCAGTGGCCCCCGTAATTAAAACTTACGAGCCCATAGACATTACTAATAATTCCCCATGTAGCATGACCTTAGATGCTGTTAAATATTTGCCTGAATTTTATATTTAAGGCAATATATTTATATTTATATATTTATATTTATATTTAAGGATTTCAACGGCACCTCTCGCCATTACGAGGCAGTATCAATTATTAGGAATAAAGTTAGGGGCGCGGCCAATAACGTTTTATCCTCGTTTGGCACTGTACTGAATTTCGATGCTATAATAAATCGGCTCGATTTCACTTACAGTGACAAGCGGCCAATGCATGTCATTGTACAAGACATGAGTACTTTAAGGCAGGGGAACATGACCCTGTTACAATATTATGATGAGGTCGAGAAAAAACTCACCCTACTTACTGATAAAGCTCATATGTCTCACGAGCCATCGGCGGCAAAGACATTGTGCGAAAAGTTCCGAGAGGACGCCTTGCGTATTTTCATCTCGGGACTTAAACGTAACCTCACTGATGTGCTTTTCGCGGCAAAGCCGAAAGACATGCCGTCAGCTTTGGCCTTAGCACAAGAAGTGGAATCTAACCACGAGAGGTACGTTTTGCGGCCAGTTTTGCAAAAAGTCAAGAAGACAAGGATCGCAAACCTGCTGCAAAAACGCAGGGTCGTCAACATGACAGGTACGACCACCAAGACCCACAACATTATAATACCAAAAACCCACATTTTAATAGGCAGCATAAGGCACAGGTGCACGCCGACCCGCAAAGTGCCAAAAATTACAAAGGCAACGGCACACCAGAGCCAATGGACATCGATTCATCATTTTCTAAATTGCTGCAGCCGACCCAGGCAAATGCCTACCAGAACAGGAGACCAGCCACCTCTGAGCGCACAGGCGCTGTGAGGAAACAACAAAAAATCATCTTCACTATGCAGAATGCGGAGGAAAACGCAGGAGCATATGCCGCCGCCGCCTCCAAAGCGGCATCGAAAATAGACGATGATGCCATGGCCGAGTATGATTCTGACTACGTCAATTTTTTAGGGGAAAATCCCTGTTACCCATCATCGGACGACGAGTAGCGGGGGTACCGATGAATTTCCTTCTAGACACCGGCGCGTCAAAAAATTTTATCCGACCTCGCAAAGAGCTAAAGGATATCCGCCCGGTGAACTCACCTTTCGAAATTCACTCTATCCACGGCATAACCACCGTTACAGAAAAATGCTTTGTTAATTTAAAAGCGACCTTTTTCATTCTACCAGATCTTACAACATTCGACGGGATAATCGGGGCCGATCTGTTAACACAGGCCGGTGCATCACTTTGCCTTGCTTCCGCCCAACTCAAGTGGGGTAAGGAAGTTGAGAAGATTTCTTTCCATAAATGCACTGACGTCAACTTCACTAACGTGGAGTGCACAGATGCACCACCTTTGGTGAAGAAGGCATTTCTGGGAATGATAAAAAGCCGCAAAAACGCCTTCGCAGATCCCAACGAGGCCCTGCCGTATAACATATCGGTAGTAGCCACGATTAGGACGACTAGCGAAGAGCCCATTTACGCAAAATTATATCCATACCCCATGGGGGCAGCAGACTTCGTCAACAACGAAATCCAAGACCTGCTTAAAAATGGTATAATTCAAAAGTCGGTGTCTCCTTATAACAACCCAATATGGGTGGTTGATAAAAAAGGAACCGACGAGGCCGGCAATCAGAATAGACGATTGGTCATAGACTTTCGTAAACTAACGTCTTAGCGGAAAATGATCGCGAAAAAACTTCCTTCTCCGTAAACGGAGGGAAGTACGAATTCAAAAGACTAATAGATCGCGACACATCCAAGTACAATTCGATGAGGCACAAAAAAATTTTTTCGAAAAATTGCGGAACATTTTGGCATCCGAAGATGTCATGCTCAGATACCCGGACTACAAGAAGCCATTCCATTTAACGACGGATGCTTCAGCCTACGGTATTGGCGCAGTGCTTTCACAAGAGAACCGTCCTATTACAATGATCTCGAGGACATTAAAGGATAGGGAAATGAACTACGCCACAAACGAAAGGGAATTATTAGCCATCGTTTGGGCGTTGGCCACTCTGCGACACTATTTGTATGCGGTGAAAGATATAACTATCTTCACCGATCATCAGCCATTGTCATTCTCGGTATCAGATTCTAACCCTAACGCGAAAATTAAAAGGTGGAAGGGTCGCATCGAGGAAACGGGTGCGAAAGTAGTCTATAAACCGGGAAAGGAAAATTTAGTTGCTGATGCCCTATCTAGGCAGCAGGTTAATGCCATAGAAGATCAGGACGCGGAATCATGCGTCGCGACCATTCACAGTGAGATTTTCCTCACACATACCATTAAAACAACGGATAGGCCCCTCTTTAAAGACAAGAAACGACATTCGATCAACTTCACCGATAAGGAGTCATTACTCAATGACCTTGCGGATACAATAGTCCCCAGAGGCGTAAACGCCCTCCATTGCGATTTGCACACGCTAGCAATGGTGCAGGACGAATTAGTCCGGAGATTCCCGACTACAAAATTCTGGCACTGCAAAAACCGTGTTACAGACATTTTTGGGGTCGAGGAAAGAAGGGAAATCATGCTGACAAAATCAAGAGGGCCTAGGACGCGCTAAGGTCTAGGGAGAATGCTTCTCGACAAAACAAAGTCTATGAAGTGGGCGAAAAGGTTTTGGTCAAAACTAATAGAAGGCTTGGCAATAAACTCACTCCCTTGTGTGAGGAAAAAGCCATACAAGCAGACCTGGGGACCACGGTCCTCATTGAGGGGAGGGTAGTCCACAAGGACAACTTAAAATGACCCCCTCGCTTAATTTTAAATTTTTTATTATCACCAGCCACTTGGCGAACTTCCATTTAGTAGACATTAAGTCCGTTGCCAAAGGCGCGATGTTTTAGTTTTAGGATAAAAGTAATTGGTGATGGGATAAACCTCAACGAATAAGAAAATCGACTAAAAAAATACATTTCCACAGGTGCAGAGTTTTCATCCTCCTCTCACTGGCATTGGTGTCAGCGCACATCACTAACTACTCACAAACAAGGTATATCCCCATCATAGATGGAGAGATCGTGGTGTGGGAGGAGTTTGCGTATGTGACCCACTCGGCAAATCTTTCGGAATACATGCGCATAATAGAAGAAACAAGCAGCATGAACGAGATGTTTCCACAGTCTCATATGAGGAGATTGCTAGAAGTGGATACCTCGCACCTTCGAGATACGCTGGATTCGTTGAAAGTCCACCATAGAATCGCAAGGAGTTTAGATTTTCTAGGCTCAATGCTAAAGGTAGTAGCGGGGACGCCGGATGCCGGCGATTTAGAAAGAATTAGATTCACAGAGTGGCAATTGACCCAATCAAACAATATACAAATCAGAATTAATACTAGAATACAAAATCGAATTAACCAATTAACAACAACTGTAAATCAAATCCTACAAACTCATAAAAGTACCCAAATTGACACCGGCCATTTATACGAGACACTGCTGGCTAGGAATAGAATACTAATGATGGAGTTACAGAATTTAATGTTGGCTGTAACACTGGCGAAAAATAATATTGTCAGTCCAAATATCCTAGATCATGCAGACTTAAATTCAGTTTGGCTGAAAGAGCCCACATATACCCCCATAGGGGATCTTATGTCCGCATCGTCCGTAAAAATACTACAATCCTCTAACATGATACACTTTATTATTAAGTTTCCCAAAGTAAAATTATCTTGTAAGAAGGTCACTATTTTCCCGGTCACTTGCAAAGGAGTTATGCTGCGGATTACCGACAACATGGTGGCAAAGTGTGGAGAAGAAGTCCATACAATCAAAGATTGCACCCCAACACCGGGGGCTACCTTTTGCCAGCAATCACAGCATATTTTTCTGGCCGCTGCGATTCCTTTGTTAGCTTTAAAATTCATTTTATAGTTTAGTTCGTTTTGAAGCCTCATGGAATAAAGAGCACAAGCTCGTATGAGAACAACTCCGGCAACAGCCGTTATTCTTTTTATTAAAATAAAACTGACTGAGTCCCTAGGCCAGCAGTTAAGAAGGGCAGTCCCCCTTCCATCATAATCTTCTTAATTTGCAAGCACACAAAACCTTGTGTTACTTCTATTAAGTAATCTAAGAAAAACATAAAATCAACAAAGACAATGTATAATAATGCAAAACGAATCGGTAAAAGTGGCAACAACAAAAAAATATTCAAGACGAAATCAGAATGCAACGGAAAAGAGAGCAAGACGAGCGTCGTCTCTCAGTGGCTCGCAATAATGCCTACCTATCAATAATTTCCCCAACAGCAACAACAAGCAATGCAAGCGATCGATCTATCTCTCCCGCTCCCCTGGGCTCAAAAGAAAGTTGAATGCGCGGCATTCTCTTTGCCAACAACATCAACAACAACTACGCAACCTTCGTTATCTCTGTCTCAGTCCACAGTGACTGCAACAACAACATCAACGGCAACGTCAATGACCACTGCTCCTGTGCCCGACCGGCCAATACTGCAAAGTCCGCAGTTTCCGAGTCAATTACCTAAACAACCTACCTCAACTTTAAACTCACGTCCAACTATACAGACCGGAATGGATCGATACATACAAGTTACCAAGCGCAAATTAAGCCCGCACAATAAAAAGTTGGGCAATAATCCAAAGCTAAATAAAACCTCCGAATCAAAATCAAATCAAGAAAACATTTCAAACGATAATAGATTCAAAATTTTAGGCGAACACCTTGAAGACGAACCCGAAGAAGTGGCCACAGAACCTGCAAAGCCAAAACACCCTCCCATATACATAAGAGACTCAAATTGTTCTTCGATCGTCGAACGACTTACGGAGGTAATAGGCACCAACAACTTTTATGTGACCCATATAAATAAGGGCAATATACGCGAAGTCAAGCTTCAAGTTAACAATGAAAATAACTACCGTATCGTTGAGAAAGACCTAAGAGCTACAAAGAAAAATTACTATACCTACCAATTAAAGATCAGTAAGGGTCTTCAAGTGGTAATCAAAGGCATCGAACCAACTGTGTCAACTGCAGAAATCATCTCTGCTCTATAAGAGAAAGGATTTGAGGTGAAATCGGCTATCAATATTATAAATAGAGCTAAAGATACCACAGCCTCTTTTCAAAGTGGAATTAAGCCCCGAAAACAAACTCAAAAACAAAAATTCCGTCCATCCAATCTATAAACTCCGGTATCTACTCCACCGCAGAATAACAGTAGAGGAGCCACATAAGCGTAATGCTCCTGTACAATGCACGATTTCCCAGGAGTATGGACACAATAGAACCTACTGTACACTACGCCCAGTGTGCGTAGGTTACGGAGACTTGCACGACTCTGGCATCTGTCCAAATAATAAAAACGACCCTAATCTAAGAAAATTCGGCAACTGTGGTGGAAACCACACATCAAACTTTAGAGGGTGTCTAGTCTACAAAGACCTCAAAAATAGCGTTTCTAAGCAACCATTCCCCAAACAGAACTCTGTAACCCCATCTCAATCAACACCGGGAGTCTTTTTCACCAAAGCAACTAGGTCCTCCTTTGAACCTTTCCAGGAGTATCATTTGCAAATGCCTTGACAGGCATAGTAAAGCCAGCTTCTAAGTCGGCAATCTCCCTAACACCAGCTGCCAATTCAACATCAGAGAAACACCACATCTTAGAACAGCCATCAACTGGAATTCAATCATTAATTAGTTCACCTCATAAGAGCATGATGGAATTTATCCAGCTTATGCAATCTACAATGCAAGACCTCATGGGAAATCAAAACATTCTTATGGAAATGCTTGCATCCCAACACTACAAACCATAAATGGCTATTTTAATATATGTTTCTGGAATGCTAACGGCATTTTACAGCACAAAAACGAACTTATTCAATTTCTAAAGGAACACGACATTGATATAATGTTAATCTCTGAAACCAATCTCACAAATAAAAATAACTTCTTTCTTAGTGAGTACACTTTTTACTCAACGAATCATCCAGACGACAAAGCTCATGGGGGAACAGGCATCCTTATCAAGAGACACATCAAGCACCATCAATTGCAACCATTCGCAACCAATTACTTGCGAGCTACGTCTATAAGTATTAAAGTGTCTTTCGGCAGTCTTAGTATTTCCTCAATATACTGCCCACCACGGTTTTCTATTTCGGAAGAAGACTTCATGTAATATTTCAACCAACTAGGTGCCCATTTCATATCAGCAGGCGATTATAATGCCAAACACATGCACTGGGGCTCCCGTCTTACAAACCCAAAAGGAAGGCAATTATACAAAGCTTTAATCACAAGATCGAACAAAAACTTGACTTCATATCTCCGGGTAGGCCTACATATTGGCCAGCTGATCCAAACAAAAAACCGGATCTTATAGACTTTGCTATAACCCGAAACATACCAAAACAACTTGTCCTCGGACCACTCTCCTATCCTTCTTCAACTGTTCGAACAACCACCAACGTTGAAACGGCCTGATATTATTACATCCAACCAAACAAACTGGCTCCGCTACAAAAAATATATAAGCTCACACATTGAGCTAAGCCCAACACTGCACCACGAGGCTGACATTGATAATTCTGTAAATGCCTTTGAATTCATTCTCACCACTGCTGCACGCGTATCTACACCTCAAATGAAACCAAAAGTAGTACATCAGTACCATACAAATAGGCAAATTCAACAGCTTCTTATAGAAAAAGACATTTACGACGAGAGTGGCAAAAAAACAGATCACCATCAAGCAAAGAGAAATTAAAAGCTGCAACTCGAAAACTCTCTAAAGTACTGAAACCAGAAGAAAATCTTGCACAACACCAATACATCGAACAACTCTCTCCAACATGTGCCAAAACACCACTCTGGAAAGCGCGCAGTGCCCCTATTGAAACAGACAGCCCTATCCGAAGTCTTACAGGAAGATGGGCTAGAAGTGCCTCCCAAAAGGCGAACGTGTTTGCAACACACCTCCAAGAAGTCTTCCAACCAAATCCTGCGACCAATTTATTTGAGCTTCCGGAATTCTCAAGCTCTGACATAACACACACTACGCCCCTGAAATTCCGATCAAGCGAAATTAATCAAATAATCAAAGAGCAATTAAAGCCGAACAAAGCACCGGGTCACGATAGAATCACTCCAAAAATTATCATAGAAATACCGAGCTGTGCTGTAAATCATTTATGCACGCTTTTCAACGCAATGAGTAAATATGGTTATTTTCCTCAAAGATGGAAAAAGTCAACTATATTTATGATTCCAAAACCTGGTAAAGACAAAACACAAGCATCTTCATATAGACCAATAAGTCTTCTGTCCTGCTTATCAAAACTATTCGAAAAACTCATCTTATCGCACATCGGTCCCCATCTTAGTATAAAGAACATAATCCCAATGCATCAATTTGGGTTCCGAGAAAAACATGGTACAATAGAACAGGTAAACCATATCACCACGGAAATACGCTCTGCGTTTGAACAACGAGAATACTGCTCTGCTTTATTTCTTGATATTGCCCAAGCGTTTGACAGGGTGTGGCTCGATGGACTCATGTACAAAATCAAAACATTACTCCCCAATAGTATGCACAAACTCTTCGAATCCTATCTGCATAAAAGATTATTCTCCGTAAGATGCAGCGCCTCAACATCTGCTGAGCGTGAAATCAAAGCTGGAGTCCCTCAAGGAAACGTTCTCGGTCCCATTCTATTTACACTATACACATCGGACATTCCGACAAACATTCAACTTACCACATCAACTTTTGCAGATGACACTGCCATGCTTAGCCGGAGTAAATGTCCCCTTAGAGCAACTGTTATTCTACATAATCATTTGGAATCTCTTGAAAAATGGTTAGCTAACTGGAGAATCAAAGTAAATGAAAGTAAATGTAAACACGTAACATTCACACTGAACAGACAAACGTGTCCCCAGCTTACTCTAAACGGAGCACGAATCCCCCAGTCAAACACCGTCACATACTTGGGTATCCATCTTGACAGGAGACTAACCTAGCGCTCACACATAGCAGCCAAAAAAACTCAACTAAAGTTGAAGACCACCAAGCTCCATTGGCTAATTAACTCTCAGTCCCCTCTTTGCGTTGAATACAAAACACTTCTCTATAACACCGTGATCAAGCCAATATGGAAATACGGCTCTGAACTCTGGGGAAATGCCAGTCGTAGTAACATCGAAGTAATTCAAAGAGTTCAATCTAAGAAACTTAGAATCATCACTGGTGCTCCTTGGTATATAAGGAACGAAAACATTCATCAAGACTTAAATATCAACACCGTTTCTGATGAAATTCTCCATCAAAAAGCAAAACACCAAGCTAAATTAACATCTCATCCAGATTTTCATTGAGAAAGGGATCAGTTTGATTTTATTTTCATTAAATATTTTTCGACAAAAAAGAAAAAAATAAGTTTTTGGCAAAATAATCAAATTATATTTCATCGAAGAATTAAAAAAAAAAGAGGTGCTTCAAGAGAAGTATGGTTGATTCGAATCCGAGATGTCGGAAGTCGTTTTAGGTGCTGATAGCATCCAAGAAGTACCACGTACAGGACGCTCCTTTCACAGCATGCCCCCGCCTAGCACAACTGGCAGGGAGCTTCTTATGGTTAGCAGCCCAAGCCAATTAAATAATCTTAACCAGATAACAGTTGGAAATAGTAATACGCTCACATTCCAGCCGGCTTCAGTCTCTTGGCAAAAAGTTCCTTCCAAGAAGAGAAGCCTACCTACCTCACCGAAAAGTTAAAAAAAAAGAGCGCATGTAATCAAACATAATCGTAACCATCTCGCTTTAAATAGATTTGCTGCTCTTGCAAACCATGATGACTGTCAAGAAGACGAAAATAGCATGGACATTCTCCAGGTCGAAACCGTTGCAGAGGAAGAATCTCGACAAGCTCAAACTCCAGTGACAAAGAAGTCACCAAAACCTAGTCAAAAAACAGTACTTGCTGTCAGCGACGTACCTGCCTTGGAAAGGCTTCTCGACTCTGAATCATATGAACTCAAGATCGCGCGTAATGGCAACTTGCGCATATACCCCCGTGACTCTGATGCCCACAGAGCTATCACTAAAAAGTTATCATCAGTAAATCTTCAATACACTCACTTCTGCCTCCCGGAAGACAGAGCCTACAGGGTTGTGGTGTGCAACTTGGCTGCTTCTACCCCAGTCGAGCAAATTTTAAATGCGTTCACCTCCCAAGGTCACGCTGTACTTAACACCTATGACTCCTATGATCCGGATTCAGGCAAGGCTTCTAGCCAGAACGTTTGGTTTATTGATATTAAAAGGGCTATCAATAACAGAGAAGCTCTAAAAATAAATAAAGTTGGCCGTCAAAGAGTCAGAGTGGAACTGCCGAGAAAAAATGTAAATATGCGCCAGTGTTATCGATGTTTTGGCTTCGATCACACCAAAAACTATTGTACCAAAGAGCCCAGATGTGGTAGATGCAGTTTGCCTCATTGGACTGGTTCCAGTCAATGCCAGGCAAAGACCTATGATGACCTGGAGTGCGTCAATTGCCAAGGAAAACATGAGGCAACTTTCAAGGGCTGCAGAATTTACGTACAGAGGCTCAAAAGCCGAAAAACTGGGATAAACATTACTCCCATGACCCGCGTAGAACACCCACAGCCCATGCGCAACATCAAGCAACAAGCTATTCCAACCTCAATCGTGCGGCAGGGCCTATCGTATGCAAATGCGACTAGAACTGGACAACAGAGCACACGACCTGACGGAAATTACTCCCAACAGCGAAATGCTTTCTCAAACGCAAGGTTCCAGACTTTTCTGAATGCTGCGTTTGCTCCTGCAACAAACGCAGGTGAACCTCAACATCCTAGCCAAACGGTAAGAGATGGCTTTCTCGCACAAGTAATCATCTCAATGCAGCAGACCATTGCTGGTCTTCAAAAAACCATCGCTGAGCTATTTGAGGAGATCAAAGAACTCAGAGGTTCTAAGTCGTTGACGCAGCGCAATTAATGACTTGCGAACTGCGCCTCGGAGCCTGGAACGCTCGTAGCATTATCCCCAATGCTAATGAGCTTAAGGTGTTTCTCAGCAAACACGAAATTGATGTTATGCTTATTTCAGAGACACTCCTACACGTCGGATCCTACCTCAATATGATAGGTTACAGCTGCTATCGAGCAGATCACCCAGGAGGTCGCCCCAGAGGAGGAGCTTGTATCCTAATCCGGCAGGGATTAGTGCACTATCACCTGCATTCGATCACAACGAATCACCTACAAATGGCGACGGTAAAAATTTCCACTAATTTGGGCGAAATTACGGTGTCAGCTGTGTACCTTCCTCCAGGCCTGCCTTGGAATTCCTCTGAGTTTGATAATCTCCTTGGTCAACATGGTCAAAAGTTTATCATTGGAGGTGATTTTAACGCTAAGCATCGCCTCTGGGGTAGTATAAGAGCGAATGCTCGAGGCTCAGCACTTCACGATGTTATTTCCTGCAGCTCAACTCAGGTTCTGGCTACAGGCTGAAGACCCACTCACTACCCGTCGACGATCGTCGAGTTGCTGCGACACTGCTTCTCCTTTACGACTTTGTTTCGACTTCACTCCACGACGATTGCTCAACGACTGTCCTGTACGACGACTGCTCAACGACTTCTTGACTCTCTCTTTCCGACTTCTTGTTACTCCCGATCCTCGACTCTTATATTAGTGTATATACTGCTGTACTGCTGACGTGTGCGCCTCTGCCAACCATACCGCCGTTAGCCTTCTTACATACATTCCATGTACCATCAATACCAAACTATTTAATGATTGTTCAGTCAGACAGTTTAAAAATTAAAACTAAGAAAGTTACAAAAAAAAAAATTTAATAAACACTGTCACAGCCTAAATCAAAACGACTGAATAAAACACTCAACTGGACAAAAAAAATGAGTCTGTCCATAAAGTGAAGTTAGAAGTGAAACTTTAGTTCTACCGTTTCACTATAGTCAGATTAACAATATTTGTTATTGATTTCTGGGTTCAGATGTAAATTATTAAAAAAAGCAGGTTCTGACTATCAAATGTGTAAATAATTTACATTTCATAATGTATCTTCTTACATTATCGTTATTGGTCAGTAAAGAAACTATTGGTTTTTTAGATAATAACAAACACGCGCAAAGTTGAATTGTGAACGTTTAATGAAGAACTGACTTCAGCAAGAGAACATAAGAATGTGAAGTAAAGCATAAGAGATTACAAGGTTGCCAGATAGTTGGTTTGAAGCTTACAAACAAAAAAAATTCGATATTCAACATAATCGATTATTATTTCTCTAAATATGGGGAGGAAACTAAATCAATGGTTGTTCCGTGTCCGTTCGTGAATTGTTCGTTTTTAGAGCCAAAATTTCTTCTAAAAATTGAATCACTGAATAATAGGGATTCTATCAAAGTTTTCACCAAATTCTGATGCACCCACTGATGTGTATGGTAATTATTGTTTATGAATGAGCTTCATAATATAATATTTGCGTCGGACTGATTAGGCAAAATATTAATTGGAATAATAGTAATACGTTGGACACCGTCAATATGACCTTGTGCTGCACACATTTGTCCAATTCCCAATTGACAACCCAATTGAAAGTGAATCGAGTTGTTGCATATATGTCCCAGATAAATCAAATGTTACTTTTCTGGCAACTTGTGATTCTGCGTAGGGTCGCCGACACTGCCAACTAAATTTTTTTGTTACCTAAATAATTATGTTTTTGTAGTGGAGTATCGATAAGTTTTATTTTTTGTTTTATATAACTATTTATTAAGGCATATAGGGTATCTTGGAACTGCTTGGTGTTCTTAGTATCTATTAAGACTTCCCGAAGGGCTCGCCGGCTAAGTGTGCTTAGCGTTAACAAAAACTAACTAAATTTATACTATATTAACAAAATAACATAATTAACAATAATTGAAAACTAATAAAAATAAAAGAAAAGACGGTGGGGAGTACATCATCATCATCACCATCTCGCTGTGCGTTTTGTTGTCAGCCGGTAGATTAGTTCCGTGGGAAGTCGCCTGTTGAGTCTACTTTGTGGGCGAGATCTGGTTAGATCCTTAGCGAGTCGGTTTCGATGAGGCTCCAGTCTGTCAATGTAGCGGCTGGCGTTAAAATTTATATTCTCGAAGACTGTGAGCAGCTTTAGTGGAGGGTGGTATTCCTTTACCACTCGCAGCCAGTGATCGTCCTCGCCATCTTATTTTCGATGTTCTCGATTCTGCGGATTTGGCTGTCGCACGCCAGGCCCCAAATTTGGCACACATACCTCCAAATAGTAGCTATGATTTGGTTGTATATTGTGGTCTTGTTTGTCAGCGACAGTTTGATACGCGGGCCCATAGCCAGTGGTGCTTTAAAGCCGCGGCCCGTATGCGTATTGTCATTGCACTTCCATGCTTGGAGAATGTCAGCCGACGGTCGAGTATTTGGCTGAGTCAACCTGTTCCACTGGGGTGTCGTCAATGAGCACTGCTGGTGGCGTTCTCCATTTGAGGGTGTAGCAAACATTCGTGGTCAGAGCTGAGCTCAGCAAACGACCGGATATCTGATTGTAATCCCAGGATCCTCTTGTCAGCGCAAAATCGATGTAGCCTGGAGACCCTGTACTGTCATAAGGGAACCTTGTGGGGCCACCTGTTGCTAGCAAGTTTAAGTCAGAGTTGATGACTAGATTTGCCTGGGCATGACCTATTTGGGTGCACCTCCCTGCTCCCCAAAGCCAGTGGGACGCATTCCAGTCACCTGCTACGATGAATTTATACTGATGTTGCTCCAAAAGGGATTTGAAGTCGTCTGTGGTCCATACGTACCACGATGGACAGTAGATTGCGCCGAAGTTTATAGGGCCGTCTCCAGTGGCGATAGTTGCAGATGCAAGTTGCCCCTATCAGTGGCTACTGAAGGAAGAGGAAAATAAACCAAACTTAATTTGATCATAATCGATCAGATGGAGCAACTGCCCTTGCTGTAGTAGCATTATCTTCATTTGTTCAATCTGCTTTTCCTGAAGAGAGCACAGAGCATTCATGCTTCCGTTTAGCGTCTGCAAGATGCTAAAAGTGTTATTATCCAAAGGCGGTTGATGTCCGCCCCTTGACCGACTCCTTTGCCGGCTGTGCTTCCTGGTCTCGGGTTGCTGCTGGAAGGGGTGTGGCTCCTTTTGCTGATCCTGTTTGGGACCCACCCCGGCTTTAGCTTTATCTGCGTAGGAGACTCCGCTTCGGAGGGGTGAAATCGGCATACGTCCAGTAGAAACATGTGACATAGGTCGATTGTTGACTTTGCTTCTTCCGCCCACACCTCTTTTTGGCCTAGAGCGCTGAGGAATTCCTGGAGTTTAGAGCATCCGGAATAGTTTGCTGGGTGCTGTTCACCACAGTCTTTGTTCACGAACAGTCTTTGGTTGGATGTTCGCCGGCGCATTTAAGGCAGATGTGCGCTTTAGGGCAGTATTTTTCCGTGTGACCAAATTGCTGGCATCGATGGCATTGGGTTGTGGTACTTCGCTTGCGAAGGGACTCGATGACAACTCTCATGTGGCATAGACCCTTAAGAGCCAGGATCTACTTGTTGTTCGCCGCAGCAGCGATGTTCAGAAAGAACATGTTTATGGGGTTGGCAGCTGCAGCACCTGCTCGTTTCGGCAGGTATGAACGTCTAGCACCTTGTGGCCGAGACTTTTTAGTTCTTCAATGATTTAATAATGGAGCGTACTGTGGTGCAGTCCTTTAATGCAAACTTGGTATGGCCTGTGCTCCTTGAACTGGTAGCAGTGAAACTCGAGTTTTCGGTCTCGAGCCAGCTGACTATGCTGCGGAAGGTGCTAGCGTCTGCCGCGTAGAGCCTCAGAGCCCAAGCGACCAATCCTGCTCCCAAATTATGTAAATAACACACAATTCAATTTAGATTTCGAAAACAAAAATTTAGTCTTAAGCTATTTCACTATATATGGGGTGTTTAGAATTCAAAAAAGAGAACAGAGAAAGTCCGTGACTTTTTGAATTTCCCGCCTCTTAATTGAAATGGTAACACTGCTCCCGTCAACAGTCATCTGTCAGTTGACTCTTGTCAAAAATTGAACAAGCTGCGACATTTAGTTTGTTTTTGACAGCCGTTAATATCAGACTACCGCGTTGACTAAGAAGAAGAAAATGGAAAGAGTAAATTTCGTGTGCTCAGTAAGCATTATTTTTTGAGGAAAAAACCAAGGCCAAGCTTGATAAATATTATGGAGACTATGCACCATCCATTTCCATGGTAAAAAAGTGGTGTACTGAATTCCGATGTGGCCGTACAAGCACGGAAGATGCCGAACGTTCTGGACGCCCAGTTGAGGTTTCCACATCCGAAACAATTGAAAAAATCCACGATATGGTTTTAGCCGATCGGCGATTAAAAGTGAGAGAGATTGTGGAAGCCGTAGGCATTTCACATGGCTCAGTGGTTTCAATTTTGAATGATCATTTGGGTATGAGAAAGCTTTCCGCAAGATGGGTGCCGCGTTTGCTCACAATCGACCACAAATGCAACCGTGTGACAATTTCACAGGAATGTTTAGCGTTGTTCAATCGCAATACGAACGAGTTTTTGCGCCGTTTCGTAACCGTGGACGAAACGTGGATCCACCACAACACACCGGAGACCAAACAGCAGTCAAAACAGTGGGTTTCTCGGGGTGAATCGGCGCCAAAGTAGGCAAAGGTGGTTTTGTCAGCCAATAAAGTCATGGCGACTGTTTTTTGGGATGCACGCGGTATTATCCACATTGACTACCTTCAAAAAGGAAAAACAATCAATGGTGAATATTACAGCAACTTATAGGGTCGATTCGATGAGGCATTGGAAAAAAAGAGACCGCACTTGGCCAAGAAAAAAGTTCTTTTCCACCTGGACAATTCACGGATGCACACATGTGCAGTTTCCATGGCAAAATTCCATGAATTCTACGAATTGCTCCCTTATCCGGCCTATTCACCCGATCTAGCCCCGTGTGACTATTTCTTGTTCCCAAACTTGAAGAAATGGCTCGGCGGAAAGAGATTTGCCTCCAATGACGAAGTCATGTCACAAACAAATGCCTATTTTGAAGACCTCGACAAATCATATTTTTGGAAGGGATAAAAACATTGGAGAAACGTTGGGCTAAGTGTATAGAGCTCAAAGGAGACTACGTTGAAAAATAAAATAACGTTTTATCTGAAAACCTGTGTTTCATTCAAATAGTCACGGACCTATTGACCCGCCCTCGTTTTATTAGGCATTTTAATTATGAACAAAAACAGATTGGGGAATTTATAAATAATCTTAAGAACGGTATTTTTAACGAACTAAAAGTGTACAACACAAAAATAGCAATAACAGATCACAAAATAAACAATAACAAGATTCATACCGCCTAAGGCAGAACTAAAATACGTCAGCGAAATTCTAAAAACTCAAATATCGAGATAAAACACAAGACAAATTGTAGAGAATGTTAAACATAGATATAAAGTATAACAGTGTAATATTCCATACATAAATTCTTATTTTCAATAGAGTCATTATAATATTTCACACATTATTCATTTTGTAAATGGCACAAATTACTTACTTTATTGAAATACTATTTTCACTGTCCTACTACATTGCTAATCAATATCTTTACTGCAAGTCGCGTGAGTTACCATCCGTGGGTTAGGGTAATCATGTTTCCAGAGTAGTATTGCTTTTGGGATGTTTAAAGTGTTTTAATAAAACACGTCTTCGTTGTTTGAAGTGAACGAATCGAATGTTTATTGAAAGTCATTGTTGTGCTGCTCACAGGCAGCTTTTATATATGTGTGTTTTTTCCTAGTAGATCCTCTGTCCCTGTCTCGCATACTTCTGTGAGTTGTGTTTGTTGGTGCTGTCCAGAGTTCCGGTTGATGACATAGGCGTAGTACAGGAAGTCTGCAGGGGAACACTGAAAGTGGTAACTCCTCCTCCCCTAGAACGTCGTGACGGCCAGTGATATGGAATGCTGGATGGAACGACTTGCGGTGTAGCTAGTGTACTTATAATTATGTATACTTATAATTTAACATTAATATTGTAGTGCTTATATGTATATGTGTGTGTGTTTTTATAGTACATATTATTATTATTTACATTAATAATGCTTATATATGTAATCGTGTTGTGTGTTCTATTTGCTTCTAGCAACAGGGTGATGTGTTTTTGTTTTCTTTATTTTTATTTTTTTTTTATTTTATATCTTTATTTTATTTATTTATTTATATATTTATTGTTTGTCTATCTTTAAATTTTCTTTTTATTTTTTCTTTATGAACTTTTTGTCCTTTCTTCGTTTTAAAAGTTATTCCATGGTCTGCTTTAACTATATGTTTAGAAAATCTTGGCATTATCTTATTTCTTCTGTTTTCTTTCCTAAATACTATGTCTTCTGCTGTTAGTGGTATTGGGTCTGTCCTTGTTTCATTCTGTTTCAGATTTCTCTCTATGGCCTTTGCTGTCATTTCTGTTTGAACTTGGGTGTATAATTTTGTCTTGAATTTGTTAAGTTTCTGTAAATAATTGTGTTCATCTGAATACTCTACTGTCCTATTGAATACAAGTGTCTTTCCTGTAAATAACTCGAATGGTATCAATTTTGTTGCCGAATGTATCGCATTGTTGTAGGTTATTAAGGTTTCGGTTAGTATTTCTTCGTGGTCACAGTTTATTTTATGGTCCTTTTTTACTTTATAAATTATTCTGTACGTTTCCGTCAGAGTGGAATGTAGTCTTTATACTGTGGAATTACTACTAGACCGCTGGAATGAAGTAAAATGAAGTTGCATATTATATTGTTTACAAAAATCTTTGAATAGTTTAGAGTTAAATTCTGCTCCCTGATCACAAATAATTAGTTAAGGGAATCCATAATTTAAAACAAATTTTTTCAATTCTTAATAATAGTAATAGTGTTTCCATTCTGGATTGTGTTTGCTGCGGCAAACTTAGAAAACTTGTCAATGATTGTTAACATAATTGTGCTGTTAATAAAATACAAATCTATGTGAACTATCTGTAGCGGTAATGCTGGTATTTGAGGTACTTGAAATTTAAGCTTCTGAGGGTTTCTGCCGTCTTTCATAGTCTGACAAATGTCGCAATTATTAATTATTTTTGATACAGCTTCTTTTACTCCTGGGAAATAATACAATCTTCTTACGTGCAATATGGTCTCATCTATTCCCCTGTGATTACTAATTTCGTGATCTTTTATTAATATAGAATTTAGTTCTTCAGAATTTAACACCTCTTTGAGGAACAGTGTCACACGAATAATTTTGCAACCCCTTTTTTATACCCTTGAAAAAGAGTATTATAATTTTGTCCCGAAATGTGTAACGCATTAAAGGAAGCATCTCTGACCCCACAAAGTATATATATTCTTGATCAGCATCAACAGGCGAGTCGATATAGCCATGTCCGTCTGTCCGTCTGTCCGTGTGTTTCTATGCAAAAAATAGACAGTAGTTTAAAAGCTATCGTTTATTTTTGGTGCACGCAGATCAAGTTTAAGAATCGGTCGGATCGGACCACTATATCATATAGCTGCCATACAAACGACCGATATGAAAACAAGTCTTTGTATGAATTTTTTTTTGTTTTCCAACCTATTGCAACTGAATTCAACACTTATTCATTTGACATAGCCATACATTATTTGTAGAAGTTTGATCCGGATCGGATCACTATAACATATAGCTGCCATACAAACGACCGATATGAACACAAGTCTTTGTAGGAAAAATTTTTTTGTTTTCCAACCTATTGAACTGAATTCAACATTTATTCATTTGACAAGCCATACATGATATGTAAAAGTTTGGTCCGGATGGGACCACTATATCATTTAGCTGCCATACAAACGACCGATATAAAACAAAACTTTTTTGTTTTCAAGGGTATACCATCTTCGGCAAGCCGAAGATAACTTTTCTCACTTGTTTTTAAGTATTCTTTATATATCGTACATATTCTGTTGAAAATGTCGTTGCTTGTCATAATTGCACAAAGTCTTCCTGATTTTAAGGTGTCTTTAAGTATTTTTAATATATTGTCGTCCGTATATTGTGGTTGTACGAAGGTTATCCTTATTTTGTTTTTAAAAGGTGTTTCAGTTATCTTGTCTACAATTTCTCCTATTTTCAAAATTAATTGTGTCTTAAAATCGTTTATAGGTTTTTCCGTTATTTTCGCAATTTCTCCTGAATCCTCAGGGTCATCCCCGTTTAACTGCTTCTACTGACTCATTTTCGTTTATAAATGTTTCGACTTGCTTAACTTAATTAAGCAATAATACGTAATAATACTTAATGCATCTGAGTTAGTATTAAATTTGCCTTTGTTATAAACGATATCATATTCGTACTCCGTTAACTGTAGTCTCCATCTTATTAGTTTAGCGTTATTTTTTATATTATTTAAATAAATTAAAGGCTGGTGATTCGTATAAATCGTAAACTTTGTCCCGTATAAGTATTGTCGAAATTTTTTAACCGCCCACACTATGGCTAGCATCTCTTTTTCTGAAGCGGAATAATTAACTTCAGTCCTATTTAGCGTCCTACTTGCATATGCTACTGGTTTGTCATTTCCTACTTTTCCTTGTGACAACACTGCTCCTAGTGCATAATTACTAGCGTCTGTCGTTAGTAAGAACGGTTACCCATAATCTGGGTATTGTTAAATCGGGTCGTTGCATAATAATGTTTTTGCGTACTGAAAAGCTTCTCTAAATTCTTGTGTTATCTCCACCGCTTTTTATACCCTTGAAAAAGGGTATTATAATTTTATCCAGAAATGTGTAACGCATTAAAGGAAGCATCTCCGACCCCACAAAGTATATATATTCTTGATCAGCATCAACAGCCGAGTCGATATAGCCATGTCCGTCTGTCCGTCTGTCCGTCTATCCGTCTGTCCGTCTGTTTCTATGCAAAAAATAGACAGTAGTTTTAAAGCTAGCGTTTTGAAATTTTTACCAGATCATTATTTTTGTTGCACGCAGATCAAGTTTAAGAATCGGTCGGATCGGACCACTGTATCATATAGCTGCCATACAAACGACCGATATGAAAACAAGTCTTTGTATGGGAAACTTTTTTGTTTTCCAAGCTATTGCAACTGAATTCAACATTTATTTATTTGACATAGCCATACATGATTTGTGAAAGTTTGGTCCGGATCGCATCAGTTATCATATGGCTGCCATACAAACGACCGATATGAAAACAAGTCTTTGTATGGGAAACTTTTTTGTTTTCCAAGCTATTGCAACCGAATTCAACATTTATTCATTTGACATAACCATACATAATTTATTAAAGTTTGGTCCGGATCGGACCACTATATCATATAGCTGCCATACAAACGACCGAATGAAAACAAGTCTTTGTATGGAAAACTTCTTTGTTTTCAAGGGTATACCATCTTCGGCAAGCCGAAGATAACTTTTCCCATTTGTTTTTTCTTTTAATTGTACTGTCAAAGCTTTTATTATTTTTGCTAAGTCTTTAATAAATTTCCTATAATTTTGTCGGTAAGACAAAATTTTGTATTGCCTCTATTTTTTTTGGATTAGGTTTTGTACCCTCGGGTGTCACTATGTATCCCAAGAATTCTTACTCTTTCTTTAAAAACTCTGACTTATCTTGTTGTATTTTAAGATTAGCTGATTTTAATTTATTGAAAACAACTTTTAAATCCTGGATGTAGTGATGCTGAATAAACGATGATATCGTCCATGATGATTTCTTATGATTTCACCTAATAAATTGGTAATGAATCTTTGGAAGGTGGCTGGGGCATTAGGTTAGTCCGAAAGGCATTCTATTAAACTCATAGTGCTCCCCTACCGCTGTGAAAGCTGTCTTTGAAATATCTCCCGGGTTCATTTTTATCTGGTGATACCCGCTCTTTATGTCTAATGAAGAAAAGTATTTAGCTTTGCCTAAAGAATCTAATACCTCACTGATAAGTGGTAATGGGTACTTATCCTTAATAGTTTTCTCTATGATTTTTCTGAAGTCGACAACTAATCTACATTTTCTTTCTCCTTAAGCGTCTTCCTTTTTAGGCACTAGCCATACGGGTGCACTCCATGGTGAATAACTATGTTTTATAATATCCTGGTCTAATAAGTCTGTAATCTGTCTTTTGATTTCTTGATTTTCTTTCATCGAGTATCTAAAGGGTCTAACGTAAATTGGGTTTTCGTCCGTTAGTTTTATTGTATGGTTGGCGCCCTTTGTTACTGTTAATTTGTCTCCTTTTTGGTAAAATAAATTCCTATATTGTTTGCATATATTGTTTATCACTGCCAATTTTTCTTCGCTATTTAGGTGCTCTATTAATTTTAACTTGGTCTCTTTTTCTGCATTTAGTTCCTTTTTAGTTGTCTCAGTTATAAAGAAAAACTCACAGAAGTTTTCACTGTCGTACCGCTGTCCAACTATTGGTTTATTAATTGTGATTGTCAAATCTTGTGCGGATATGTTAATTATTTCGACTTTTGCCTTGTAGTTTTCTGTTCTATAAATTTCTTCTGTAATGGACAATCCGTCCTGTATATATATTTCGTTTATATAGATATATCTCCTTCATTATTTTTTACTGGTATTTCTATCAGGGTTTTTGTTTGACCCTGTATTAACGTCGACGTTTGTGGTTTCTGCTTTTTAAATAACTTAATAGTTGCGTTTATCGTTTCTAACTTTTCTTCCTCAATGTCGACTTTAGCTAATATTCCTAATATTCCGTCAAAAAATGGATGAAATTTAAATATAAACAAGTGAGAAAAGTTATCTTCGGCTGGCCGAATATGGTATACCCATGAAAACAAAAAAGTTTTCCATACAAAGACTTGTTTTCATATCGGTCGTTTGTATGGCAGCTATATGATATAATGGTCCGATCCGGAGCAAACTTAAAAAAATAATGTATGGCTCTGTCAAACGAACAAATGTTGAATTCGGTAGCAATAGGTTGAAAAACAAAAAAATTTTCCTTACAAAGACTAGTTTTCATATCGGTCGTTTGTATGGCAGCTATGTGATATAGTGATCCGCTCCGGACCAAAGTTTCACAAATCGTGTAAGGCTATGTCAAATGAATAAGTGTTGAATGCGGTTGCAATAGGTTGGAGAACAAAAAAATTTTCCATACAAAGACTTGTTTTCATATCGGTCGTTTGTATGGCAGCTATATGATATAGTGGTCCGATCCGACCGATTTTTAAACTTGATCTGTGTGATCTGTTAAAAATTTCAAAACGCTAGCATTAAATCTACTGTCTATTTTTTGCATAGAAACAGACGGACAGATGGACAGAAGGACAACCGGACAGACGGACAGACGGACAAGTGGACATGGCTATATCGACTCAGCTGTTTATGCTGATCACGAATATATAGTGACGTATTTGGGTGGTCCAAACCGGCCACTTCAATTATTTCATAAAACTATAAACAGTTATGCACTTAAGCGATTTCCATAATGTATCGCAGCTGCGCAGCATCCGTTTCCAATAAAGAATTCTTTCGCAGCCGCACTTACCCATTCTTGTAAACATCCTAAATCCTGATCTAAGCAGATTTGACTGCTCTCTTTGAATATTTTCCTAATCTTAAGAATCCAAGAGCAAGGCTCTCCCGAAATACCGAGGCTTCTCCTCAACCCAATGTACATTTGATTTTTAGTCTTAAGCTGATATCCGAATAAAGAAGTTCAATTAAAACCTTCGTTAAAAAATTCTTCTCAGCGTTGTCCTTAGTCAACTGACGGGACATTTATTCGACTGAAATAAAAAATATTACAACCAATTTTACTGGCGCAGTCGGTAAAATACATTGTTCATACGAAAGACTCACAGGGTATTATAGGAAATTTATACCTAACTTTTCTGACATTGCCAAACATCTGACCAAGTGCCTAAAGAAAGGAGCAACAATAGATATAAACAGTTCAGAATACTTAGAAGCATTCCAAAGGTTAAAATTATTAATCTCTGAAGACCCGATGCTAAAAATACCGAATTTCGAGAGGAAATTTACATTAACAACAGATGCCAGCAATGTAGCTTTAGGAGCTGTTCTATCACAAGACGGACACCCTGTTAGCTACATCAGCAGAACATTAAACGAACATGAAGTCAATTATAGCGCCATAGAAAAAGAATTAGCAATAGTTTGGGCCACTAAAACCTTCCGACACTATTTGTTAGGACGACATTTCGAAGTAGCTTCTGACCATCAACCCTTGTGCTGGCTACACAAACTAAAAGAACCTAATTCAAAATTAACAAGTGAGAAAAGTTATCTTCGGCTTGCCGAAGATGGTATACCCTTGAAAACAAAAGTTTTCCATACAAAGCCTTGTTTTCATATCGGTCGTTTGTATGGCAGCTATATGATATAGTGGTCCGATCCGGACCAAACTATCACAAATCATGTATGGCTATGTCAAATTAATAAATGTTGAATTCAGTTGCAATAGCTTGGAAAACAAAAAAGTTTCCCATACAAAGACTTGTATTCAAATCGGTCGTTTGTATGGCAGCTATATGATATAGTGGTCCGATCCGGACCAAACTTTCACAAATCATGTATAGCTATGTCGAATGAATAAATGTTGAATTCAGTTGCAATAGGTTGGAAAACAAAAAAGTTTCCCATACAAAGACTTGTTTTCATATCGGTCGTTTGTATGGCAGCTATATGATATAGTGGTCCGATCCGGACCAAACTTTCACAAATTATGTATGGCTCTGTCAAATAAATAATTGTTGAATTCATTTGCAATAGCTTGGAAAACAAAAAAGTTTCCCATACAAAGACTTGTTTTCATATCGGTCGTTTGTAAGGCAGCTATATGATATAGTGGTCCGATCCGGACCAAAGTTCTAAAAATAATGTATGGCTATGTTAAATTAATAAATGTTGAATTCAGTTGCAATAGCTTGGAAAACAAACAACAAAAAAGTTTTCCATACAAAGCCTTGTTTTCATATCGGTCGTTTGTATGGCAGCTATATGATATAGTGGTCCGATCCGGACCAAACTATCACAAATCATGTATGGCTATGTCAAATTAATAAATGTTGAATTCAGTTGCAATAGCTTGGAAAACAAAAAAGTTTTCCATACAAAGACTTGTATTCATATCGGTCGTTTGTATGGCAGCTATATGATATAGTGGTCCGATCCGGACCAAACTTTTACAAATCATGTACAGCTATGTCGAATGAATAAATGTTGAATTCAGATGCAATAGGTTGGAAAACAAAAAAGTTTCCCATACAAAGACTTGTTTTCATATCGGTCGTTTGTATGGCAGCTATATGATATAGTGGTCCGATCCGGACCAAACTTTCACAAATCATGTATGGCTCTGTCAAATAAATAATTGTTGAATTCATTTGCAATAGCTTGGAAAACAAAAAAGTTTCCCATACAAAGACTTGTTTTCATATCGGTCGTTTGTAAGGCAGCTATATGATATAGTGGTCCGATCCGGACCAAAGTTCTAAAAATAATGTATGGCTATGTTAAATTAATAAATGTTGAATTCAGTTGCAATAGCTTGGAAAACAAACAACAAAAAAGTTTTCCATACAAAGCCTTGTTTTCATATCGGTCGTTTGTATGGCAGCTATATGATATAGTGGTCCGATCCGGACCAAACTATCACAAATCATGTATGGCTATGTCAAATTAATAAATGTTGAATTCAGTTGCAATAGCTTGGAAAACAAAAAAGTTTCCCATACAAAGACTTGTATTCATATCGGTCGTTTGTATGGCAGCTATATGATATAGTGGTCCGATCCGGACCAAACTTTCACAAATCATGTATAGCTATGTCCAATGAATAAATGTTGAATTCAGTTGCAATAGCTTTGAAAACAAAAAAGTTTCCCATACAAAGACTTGTTTTCATATCGGTCGTTTGTATGGCAGCTATATGATATAGTGGTCCGATCCGGACCAAACTTTCACAAATCATGTATGGCTCTGTCAAATAAATAACTGTTGAATTCATTTGCAATAGCTTGGAAAACAAAAAAGTTTCCCATACAAAGACTTGTTTTCATATCGGTCGTTTGTAAGGCAGCTATATGATATAGTGGTCCGATCCGGACCAAAGTTCTAAAAATAATGTATGGCTATGTTAAATTAATAAATGTTGAATTCAGTTGCAATAGCTTGGAAAACAAACAACAAAAAAGTTTTCCATACAAAGCCTTGTTTTCATATCGGTCGTTTGTATGGCAGCTATATGATATAGTGGTCCGATCCGGACCAAACTATCACAAATCATGTCGCAATCTATGTCAAATGAATAAATGTTGAATTCAGTTGCAATAGCTTGGAAAACAAAAAAGTTTCCCATACAAAGACTTGTATTCATATCGGTCGTTTGTATGGCAGCTATATGATATAGTGGTCCGATCCGGACCAAACTTTCACAAATCATGTATAGCTATGTCCAATGAATAAATGTTGAATTCAGTTGCAATAGCTTTGAAAACAAAAAAGTTTCCCATACAAAGACTTGTTTTCATATCGGTCATTTGTATGGCAGCTATATGATATAGAGGTCCGATCCGGACTAAACTTTCACAAATCATGTATGGCTATGTCAAATGAATAAATGTTGAATTCAGTTGCAATAGCTTGGAAAACCAACAAAAAAGTTTTCCATACAAAGCCTTGTTTTCATATCGTTCGTTTGCATGGCAGCTATATGATATAGTGGTCCGATCCGGACCAATAAATAAATAAATGTTGAATTCAGTTGCAATAGCTTGGAAAACAAAAAAATTTCCCCTACAAAGTGTTGTTTTCATATCGGTCGATTGTATGGCAGCTATATGATATAGTGGTCCGATCCGGACCAAACTTTTACAAATCATGTATGGCTATGTCAAATGAATAAACTTTGAATTCAGTTGCAATAGCTTGGAAATCAAACAACAAAAATGTTCCCCATACAAAGACTTGTTTTCATATCGGTTGTTGTATGGCAGCTATATGATATAGTGGTCCGATCCGGACTATTACAAATCGTGTATGGCTGAATCAAATGAATAAATGTTGAATTCGGTTGCAATAGGTTGGAAAACAAAAAAGTTTTCCATACAAAGACTTGTTTTCATATCGGTTATTTGTAGGGCAGCTATATGATATAGAGGTCCGATTCGGACCAAACTTTCACAAATCATGTATGGCTATGTCAAATGAATAAATGTTGAATTCAGTTTCAATAGCTTGGAAAACAAACAACAAAAGAGGTTTCCATAAAAAGCCTTGTTTTCATATCGGTCGTTTGTATGGCAGCTATATGATAAAGTGGTCCGACCCGGACCAAACTTTCACAAATCATGTATGGCTATGTCCAATGAATAATATTGAATTCAGTTGCAATAGCTTGGAAAACGAAAAAGTTTCCTATACAAAGACTTGTTTTCTTATCGGTCGTTTGCATGGCAGCTATATGATATAGTGGTCCGATCCGGACCAAACTGTCACAAATCACGTATGGCTCTGTCAAATGAATAAATGTTGAATTCAGTTGCAATAGCTTTGAAAACAAAAAAGTTTCCCATACAAAGACTTGTTTTCATATCGGTCGTTTGTATGGCAGCTATATGATATAGTGGTCCGATCCGGACCAAACTGCTACAAATAATGTATGGCTATGTTAAATTAATAAATTTTAAATTCGGTTGCAATAGCTTGAAAAACAAAAAAGTTTCCTATACAAAGCCTTGTTTTCATATCGTCGTTTGCATGGAAGCTATATGATATAGTGGTCCGATCCGGACCAAACTTTCACAACTCGTGTATGGCTATGTCAGATAAATAAATGTTGATTTCTGTTGCAATAGCTTGGAAAACAATTTTCCATACAATGACTTGTTTTCATATCGGTCGTTTGTATGGCAGCTATATGATATAGTGGTCCGATCCGGACCAAACTTCTACAAATCATGTATGGCTATGTCAAATAAATAAACGTTGAATTCAGTTGCAATAGTTTTGAAAACAAAAAAGTTTCCTATACAAAGACTTGTTTTCATATCGGCCGTTTGTATGGCAGCTATATGATATAGTGGTCCGATCCGGACCAAACTGCTACAAATAATGTATCGCTATGTTGAATTAATAAATGTTAAATTCGGTTGCAATAGCTTGAAAACAAACAAGTTTCCTATACAAAGACTTGTTTTCATATCGGTCGTTTGTATGGCAGCTATATGATATAGTGGTCCGATCCGGACTAAACTTTCACAAATCATGTATGGCTATGTCAAATGAATAAATGTTGAATTCAGTTGCAATAGGTTGGAAAACAAACAACAAAAAAGTTTTCCATACAAAGCCTTGTTTTCATATCGGTCGTTTGCATGGCAGCTATATGATATAAGGGTCCGATCCGGACCAAGCTTTCACAACTCGTGTATGGCTACGTCAGATAAATAAATGTTGATTTCGGTTGCAATAGCTTGGAAAACAATTTTCCATACAATGACTTTTTTTCATATGGGTCGTTTGTATGGCAGCTATATGATATAGTGGTCCGATCCGGACCAAACTTTCACAAATCATGAACAGCTATGTCAAATGAATAAACGTTGAATTCAGTTGCAATAGCTTGGAAAACAAACAACAAAAAGTTTCCCATACAAAGACTTGTTTTCATATCGGTCGTTTGTATGGCAGCTATATGATAAAGAGGTCCGATCCGGACCAAACTTTCACAAATCATGTATGGCTATGTCAAATGAAGAAATGTTGAATTCAGTTGCAATAGCTTGGAAAACGAAAAAGTTTCCTATACGAAGACTTGTTTTATAGCAATAGCTTGAAAAACAAACAACAAAAAAGTTTTCCATACAAAGCCTTGTTTTCATATCGGTCGTTTGCATGGCAGCTATATGATATAGTGGTTCGATCCGGACCAAACTTTCACAACTCGTGTATGGCTACGTCAGATAAATAAATGTTGATTTCGGTTGCAATAGCTTGGAAAACAATTTTCCATACAATGACTTTTTTCATATGGGTCGTTTGTATGGCAGCTATATGATATAGTGGTCCGATCCGACCGATTTTTAAACTTGATCTGCGTGCAACAAAAATAATGATCTGGTAAAAATTTCAAAAAGCTAGCTGTAAAACTACTGTCTATTTTTTGCATAGAAACAGACGGACAGACGGACATGGCTATACCGACTCGGCTGTTGATGCTGATCAAGAATATATATACTTTGTGGGGTCGGAGATGCTTCCTTTAATGCGTTACACATTTCTGGACAAAATTATAATACCCTTTTTCAAGGGTATAACAAGTGAAAACAAAAAGTTTTCCATACAAAGACTTGTTTTCATATCGGTCGTTTGTATGGCAGCTATATGATATAGTGGTCTAATCCGGATCAAACTTTCACAAATCATGTACGCCTATGTCAAATTAATAAATGTTGAATTCGGTTGCAATAGGTTGGAAAACAAAAAAGTTTCCAATAGGTTGCAATAGCTTTGAACACAAAAAAGTTTTCTATACAAAGACTTGTTTTCATATCGGTCGTTTGTATGGCAGCTATATGATATAGTGGTCCGATCGGGAATAAACTTTTACAAATCGTGTATGGCTATATCAAATGAATAAACGTTGAATTTAATTGCAATAGGTTGGAAAACAAAAAAATTTTCCTTACAAAGACTTGTTTTCATATCGGTCGTTTGTATGGCAGCTATATGATATAGTGGTCCGATCCGGACCAAACTTCTACCAATAATGTATGGCTATGTCAAATTAATGAAAGGTTAATTCGGTTGCAATAGGTTGGAAAATAAAAAAGTTCCCAATACAAAGACTTGTTTTCATATCGGTCGTTTGTATGGCAGCTATAGGATATAGTGGTCCGATCCGGACCAAACTTTCACAAATCATGTATAGCTATGTCCAATAAATAAATGTTGAATTCAGTTTCAATAGCTTGGAAAACAAACAACAAAAAAGGTTTCCATACAAAGCCTTGTTTTCATATCGGTCGTTTGTATGGCAGCTATATGATATAGTGGTCCGATCCGGACCAAACTTTCACAAATCATGTATGGATATGTTAAATGAATAAATGTTGAATTCAGTTTCAATAGCTTGGAAAACAAAAAACAAAAAAGGTTTCCATACAAAGCCTTGTTTTCATATCGGTCGTTTGTATGGCAGCTATATGATATAGTGATCCGATTCGGACCAAACTTTCACAAATCATGTATGGATATGTCAAATGAATAAATGTTAAATTCAGTTTCAATAGCTTGGAAAACAAACAACAAAAAAGGTTTCCATACAAAGCCTTGTATTCATATCGGTCGTTTGTATGGCAGCTATATGATATAGTGGTCCGATCCGGACCAAACTTTCACAAATCATGTATAGCTATGTCGAATGAATAAATGTTGAATTCAGTTGCAATAGCTTTGAAAACAAAAAAGTTTCCCATACAAAGACTTGTTTTCATATCGGTCGTTTGTATGGCAGCTATATGATATAGTGGTCCGATCCGGACCAAACTTTCACAAATCATGTATGGCTCTGTCAAATAAATAATTGTTGAATTCAGTTGCAATAGCTTGGAAAACAAAAAAGTTTCCCATACAAAGACTTGTTTTCATATCGGTCGTTTGTAAGGCAGCTATATGATATAGTGGTCCGATCCGGACCAAAGTTCTAAAAATAATGTATGGCTATGTTAAATTAACAAATGTTAAATTCAGTTGCAATAGCTTGGAAAACAAAAAAGTTTCCCATACAAAGACTTGTTTTCAAATCGGTTGTTTGTATGGCAGCTATATGATATAGTGGTCCGATCCGGACCAAAGTTCTAAAAATAATGTATGGCTATGTCAAATTAATAAATGTTGAATTCGGTTGCAATAGGTTGGAAAACAAAAAAGTTCCCAATATAAAGACTTGTTTTTATATCGGTTGTTGTATGGCAGCTATATGATATAGTGGTCCGATCCGGACCAAACTTTTACAAATCGTGTATGGCTATATGAAATGAATAAATGTTGAATTCGGTTGCAATAGGTTGAAAACGAAATAGTTTCCTATACAAAGACTTGTTTTCATATCGGTCGTTTGTATGGCAGCTATATGATATAGAGGTCCGATGCGGACCAAACTTTCACAAATCATGTACGGCTATGTCAAATGAATAAATGTTGAATTCAGTTGCAATAGCTTGGAAAACAAACAACAAAAAAGTTTTCCATACAAAGCCTTGTTTTCATATCGGTCGTTTGCATGGCAGCTATATGATATAGTGGTCCGATCCGGACCAAACTTCTGAAAATAATGTATGGCTATGTCAAATTAATAAACGTTAAATTCGGTTGCAATAGGGTGGAAAACAAAAAAGTTCCCAATACAAAGACTTGTTTTCATATCGGTTGTTGTATGGCAGATATATGATATAGAGGTCCGATCCGGACCAAACTTTCACAAATCATGTACGGCTATGTCAAATGAATAAATGTTGAATTCAGTTGCAATAGCTTGGAAATCAAACAACAAAAGTTTCCCATACAAAGACTTGTTTTCATATCGGTCATTTGTATGGCAGCTATATGATATAGTGGTCCGATCCGGACTAAACTTTCACAAATCATGTATGGCTATGTCAAATGAATAAATGTTGAATTCAGTTGCAATAGCTTGGAAAACCAACAAAAAGTTTTCCATACAAAGCCTTGTTTTCATATCGGTCGTTTGCATGGCAGCTATATGATATAGTGGTCCGATCCGGACCAATTCAAATAAATAAATGTTGAATTCAGTTGCAATAGCTTGGAAAACAAAAAAATTTCCCCTACAAAGTGTTGTTTTCATATCGGTCGTTTGTATGGCAGCTATATGATATAGTACTCCGATCCGGACCAAACTTTTACAAATCATGTATGGCTATGTCAAATGAATAAACTTTGAATTCAGTTGCAATAGCTTGGAAATCAAAAAAGTTCCCAATATAAAGACTTGTTTTCATATCGGTTGTTGTATGGCAGCTATATGATATAGTGGTCCGATCCGGACCAAACTTTTACAAATCGTGTATGGCTATATGAAATAAATAAATGTTGAATTCGGTTGCAATAGGTTGAAAAAAAAAAGTTTTCCATACAAAGACTTGTTTTCAAATCGGTCGTTTGTATGGCAGCTATATGATTTAGTGGTCCGATCCGGACCAAACTTTCACAAATCATGTATGGCTATGTCAAATGAATAAATGTCGAATTCAGTTGCCATAGCTTGGAAAACAAACAACAAAAAAGTTTTCCATACAAAGCCTTGTTTTCATATCGGTCGTTTGTATGGCAGCTATATGATATAGTGGTCCGATCCGGACCAAACTTTCACAACTCGTGTATGGCTATGTCAGATAAATAAATGTTGATTTCGGTTGCAATAGTTTGGAAAACAAAAAATTTTCCATACAATGACTTGTTTTCATATCGGTCGTTTGTATGGCAGCTATATGATATAGTGTTCCGCTCCGGACCAAACTTTCACAAATCATGTATGGCTATGTCAAACTAATAAACGTTGAATTCAGTTGCAATAGCTTGGAAAACAAAAAAGTTTCCCATACAAAGACTTGTTTTCAAATCGGTCGTTTGTATAGCAGCTATATGATATAGTGGTCCGATCCGGACCAAACTTCTAAAACTAATGTATGGCTATGTCAAATTAATAAATGTTGAATTCGGTTGCAATAGGTTGGAAAACAAAAAGTTCCCAATACAAAGACTTGTTTTCATATCGGTCGTTGTATGGCAGCTATATGATATAGTGGTCCGATCCGGACCAAACTTTTACAAATCGTGTATGGCTATATGAAATGAATAAATGTTGAATTCGGTTGCAATAGGTTGAAAAAAAAAAAAGTTTTCCATACAAAGACTCGTTTTCATATCGGTCGTTTGTATGGCAGCTATATGATTTAGTGGTCCGATCCGGACCAAACTTTCACAAATCATGTATGGCTATGTCAAATGAATAAATGTCGAATTCAGTTGCCATAGCTTGGAAAACAAACAACAAAAAAGTTTTCCATACAAAGCCTTGTTTTCATATCGGTCGTTTGCATGGCAGCTATATGATATAGTGGTCCGATCCGGACCAAACTTTCACAACTCGTGTATGGCTATGTCAGATAAATAAATGTTGATTTCGGTTGCAATAGCTTGGAAAACAATTTTCCATACAGTGACTTGTTTTCATATCGGTCGTTTGTATGGCAGCTATATGATATAGTGGTCCGATCCGGACCAAACTTTCACAAATCATGTATGGCTATGTCAAACTAATAAACGTTGAATTCAGTTGCAATAGCTTGGAAAACAAAAAAGTTTCCCATACAAAGACTTGTTTTCAAATCGGTCGTTTGTATGGCAGCTATATGATATAGTGGTCCGATCCGGACCAAACTTCTAAAACTAATGTAAGGCTATGTCAAATTAATAAATGTTGAATTCGGTTGCAATAGGTTGGAAAACAAAAAAGTTCCCAATAAAAAGACTTGTTTTCATATCGGTCGTTGTATGGCACCTATATGATATAGTGGTCCGATCCGGACCAAACTTTTACAAATCGTGTATGGCTATATGAAATGAATAAAAGTTGAATTCGGTTGCAATAGGTTGAAAAAAAAGAAAAGTTTTCCATACAAAGACTTGTTTTCATATCGGTCGTTTGTAGGGCAGCTATATGATATAGTGGTCCGATCCGGACCAAACTTTCACAAATCATGTATGGCTATGTCAAATGAATAAATGTTGAATTCAGTTGCAATAGCTTGGAAAACAAACAACAAAAAGGTGTTCCATACAAAGCCTTGTTTTCATATCGGTCGTTTGCATGGCAGCTATATGATATAGAGGTCCGATCCGGACCAAACTTCTGAAAATAATGTATGGCTATATCAAATGAACAAATTTTGAATTCGGTTGCAATAGGTTGGAAAACAAAAAAGTTCCCCATACAAAGACTTGTTTTCATATCGGTTGTTGTATGGCAGCTATATGATATAGTGGTCCAATCCGGACCAAACTTTTACAAATCATGTATGGCTATGTCAATGAATAAATGTTGAATTCAGTTGCAATAGGTTGGAAAACGAAAAAGTTTCCTATACAAAGACTTTTTCATATCGGTCGTTTGTATGGCAGTATATGTAAGGTCCGATCCGGACCAAACTTTCACAACTCGTGTATCGCTATGTCAGATAAATAAATGTTGATTTTGGTTGCAATAGCTTGGAAAACAAACAACAAAAAAAGTTTCCCATACAAAGACTTGTTTTCATATCGGTCATTTGTATGGCAGCTATATGATATAGAGGTCCGATCCGGACTAAACTTTCACAAATCATGTATGGCTATGTCAAATGAATAAATGTTGAATTCAGTTGCAATAGCTTGGAAAACAAACAACAAAAAAGTTTTCCATACAAAGCCTTGTTTTCATATCGTTCGTTTGTATGGCAGCTATATGATATAGTGGTCCGATCCGGACCAAACTTCTAAATATAATGTATGGCTATGTCAAATGAACAAATTTTCAATTCGGTTGCAATAGGTTGGAAAACAAAAAAGTTCCCCATACAAAGACTTGTTTTCATATCGGTTGTTGTATGGCAGCTATATGATATAGTGGTCCAATCCGGACCAAACTTTTACAAATCATGTATGGCTATGTCAAATGAATAAATGTTGAATTCAGTTGCAATAGGTTGGAAAACGAAAAAGTTTCCTATACAAAGACTTTTTCATATCGGTCGTTTGTATGGCAGCTTAGGTCCGATCCGGACCAAACTTTCACAACTCGTGTATCGCTATGTCAGATAAATAAATGTTGATTTTGGTTGCAATAGCTTGGAAAACAAACAACAAAAAAAGTTTCCCATACAAAGACTTGTTTTCATATCGGTCATTTGTATGGCAGCTATATGATATAGAGGTCCGATCCGGACTAAACTTTCACAAATCATGTATGGCTATGTCAAATGAATAAATGTTGAATTCAGTTGCAATAGCTTGGAAAACAAACAACAAAAAAGTTTTCCATACAAAGCCTTGTTTTCATATCGTTCGTTTGTATGGCAGCTATATGATATAGTGGTCCGATCCGGACCAAACTTCTAAAAATAATGTATGGCTATGTCAAATGAACAAATTTTGAATTCGGTTGCAATAGGTTGGAAAACAAAAAGTTCCCCATACAAAGACTTGTTTTCATATCGGTCGTTGTATGGCAGCTATATGATATAGTGGTCCAATCCGGACCAAACTTTTACAAATCATGCATGGCTATGTCAAATGAATAAATGTTGAATTCAGTTGCAATAGGTTGGAAAACGAAAAAGTTTCCTATACAAAGACTTTTTCATATCGGTCGTTTGTATGGCAGAGGTCCGATCCGGACAAAACTTTCACAACTCGTGTATCGCTATGTCAGATAAATAAATGTTGATTTTGGTTGCAATAGCTTGGAAAACAAACAACAAAAAAGTTTTCCATACAAAGCCTTGTTTTCATATCGTTCGTTTGCATGGCAGCTATATGATATAGTGGTCCGATCCGGACCAAAATAAATAAATAAATGTTGAATTCAGTTGCAATAGCTTGGAAAACAAAAAAATTTCCCCTACAAAGTCTTGTTTTCATATCGGTCGATTGTATGGCAGCTATATGATATAGTGGTCCGATCCGGACCAAACTTTCACAACTCGTGTATGGCTATGTCAGATAAATAAATGTTGATTTCGGTTGCAATAGTTTGGAAAACAAAAATTTTCCATACAATGACTTGTTTTCATATCGGTCGTTTGTATGCCAGCTATATGATATAGTGTTCCGCTCCGGACCAAACTTTCACAAATAATGTATGGCTATGTCAAACGAATAAACGTTGAATTCAGTTGCAATAGCTTGGAAAACAAAAAAGTTTCCCATACAAAGACTTGTTTTCAAATCGGTCGTTTGTATGGCAGCTATATGATATAGTGGTCCGATCCAGACCAAACTTCTAAAAATAATGTATGGCTATGTCAAATTAAAAAATGTTGATTTCGGTTGCAATAGGTTGGAAAACAAAAAAGTTCCCAATATAAAGACTTGTTTTCATATCGGTTGTTGTATGGCAGCTATACGATATAGTGGTCCGATCCGGACCAAACTTTTACAAATCGTGTATGGCTATATCAAATGAATAAATGTTGAATTCGGTTGCAATAGGTTGAAAAAAAAAAAAGTTTTCCATACAAAGACTTGTTTTCATATCGGTCGTTTGTATGGCAGCTATATGATTTAGTGGTCCGATCCGGACCAAACTTTCACAAATCATGTATAGCTATGTCAAATGAATAAATGTCGAATTCAGTTGCCATAGCTTGGAAAACAAACAACAAAAAAGTTTTCCATACAAAGCCTTGTTTTCATATCGGTCGTTTGCATGGCAGCTATATGATATAGTGGTCCGATCCGGACCAAACTTTCACTACTCGTGTATGGCTATGTCAGATAAATAAATGTTGATTTCGGTTGCAATAGTTTGGAAAACAATTTTCCATACAATGACTTGTTTTCATATCGGTCGTTTGTATGGCAGCTATATGATATAGTGTTCCGATCCGGACCAAACTTTCACAAATCATGTATGGCTATGTCAAACTAATAAACGTTGAATTCAGTTGCAATAGCTTGGAAAACAAAAAAGTTTCCCATACAAAGACTTGTTTTCAAATCGGTCGTTTGTATGGCAGCTATATGATATAGTGGTCCGATCCGGACCAAACTTTTAAAACTAATGTAAGGCTATGTCAAATTAATAAATGTTGAATTCGGTTGCAATAGGTTGGAAAACAAAAAAGTTCCCAATAAAAAGACTTGTTTTCATATCGGTTGTTGTATGGCAGCTATATGATATAGTGGTCCGATCCGGACCAAACTTTTACAAATCGTGTATGGCTATATGAAATGAATAAATGTTGAATTCGGTTGCAATAGGTTGAAAAAAAGAAAAGTTTTCCATACAAAGACTTGTTTTCATATCGGTCGTTTGTAGGGCAGCTATATGATATAGAGGTCCGATCCGGACCAAACTTTCACAAATCATGTATTGCTATGTCAAATGAATAAATGTTGAATTCAGTTGCAATAGCTTGGAAAACAAACAACAAAAAGGTTTTCCATACAAAGCCTTGTTTTCATATCGGTCGTTTGCATGGCAGCTATATGATATAGTGGTCCGATCCGGACCAAACTTCTGAAAATAATGTATGGCTATGTCAAATGAATAAATGTTGAATTCAGTTGCAATAGGTTGGAAAACGAAAAAGTTTCCTATACAAAGACTTGTTTTCATATCGGTCGTTTGTATGGCAGCTATATGATATAGAGGTCCGATCCGGACCAAACTTTCACAAATCATGTACGGCTATATCAAATGAATAAATGTTGAATTCAGTTGCAATAGCTTGGAAATCAAACAACAAAAAAGTTTCCCATACAAAGACTTGTTTTCATATCGGTCATTTGTATGGCAGCTATATGATATAGAGGTCCGATCCGGACTAAACTTTCACAAATCATGTATGGCTATGTCAAATGAATAAATGTTGAATTCAGTTGCAATAGCTTGGAAAACAAACAACAAAAAGTTTTCCATACAAAGCCTTGTTTTCATATCGTTCGTTTGTATGGCAGCTATATGATATAGTGGTCCGATCCGGACCAAACTTCTAAAAATAATGTATGGCTATGTCAAATGAACAAATTTTGAATTCGGTTGCAATAGGTTGGAAAACAAAAAAGTTCCCCATACAAAGACTTGTTTTCATATCGGTTGTTGTATGGCAGCTATATGATATAGTGGTCCAATCCGGACCAAACTTTTACAAATCATGTATGGCTATGTCAAATGAATAAATGTTGAATTCAGTTGCAATAGATTGGAAAACGAAAAAGTTTCCTATACAAAGACTTTTTCATATCGGTCGTTTGTATGGCAGTGGTCCGATCCGGACCAAACTTTCACAACTCGTGTATCGCTATGTCAGATAAATAAATGTTGATTTTGGTTGCAATAGCTTGGAAAACAAACAACAAAAAAGTTTCCCATACAAAGAATTGTTTTCATATCGGTCATTTGTATGGCAGCTATATGAGATAGAGGTCTGATCCGGACTTAACTTTCACAAATCATGTATGGCTATGTCAAATGAATAAATGTTGAATTCAGTTGCAATAGCTTGGAAAACAAACAACAAAAAGTTTTCCATACAAAGCCTTGTTTTCATATCGGTCGTTTGTATGGCAGCTATATAATATAGTGGTCCGATCCGGACCAAACTTCTGAAAATAATGTATGGCTATGTCAAATGAATAAATGTTGAATTCAGTTGCAATAGGTTGGAAAACGAAAAAGTTTCCTATACAAAGACTTGTTTTCATATCGGTTGTTGTATGGCAGCTATATGATATAGTGGTCCAATCCGGACCAAACTTTTACAAATCATGTATGGCTATGTCAAATGAATAAATGTTGAATTCAGTTGCAATAGATTGGAAAACGAAAAAGTTTCCTATACAAAGACTTTTTCATATCGGTCGTTTGTATGGCAGTGGTCCGATCCGGACCAAACTTTCACAACTCGTGTATCGCTATGTCAGATAAATAAATGTTGATTTTGGTTGCAATAGCTTGGAAAACAAACAACAAAAAAGTTTCCCATACAAAGAATTGTTTTCATATCGGTCATTTGTATGGCAGCTATATGAGATAGAGGTCTGATCCGGACTTAACTTTCACAAATCATGTATGGCTATGTCAAATTAATAAATGTTGAATTCGGTTGCAATAGGTTGGAAAACAAAAAAGTTCCCAATAAAAAGACTTGTTTTCATATCGGTTGTTGTATGGCAGCTATATGATATAGTGGTCCGATCCGGACCAAACTTTTACAAATCGTGTATGGCTATATGAAATGAATAAATGTTGAATTCGGTTGCAATAGGTTGAAAAAAAGAAAAGTTTTCCATACAAAGACTTGTTTTCATATCGGTCGTTTGTAGGGCAGCTATATGATATAGTGGTCCGATCCGGACCAAACTTTCACAAATCATGTATGGCTATGTCAAATGAATAAATGTTGAATTCAGTTGCAATAGCTTGGAAAACAAACAACAAAAAGGTTTTCCATACAAAGCCTTGTTTTCATATCGGTCGTTTGCATGGCAGCTATATGATATAGTGGTCCGATCCGGAACAAACTTCTGAAAACAATGTATGGCTATGTCAAATGAATAAATGTTGAATTCAGTTGCAATAGGTTGGAAAACGAAAAAGTTTCCTATACAAAGACTTGTTTTCATATCGGTCGTTTGTATGGCAGCTATATGATATAGAGGTCCGATCCGGACCAAACTTTCACAAATCATGTACGGCTATATCAAATGAATAAATGTTGAATTCAGTTGCAATAGCTTGGAAATCAAACAACAAAAAAGTTTCCCATACAAAGACTTGTTTTCATATCGGTCATTTGTATGGCAGCTATATGATATAGAGGTCCGATCCGGACTAAACTTTCACAAATCATGTATGGCTATGTCAAATGAATAAATGTTGAATTCAGTTGCAATAGCTTGGAAAACAAACAACAAAAAAGTTTTCCATACAAAGCCTTGTTTTCATATCGGTCGTTTGTATGGCAGCTATATAATATAGTGGTCCGATCCGGACCAAACTTCTGAAAATAATGTATGGCTATGTCAAATGAATAAATGTTGAATTCAGTTGCAATAGGTTGGAAAACGAAAAAGTTTCCTATACAAAGACTTGTTTTCATATCGGTTGTTGTATGGCAGCTATATGATATAGTGGTCCAATCCGGACCAAACTTTTACAAATCATGTATGGCTATGTCAAATGAATAAATGTTGAATTCAGTTGCAATAGATTGGAAAACGAAAAAGTTTCCTATACAAAGACTTTTTCATATCGGTCGTTTGTATGGCAGTGGTCCGATCCGGACCAAACTTTCACAACTCGTGTATCGCTATGTCAGATAAATAAATGTTGATTTTGGTTGCAATAGCTTGGAAAACAAACAACAAAAAAGTTTCCCATACAAAGAATTGTTTTCATATCGGTCATTTGTATGGCAGCTATATGAGATAGAGGTCTGATCCGGACTTAACTTTCACAAATCATGTATGGCTATGTCAAATTAATAAATGTTGAATTCGGTTGCAATAGGTTGGAAAACAAAAAAGTTCCCAATAAAAAGACTTGTTTTCATATCGGTTGTTGTATGGCAGCTATATGATATAGTGGTCCGATCCGGACCAAACTTTTACAAATCGTGTATGGCTATATGAAATGAATAAATGTTGAATTCGGTTGCAATAGGTTGAAAAAAAAGAAAAGTTTTCCATACAAAGACTTGTTTTCATATCGGTCGTTTGTAGGGCAGCTATATGATATAGTGGTCCGATCCGGACCAAACTTTCACAAATCATGTATGGCTATGTCAAATGAATAAATGTTGAATTCAGTTGCAATAGCTTGGAAAACAAACAACAAAAAGGTTTTCCATACAAAGCCTTGTTTTCATATCGGTCGTTTGCATGGCAGCTATATGATATAGTGGTCCGATCCGGAACAAACTTCTGAAAACAATGTATGGCTATGTCAAATGAATAAATGTTGAATTCAGTTGCAATAGGTTGGAAAACGAAAAAGTTTCCTATACAAAGACTTGTTTTCATATCGGTCGTTTGTATGGCAGCTATATGATATAGAGGTCCGATCCGGACCAAACTTTCACAAATCATGTACGGCTATATCAAATGAATAAATGTTGAATTCAGTTGCAATAGCTTGGAAATCAAACAACAAAAAAAGTTTCCCATACAAAGACTTGTTTTCATATCGGTCATTTGTATGGCAGCTATATGATATAGAGGTCCGATCCGGACTAAACTTTCACAAATCATGTATGGCTATGTCAAATGAATAAATGTTGAATTCAGTTGCAATAGCTTGGAAAACAAACAACAAAAAAAGTTTTCCATACAAAGCCTTGTTTTCATATCGTTCGTTTGTATGGCAGCTATATGATATAGTGGTCCGATCCGGACCAAACTTCGAAAAATAATGTATGGCTATGTCAAATGAACAAATTTTGAATTCGGTTGCAATAGGTTGGAAAACAAAAAAGTTCCCCATACAAAGACTTGTTTTCATATCGGTTGTTGTATGGCAGCTATATGATATAGTGGTCCAATCCGGACCAAACTTTTACAAATCATGTATGGCTATGTCAAATGAATAAATGTTGAATTCAGTTGCAATAGATTGGAAAACGAAAAAAGTTTCCTATACAAAGACTTTTTTCATATCGGTCGTTTGTATGGCAGTGGTCCGATCCGGACCAAACTTTCACAACTCGTGTATCGCTATGTCAGATAAATAAATGTTGATTTTGGTTGCAATAGCTTGGAAAACAAACAACAAAAAAGTTTCCCATACAAAGAATTGTTTTCATATCGGTCATTTGTATGGCAGCTATATGAGATAGAGGTCTGATCCGGACTTAACTTTCACAAATCATGTATGGCTATGTCAAATGAATAAATGTTGAATTCAGTTGCAATAGCTTGGAAAACAAACAACAAAAAAAGTTTTCCATACAAAGCCTTGTTTTCATATCGTTCGTTTGCATGGTAGCTATATGATATAATGGTCCGATCCGGACCAATAAATAAATAAATGTTGAATTCAGTTGCAATAGCTTGGAAAACAAAAAAGTTTCCCATACAAAGTCCCCTACAAAGTGTATGGCAGCTATATGATATAGTGGTCCGATCCGGACCAAACTTTTACAAATCATGTATGGCTATGTCAAATGAATAAACGTTGAATTCAGTTGCAATAGCTCGGAAAACAAAAAAGTTTCCCATACAAAGACTTGTTTTCAAATCGGTCGTTTGTATGGCAGCTATATGATATAGTGGTCCGATCCGGAACAGACTTCTAAAAAGAATGAATGGGTATGTCAAATGAACAAATGTTGAATTCGGTTGCAATAGGTTGGAAAACAAAAAAGTTCCCCATACAAAGACTTGTTTTCATATCGGTCGTTTGTATGGCAGCTATATGATTTAGAGGTCCGATCCGGACCAAACTTTCACAAATCATGTATGGCTATGTTAAACGAATAAACGATGAATTCAGTTGCAATAGCTTGGAAAACAAAAAGTTTCCCATACAAAGACTTGTTTTCAAATCGGTCGTTTGTATGGCAGCTATATGATATAGTGGTCCGATCCAGAACAAACTTCTAAAAATAATGTATGGCTATGTCAAATTAATAAATGTTGAATTCGGTTGCAATAGGTTGGAAAACAAAAAAGTTCCCAATATAAAGACTTGTTTTCATATCGGTTGTTGTATGGCAGCTATATGATATAGTGGTCCGATCCGGACCAAACTTTTACATATCATGTATGGCTATGTCAAATGAATAAATGTTGAATTCAGTTGCAATAGATTGGAAAACAAACAACAAAAAAGTTTTTGATACAAAGCCTTGTTTTCATATCGGTCGTTTGCATGGCAGCTATATGATATAGTGGTCCGATCCGGACCAAACTTCTGAAAAGAATGTATGGCTATGTCAAATTAATAAACATTAAATTCGGTTGCAATAGGTTGGAAAACAAAAAGTTCCCAATACAAAGACTTGTTTTCATATCGGTTGTTGTATGGCAGATATATGATATAGTGGTCCGATCCGGACCAAACTTTTACAAATCGTGTATGGCTATGTCCAATGAATAAATGTCGAATTCGGTTGCAATACCTTGGAAAACAAAAAAGTTTCCCATACAAAGACTTGTTTTCATATCGGTCGTTTGTATAGCAGCTATATGATATAGAGGTCCGATCCGGACCAAACTTTCACAAATCATGTACGCCTATGTCAAAATAAATAAGTGTTGAATTCAGTTGCAATAGCTTGGATAACGAAAAAGTTTCCTATACAAAGACTTGTTTTCATATCGGTCATTTGTATGGCAGCTATATGATATAGAGGTCCGATCCGGACTAAACTTTCACAAATCATGTATGGCTATGTCAAATGAATAAATGTTGAATTCAGTTGCAATAGCTTGGAAATCAAACAACAAAAAAGTTTCCCATACAAAGACTTGTTTTCATATCGGTCATTTGTATGGCAGCTATATGATATAGAGGTCCGATCCGGACTAAACTTTCACAAATCATGTATGGCTATGTCAAATGAATAAATGTTGAATTAAGTTGCAATAGCTTGGAAAACAAACAACAAAAGAGTTTTCCATACAAAGCCTTGTTTTCATATCGTTCGTTTGCATGGCAGCTATATGATATAGTGGTCCGATCCGGACCAAGAATAAATAAATAAATGTTGAATTCAGTTGCAATAGCTTGGAAAAACAAAAAAGTTTCCCCTACAAAGTCTTGTTTTCATATCGGTCGATTGTATGGCAGCTATATGATATAGTGGTCCGATCCGGACCAAACTTTCACAAATCATGTATGGCTATGTCAAACGAATAAACGTTGAATTCAGTTCCAATAGCTTGGAAAACAAAAAGTTTCCCATACAAAGACTTGTTTTCAAATCGGTCGTTTGTATGGCAGCTATATGATATAGTGGTCCGATCTGGACCAAACTTCTAAAAATAATGTATGGCTATGTCAAATTAATAAATGTTGAATTCGGTTGCAATAGGTTGGAAAACAAAAAAAGTTCCCAATATAAAGACTTGTTTTCATATCGGTTGTTGTATGGCAGCTATATGATATAGTGGTCCGATCCGGACCAAACTTTTACAAATCGTGTATGGCTATATGAAATGAATAAATGTTGAATTTGGTTGCAATAGGTTGAAAAAAAAAAAAGTTTTCCATACAAAGACTTGTTTTCATATCGGTCGTTTGTAGGGCAGCTATATGATATAGTGGTCCGATCCGGACCAAACTTTCTACAAATCATATATGGCTATGTCAAATGAATAAATGTTGAATTCAGTTGCAATAGCTTGGAAAACAAACAACAAAAAGGTTTTCCATACAAAGCCTTGTTTTCATATCGGTCGTTTGCATTGCAGCTATATGATATAGTGGTCCGATCGGACCAAACTTCTGAAAATAATGTATGGCTATGTCAAATTAATAAATGTTAAATTCGGTTGCAATAGGTTGGAAAACAAAAAAGTTCCCAATACAAAGACTTGTTTTCATATCGGTTGTTGTATGGCAGATATATGATATAGTGGTCCGATCCGGACCAAACTTTTACAAATCGTGTACGGCTATGTCAGATGAATAAATGTTGAATTCAGTTGCAATAAGTTGGAAAACGAAAAAGTTTCCTATACAAAGACTTGTTTTCATATCGGTCGTTTGTAGGGCAGCTATATGATATAGTGGTCCGATCCGGACCAAACTTTCACAAATCATGTACGGCTAGGTCAAATGAATAAATGTTGAATTCAGTTGCAATAGCTTGGAAATCAAACAACAAAAAAGTTTCCCATACAAAGACTTGTTTTCATATCGGTCATTTGTATGGCAGCTATATGAGATAGAGGTCCGATCCGGACTTAACTTTCACAATTCATGTATGGCTATGTCAAATGAATAAATGTTGAATTCCAGTTGCAATAGCTTGGAAAACAAACAACAAAAAAGTTTTCCATACAAAGCCTTGTTTTCATATCGTTCGTTTGCATGGCAGCTATATGATAGTGGTCCGATCCGGACCAATAAATAAATAAATGTTGAATTCAGTTGCAATAGTTTGGAAAACAAAAAAGTTTCCTATACGAAGACTTGTTTTCATATCGGTCGTTTGTATGGCAGCTATATGATATAGTGGTCCGATCCGGACCAAACGTTTACAAATCATGTATGCCTATGTCAAATGAATAAATGTTGAATTCAGTTGCAATAGATTGGAAAACAAACAACAAAAAAGTTTTTGATACAAAGCCTTGTTTTCATATCGGTCGTTTGCATGGCAGCTATATGATATAGTGGTCCGATCCGGACCAAACTTTCACAAATCATGTATGGCTATGTCAAATGAATAAATCCAGTTGCAATAGATTGGAAAACAAACAACAAAAAAGTTTTCCATACAAAGACTTGTTTTCATATCGGTCGTTTGTAGGGCAGCTATATGATATAGTGGTCCGATCCGGACCAAACTTTCACAAATCATGTATGGCTATGTCAAATGAATAAATGTTCAATTCAGTTGCAATAGCTTGGAAAACAAACAACAAAAAAGTTTTCGATACAAAGCCTTGTTTTCATATCGTTCGTTTGCATGGCAGCTATATGATATAGTGGTCCGATCCGGACCAATAAATAAATAAATGTTGAATTCAGTTGCAATAGCTTGGAAAACAAAAAAGTTTCCCCCACAAAGTCTTGTTTTCATATAGGTCGTTTGTAGGGCAGCTATATGATATAGTGGTCCGATCCGAACCAAACTTCTAAAAATAATGTATGGCTATGTCCAATTAATAAATGTTGAATTCAGTTGCAATAGCTTGGAAAACAAAAAAAGTTTCCCCTACAAAGTCTTGTTTTCATATCGGTCGTTTGTGAGGGCAGCTATATGATAAGTGGTCCGATCCGACCAAACTTTTACAAATCGTGTATTGCTATATCAAATTAATAAATGTTGAATTCGGTTGCAATAGGATGGAAAACAAAAATATGTTCCTCACAAAGACTTGTTTTCATATCGGTCGTTTGTATGGCAGCTATATGATATAGGGATCCGATCCGGACCAAACTTCTACAAATAATGTATGGCTATGTCAAATTATTAATGTTATATTCGGTTGCAATAGGTTGGAAAACAAAAAAGTTTCCCATACAAAGACTTGTTTTCATATAGGTTGTTGTATGGCAGCTATATGATATAGTGGTCCGATCCGGACCAAACTTTTACAAATCGTGTATGGCTATATGAAATGAATAAATTTTTAATTCAGTTGCAATAGGTTGGAAAACAAAAAAGTTTTCCATACAAAGACTTGTTTTCATATCGGTCGTTTGTAGGGCAGCTATATGATATAGTGGTCCGATCCGATCAATTTTCCATACAATGACTTGTTTTCATATCGGTCGTTTGTATGGCAGCTATATGATATAGTGTTCCGATCCGGACCAAACTTTTACAAATCATGTATGGCTATGTCAAATGAATAAACGTTGAATTCAGTTGCAATAGCTTGGCAAACAAAAAAGTTTTCCATACAAAGACTTGTTTTCAAATCGGTCGTTTGTATGGCAGCTATATGATATAGTGGTCCGATCCGGAACAGACTTCTAAAAAGAATGTATGGCTATGTCAAATGAACAAATGTTGAATTCGGTTGCAATAGGTTGGAAAACAAAAAAGTTCCCCATACAAAGACTTGTTTTAATATCGGTTGTTGTATGGCAGCTATATGATATAGTGGTCCGAACTTTCACAAATCATGTATGGCTATGTCAAATGAATAAACGTTGAATTCAGTTGCAATAGCTTGGAAAACAAAAAAGTTTCCCATACAAAGACTTGTTTTCAAATCGGTCGTTTGTATGGCAGCTATATGATATAGTGGTCCGATCCGGAACAGACTTCTAAAAAGAATGTATGGCTATGTCAAATGAACAAATGTTGAATTCGGTTGCAATAGGTTGGAAAACAAAAAAGTTCCCCATACAAAGACTTGTTTTAATATCGGTTGTTGTATGGCAGCTATATGATATAGTGGTCCGATCCGGACCAAACTTTCACAAATCATGTACGGCTATGTCAAATGGATAAATGTTGAATTCAGTTGCAATAGCTTGGAAAACATACAAAGCCTTGTTTCGATACAAAGCCTTGTTTTCATATCGGTCGTTTGCATGGCAGCTATATGATATAGTGGTCCGATCCGGACCAAACTTCTGAAAATAATGTATGGCTATGTCAAATTAATAAGTGTTAAATTTGGTTGCAATAGGTTGAAAAACAAAAAAGTTCCCAATAGAAAGACTTGTTTTTATATCGGTCGTTTGTATGGCAGCTATATGATATAGTGGTCCGATCCGGACCAAACTTCTGAAAATAATGTATGGCTATGTCAAATTAATAAGTGTTAAATTTGGTTGCAATAGGTTGGAAAACAAAAAAGTTCCCAATAGAAAGACTGGTTTTTATATCGGTCGTTTGTATGGCAGATATATGATATAGTGGTCCGATCTGGACCAAACTTTTACAAATCGTGTATGGCTATGTCAAATGAATAAATGTCGAATTTAGTTGCCATAGCTTGGAAAACAAACAACAAAAAAGTTTTCCATACAAAGCCTTGTTTTCATATCGGTCGTTTGCATGGCAGCTATATGATATAGTGGTCCGATCCGGACCAAACTTTTCATAAATCGTGTATGGCTATATGAAATACATAAATGTTGATTTCGGTTGCAATAGCTTGGAAAACAATTTTCCATACAGTGACTTGTTTTCATATCGGTCGTTTGTATGGCAGCTATATGATATAGTGTTCCGATCCGGACCAAACTTTCACAAATCATGTATGGCTATGTCATATAAATAAATGTTGATTTCGGTTGCAATAGCTTGGAAAACAAAAAAGTTTCCCATATAAAGACTTGTTTTTATATCGGTCGTTTGTATGGCAGCTATATGATATAGTGGTCCGATCCGGACCAAACTCCTAAAAATAATGTATGGCTATGTCAAATTAATAAATGTTAAATTCGGTTGCAATAGGTTGGAAAACAAAAAAGTTCCCAATACAAAGACTTTTTTTTCATATCGGTTGTTGTATGGCAGATATATGATATAGTGGTCCGATCCGGACCAAACTTTTACAAATCGTGTATGGCTATGTCCAATGAATAAATGTTAAATTCGGTTACAATAGCTTGGAAAACAAAAAAGTTTCCCATACAAAGACTTGTTTTCATATAGGTTGTTGTATGGCAGCTATATGATATAGTGGTCCGATCCGGACCAAACTTATACAAATCGTGTATGGCTATATGAAATGAATAAATTTTTAATTCGGTTGCAATAGGTTGGAAAACAAAAAAGTTTTCCATACAAAGACTTGTTTTCATATCGGTCGTTTGTAGGGCAGCTATATGATATAGTGGTCCGATCCGATCAATTTTCCATACAATGACTTGTTTTCATATCGGTCGTTTGTATGGCAGCTATATGATATAGTGGTCCGATCCGGACCAAACTTTCACAAATCATGTATGGCTATGTCAAATGAATAAACATTGAATTCAGTTGCAATAGCTTGGAAAACAAAAAAGTTTCCCATACAAAGACTTGCTTTCAAATCGGTCGTTTGTATGGCAGCTATATGATATTGTGGTCCGATCCGGAACAGACTTCTAAAAAGAATGTATGGCTATGTCAAATGAACAAATGTTGAATTCGGTTGCAATAGGTTGGAAAACAAAAAAGTTTCCCATACAAAGACTTGTTTTCATATAGGTTGTTGTATGGCAGCTATATGATATAGTGGTCCGATCCGGACCAAACTTATACAAATCGTGTATGGCTATATGAAATGAATAAATTTTTAATTCGGTTGCAATAGGTTGGAAAACAAAAAAGTTTTCCATACAAAGACTTGTTTTCATATCGGTCGTTTGTAGGGCAGCTATATGATATAGTGGTCCGATCCGATCAATTTTCCATACAATGACTTGTTTTCATATCGGTCGTTTGTATGGCAGCTATATGATATAGTGGTCCGATCCGGACCAAACTTTCACAAATCATGTATGGCTATGTCAAATGAATAAACGTTGAATTCAGTTGCAATAGCTTGGAAATCAAACAACAAAAAAGTTTCCCATACAAAGACTTGCTTTCAAATCGGTCGTTTGTATGGCAGCTATATGATATAGTGGTCCGATCCGGAACAGACTTCTAAAAAGATTGTATGGCTATGTCAAATGAACAAATGTTGAATTCGGTTGCAATAGGTTGGAAAACAAAAAAAGTTCCCCATACAAAGACTTGTTTTAATATCGGTTGTTGTATGGCAGCTATATGATATAGTGGTCTGATCCGGACCAAACTTTCACAAATCATGTACGGCTATGTCAAATGAATAAATGTTGAATTCAGTTGCAATAGCTTGGAAATCAAACAACAAAAAAGTTTCCCATACAAAGACTTGTTCTCATATCGGTCATTTGTATGGCAGCTATATGATATAGAGGTCCGATCCGGACTAAACTTTCACAAATCATGTATGGCTATGTCAAATGAATAAATGTTGAATTCAGTTGCAATAGCTTGGAAAACATACAAATCCTTGTTTCGATACAAAGCCTTGTTTTCATATCGGTCGTTTGCATGGCAGCTATATGATATAGTGGTCCGATCCGGACCAAACTTTTTGAAAATAATGTATGGCTATGTCAAATTAATAAATGTTAAATTCGGTTGCAATAGCTTGGAAAACAAAAAAGTTTCCCATACAAAGACTTGTTTTCATATAGGTTGTTGTATGGCAGCTATATGATATAGTGGTCCGATCCGGACCAAACTTATACAAATCGTGTATGGCTATATGAAATGGATAAATTTTTAATTCGGTAGCAATAGGTTGGAAAACAAAAAAGTTTTCCATACAAAGACTTGTTTTCATATCGGTCGTTTGTAGGGCAGCTATATGATATAGTGGTCCGATCCGATCAATTTTCCATACAATGACTTGTTTTCATATCGGTCGTTTGTATGGCAGCTATATGATATAGTGGTCCGATCCGGACCAAACTTTCACAAATCATGTATGGCTATGTCAAATGAATAAACGTTGAATTCAGTTCCAATAGCTTGGAAAACAAAAAGTTTCCCATACAAAGACTTGCTTTCAAATCGGTCGTTTGTATGGCAGCTATATGATATAGTGGTCCGATCCGGAACAGACTTCTAAAAAGAATGTATGGCTATGTCAAATGAACAAATGTTGAATTCGGTTGCAATAGGTTTGAAAACAAAAAAGTTCCCCATGCAAAGACTTGTTTTAATATCGGTTGTTGTATGGCAGCTATATGATATAGAGGTCCGATCCGGACTAAACTTTCACAAATCATGTATGGCTATGTCAAATGAATAAATGTTGAATTCAGTTGCAAAAGCTTGGAAAACATACAAAGCCTTGTTTCGATACATAGCCTTGTTTTCATATCGGTCGTTTGCATGGCAGCTATATGATATAGTGGTCCGATCCGGACCAAACTTCTGAAAATAATGTATGGCTATGTCAAATTAATAAATGTTAAATTTGGTTGCAATAGGTTGGAAAACAAAAAAGTTCCCAATAGAAAGACTTGTTTTCATATCGGTTGTTGTATGGCAGATATATGATATAGTGGTCCGATCCGGACCAAACTTTTACAAATCGTGTATGTCTATGTCCAATGAATAAATGTTGAATTCGGTTGCAATAGCTTGGAAAACAAAAAAGTTTCCCATACAAAGACTTGTTTTCATATAGGTTGTTGTATGGCAGCTATATGATATAGTGGTCCGATCCGATCAATTTTCCATACAATGACTTGTTTTCATATCGGTCGTTTGTATGGCAGCTATATGATATAGTAGTCCGATCCGGACCAAACTTTCACAAATCATGTATGGCTATGTCAGATAAATAAATGTTGATTTCGGTTGCAATAGCTTGGAAAACAAAAAAGTTTCCCATATAAAGACTTGTTTTTATATCGGTCGTTTGTATGGCAGCTATATGATATAGTGGTCCGATCCGGACCAAACTCCTAAAAATAATGTATGGCTATGTCAAATTAATAAATGTTAAATTCGGTTGCAATAGGTTGGAAAACAAAAAAGTTCCCAATACAAAGACTTGTTTTCATAACGGTTGTTGTATGGCAGATATATGATATAGTGGTCCGATCCGGACCAAACTTTTACAAATCGTGTATGGCTATATGAAATACATAAATGTTGAATTCGGTTGCAATAGCTTGGAAAACAAACAACAAAAAATTTTTCCATACAAAGCCTTGTTTTCATATCGTTCGTTTGCATGGCAGCTATATGATATAGTGGTCCGATCCGGACCAAACTTCTGAAAATAATGTATGGCTATGTCAAATTAATAAATATTAAATTCGGTTGCAAAAGGTTGGAAAACAAAAAAGTTCCCAATACAAAGACTTGTTTTCATATCGGTGTTGTATGGCAGATATATGATATAGTGGTCCGATCCGGACCAAACTTTCACAAATCATGTATGGCTATGTCAAATGAATAAATGTTCAATTCAGTTGCAATAGCTTGGAAAACAAACAACAAAAAAGTTTTCCATACAAAGCCTTGTTTTCATATCGTTCGTTTGTATGGCAGCTATATGATATAGAGGTCCGATCCGGACCAATTAAATAAATAAATGTTGAATTCAGTTGCAATAGCATGGAAAACAAAAAGTTTCCCCTACAAAGTCTTGTTTTCATATCGGTCGTTTGTAGGGCAGCTATATAATATAGTGGTCCGATCCGAACCAAACTTCTAAAAATAATGTATGGCTATGTCCAATTAATTAGTGTTGAAGTCGGTTGCAATAGGTTGGAAAACAAAAAAAGTTTCCAATACAAAGACTTGTTTTCATATCGGTCGTTTGTATGGAAGCTATATGATATAGGGATCCGATCCGGTCCAAACTTCTACAAATAATGTATGGCTATGTCAAATTAATAAATGTTAAATTCGGTTGCAATAACTTGGAAAACAAAAAAGTTTCCCATACAAAGACTTGTTTTCAAATCGGTCGTTTGTATGGCAGCTATATGATATAGAGGTCCGATCCGCACCAAACTTTCACAAATCATGTACGGCTATGTCAAATGAATAAATGTTGAATTCAGTTGCAATAGCTTGGAAATCAAACAACAAAAAAGTTTCCCATACAAAGACTTGTTTTCATATCGGTCATTTGTATGGCAGCTATATGATATAGAGGTCCGATCCGGACTAAACTTTCACAAATCATGTATGGCTATGTCAAATGAATAAATGTTGAATTCAGTTGCTATAGCTTGGAAAAACAACAACAAAAAAGTTTTCCATACAAAGCCTTGTTTTCATATCGTTCGTTTGCATGGCAGCTATATGATAGTGGTCCGATCCGGACCAATAAATAAATAAATGTTGAATTCAGTTGCAATAGCTTGGAAAACAAAAAGTTTCCCCTACAAAGTCTTGTTTTCATATCGGTCGTTTGTATGGCAGCTATATGATATAGTGGTCCGATCCGGACCAATTAATTTTAAATAAATAAATGTTGAATTCAGTTGCAATAGCTTGGAAAACAAAAAGTTTCCCATACAAAGACTTGTTTTCAAATCGGTCGTTTGTATGGCAGCTATATGATATAGTGGTCCGATCCGGAACAAATTTCTAAAAATAATGTATGGCTATGTCAAATGAACAAATGTTGAATACGGTTGCAATAGGTTGGAAAACAAAAAAGTTCCCCATACAAAGACTTGTTTTCATATCGGTTGTTGTAGGGCAGCTATATAATATAGTGGTCCGATCCGAACCAAACTTCTAAAAATAATGTATGGCTATGTCCAATTAATTAGTGTTGAAGTCGGTTGCAATAGGTTGGAAAACAAAAAGTTTCCAATACAAAGACTTGTTTTCATATCGGTTGTTATATGGCAGCTATATGATATAGTGGTCCGATCCGGACCAAACTTTACAAATCGTGTATGGCTATATGAAATGAATAAATGTTGTAAATGTAACGGTTGCAATAGGTCGGAAAACAAAAAGTTTTCCATACAAAGACTTGTTTTCATATCGGTCGTTTGTAGGGCAGCTATATGATATAGTGGTCCGATCCGGACAAAACTTTCACAAATCATGTACGGCTATGTCAAATGAATAAATGTCGAATTTAGTTGCCATAGCTTGGAAAACAAACAACAAAAAAGTTTTCCATACAAAGCCTTGTTTTCATATCGGTCGTTTGCATGGCAGCTATATGATATAGTGGTCCGATCCGGACCAAACTTTCACAAATCGTGTATGGCTATATGAAATACATAAATGTTGATTTCGGTTGCAATAGCTTGGAAAACAATTTTCCATACAATGACTTGTTTTCATATCGGTCGTTTGTATGGCAGCTATATGATATAGTGTTCCGATCCGGACCAAACTTTCACAAATCATGTATGGCTATGTTAAACGAATAAACGTTGAATTCAGTTGCAATAGCTTGGAAAACAAAGAAGTTTCCCATACAAAGACTTGTTTTCAAATCGGTCGTTTGTATGGCAGCTATATGATATAGTGGTCCGATCCGGAACAAACTTCTAAAAATATTGTATGGCTATGTCAAATTAATAAATGTTGAATTCGGTTGCAATAGGTTGGAAAACAAAAAAGTTCCCAATATAAAGACTTGTTTTCATATCGGTTGTTGTATGGCAGCTATATGATATAATGGTCCGATCCGACCAAACTTTTACAAATCATGTATGGCTATGTCAAATTAATAAATGTTGAATTCAGTTGCCATAGCTTGGAAAACAAACAACAAAAAAGTTTTCCATACAAAGCCTTGTTTTCATATCGGTCGTTTGCATGGCAGCTATATGATATAGTGGTCCGATCCAGACCAAACTTTCACAAATCGTGTATGGCTATATGAAATACATAAATGTTGATTTCGGTTGCAATAGCTTAGAAAACAATTTTCCATACAATGACTTGTTTTCATATCGGTCGTTTGTATGGCAGCTATATGATATAGTGTTCCGATCCGGACCAAACTTTCAAAAATCATGTATGGCTATGTTAAACGAATAAACGTTGAATTCAGTTGCAATACCTTGGAAAACAAAGAAGTTTCGCATACAAAGACTTGTTTTCAAATCGGTCGTTTGTATGGCAGCTATATGATATAGTGGTCCGATCCGGAACAAACTTCTAAAAATATTGTATGGCTATGTCAAATTAATAAATGTTAAATTTGGTTGCAATAGGTTGGAAAACAAAAAAGTTCCCAATAGAAAGACTTGTTTTCATATCGGTTGTTGTATGGCAGATATATGATATAGTGGTCCGATCCGGACCAAACTTTTACAAATCGTGTATGGCTATGTCCTATGACTAAATGTTGAATTCGGTTGCAATAGCTGGGAAAACAAAAAAGTTTCCTATACAAAGACTTGTTTTCATATCGGTCGTTTGTATGGCAGCTATATGATATAGTGGTCCGATCCGGACCAAACTTTCACAAATCATGTATGGCTATGTCAAATGAATAAACGTTGAATTCAGTTCCAATAGCTTGGAAAACAAAAAGTTTCCCATACAAAGACTTGCTTTCAAATCGGTCGTTTGTATGGCAGCTATATGATATAGTGGTCCGATCCGGAACAGACTTCTAAAAAGAATGTATGGCTATGTCAAATGAACAAATGTTGAATTCGGTTGCAATAGGTTTGAAAACAAAAAAGTTCCCCATGCAAAGACTTGTTTTAATATCGGTTGTTGTATGGCAGCTATATGATATAGAGGTCCGATCCGGACTAAACTTTCACAAATCATGTATGGCTATGTCAAATGAATAAATGTTGAATTCAGTTGCAAAAGCTTGGAAAACATACAAAGCCTTGTTTCGATACATAGCCTTGTTTTCATATCGGTCGTTTGCATGGCAGCTATATGATATAGTGGTCCGATCCGGACCAAACTTCTGAAAATAATGTATGGCTATGTCAAATTAATAAATGTTAAATTTGGTTGCAATAGGTTGGAAAACAAAAAGTTCCCAATAGAAAGACTTGTTTTCATATCGGTTGTTGTATGGCAGATATATGATATAGTGGTCCGATCCGACCAAACTTTTACAAATCGTGTATGTCTATGTCCAATGAATAAATGTTGAATTCGGTTGCAATAGCTTGGAAAACAAAAAAGTTTCCCATACAAAGACTTGTTTTCATATAGGTTGTTGTATGGCAGCTATATGATATAGTGGTCCGATCCGATCAATTTTCCATACAATGACTTGTTTTCATATCGGTCGTTTGTATGGCAGCTATATGATATAGTAGTCCGATCCGGACCAAACTTTCACAAATCATGTATGGCTATGTCAGATAAATAAATGTTGATTTCGGTTGCAATAGCTTGGAAAACAAAAAAGTTTCCCATATAAAGACTTGTTTTTATATCGGTCGTTTGTATGGCAGCTATATGATATAGTGGTCCGATCCGGACCAAACTCCTAAAAATAATGTATGGCTATGTCAAATTAATAAATGTTAAATTCGGTTGCAATAGGTTGGAAAACAAAAAAGTTCCCAATACAAAGACTTGTTTTCATAACGGTTGTTGTATGGCAGATATATGATATAGTGGTCCGATCCGGACCAAACTTTTACAAATCGTGTATGGCTATATGAAATACATAAATGTTGAATTCGGTTGCAATAGCTTGGAAAACAAACAACATAAAAATTTTTCCATACAAAGCCTTGTTTTCATATCGTTCGTTTGCATGGCAGCTATATGATATAGTGGTCCGATCCGGACCAAACTTCTGAAAATAATGTATGGCTATGTCAAATTAATAAATATTAAATTCGGTTGCAAAAGGTTGGAAAACAAAAAAGTTCCCAATACAAAGACTTGTTTTCATATCGGTGTTGTATGGCAGCTATATGATATAGTGGTCCGATCCGGACCAAACTTTCACAAATCATGTATGGCTATGTCAAATGAATAAATGTTCAATTCAGTTGCAATAGCTTGGAAAACAAACAACAAAAAGTTTTCCATACAAAGCCTTGTTTTCATATCGTTCGTTTGCATGGCAGCTATATGATATAGAGGTCCGATCCGGACCAATAAATAAATAAATGTTGAATTCAGTTGCAATAGCATGGAAAACAAAAAAGTTTCCCCTACAAAGTCTTGTTTTCATATCGGTCGTTTGTAGGGCAGCTATATAATATAGTGGTCCGATCCGAACCAAACTTCTAAAAATAATGTATGGCTATGTCCAATTAATTAGTGTTGAAGTCGGTTGCAATAGGTTGGAAAACAAAAAAGTTTCCAATACAAAGACTTGTTTTCATATCGGTCGTTTGTATGGAAGCTATATGATATAGGGATCCGATCCGGTCCAAACTTCTACAAATAATGTATGGCTATGTCAAATTAATAAATGTTAAATTCGGTTGCAATAACTTGGAAAACAAAAAAGTTTCCCATACAAAGACTTGTTTTCAAATCGGTCGTTTGTATGGCAGCTATATGATATAGAGGTCCGATCCGCACCAAACTTTCACAAATCATGTACGGCTATGTCAAATGAATAAATGTTGAATTCAGTTGCAATAGCTTGGAAATCAAACAACAAAAAAGTTTCCCATACAAAGACTTGTTTTCATATCGGTCATTTGTATGGCAGCTATATGATATAGAGGTCCGATCCGGACTAAACTTTCACAAATCATGTATGGCTATGTCAAATGAATAAATGTTGAATTCAGTTGCTATAGCTTGGAAAAACAACAACAAAAAAGTTTTCCATACAAAGCCTTGTTTTCATATCGTTCGTTTGCATGGCAGCTATATGATAGTGGTCCGATCCGGACCAATTTTAAATTAAATAAATGTTGAATTCAGTTGCAATAGCTTGGAAAACAAAAAAGTTTCCCCTACAAAGTCTTGTTTTCATATCGGTCGTTTGTATGGCAGCTATATGATATAGTGGTCCGATCCGGACCAATTTTAAATAAATAAATGTTGAATTCAGTTGCAATAGCTTGGAAAACAAAAAAGTTTCCCATACAAAGACTTGTTTTCAAATCGGTCGTTTGTATGGCAGCTATATGATATAGTGGTCCGATCCGGAACAAATTTCTAAAAATAATGTATGGCTATGTCAAATGAACAAATGTTGAATACGGTTGCAATAGGTTGGAAAACAAAAAAGTTCCCCATACAAAGACTTGTTTTCATATCGGTTGTTGTAGGGCAGCTATATAATATAGTGGTCCGATCCGAACCAAACTTCTAAAAATAATGTATGGCTATGTCCAATTAATTAGTGTTGAAGTCGGTTGCAATAGGTTGGAAAACAAAAAAGTTTCCAATACAAAGACTTGTTTTCATATCGGTTGTTATATGGCAGCTATATGATATAGTGGTCCGATCCGGACCAAACTTTTACAAATCGTGTATGGCTATATGAAATGAATAAATGTTGAATTCGGTTGCAATAGGTCGGAAAACAAAAAAGTTTTCCATACAAAGACTTGTTTTCATATCGGTCGTTTGTAGGGCAGCTATATGATATAGTGGTCCGATCCGGACAAAACTTTCACAAATCATGTACGGCTATGTCAAATGAATAAATGTCGAATTTAGTTGCCATAGCTTGGAAAACAAACAACAAAAAAGTTTTCCATACAAAGCCTTGTTTTCATATCGGTCGTTTGCATGGCAGCTATATGATATAGTGGTCCGATCCGGACCAAACTTTCATAAATCGTGTATGGCTATATGAAATACATAAATGTTGATTTCGGTTGCAATAGCTTGGAAAACAATTTTCCATACAATGACTTGTTTTCATATCGGTCGTTTGTATGGCAGCTATATGATATAGTGTTCCGATCCGGACCAAACTTTCACAAATCATGTATGGCTATGTTAAACGAATAAACGTTGAATTCAGTTGCAATAGCTTGGAAAACAAAGAAGTTTCCCATACAAAGACTTGTTTTCAAATCGGTCGTTTGTATGGCAGCTATATGATATAGTGGTCCGATCCGGAACAAACTTCTAAAAATATTGTATGGCTATGTCAAATTAATAAATGTTGAATTCGGTTGCAATAGGTTGGAAAACAAAAAAGTTCCCAATATAAAGACTTGTTTTCATATCGGTTGTTGTATGGCAGCTATATGATATAATGGTCCGATCCGGACCAAACTTTTACAAATCATGTATGGCTATGTCAAATTAATAAATGTTGAATTCAGTTGCCATAGCTTGGAAAACAAACAACAAAAAGTTTTCCATACAAAGCCTTGTTTTCATATCGGTCGTTTGCATGGCAGCTATATGATATAGTGGTCCGATCCAGACCAAACTTTCACAAATCGTGTATGGCTATATGAAATACATAAATGTTGATTTCGGTTGCAATAGCTTAGAAAACAATTTTCCATACAATGACTTGTTTTCATATCGGTCGTTTGTATGGCAGCTATATGATATAGTGTTCCGATCCGGACCAAACTTTCAAAAATCATGTATGGCTATGTTAAACGAATAAACGTTGAATTCAGTTGCAATACCTTGGAAAACAAAGAAGTTTCGCATACAAAGACTTGTTTTCAAATCGGTCGTTTGTATGGCAGCTATATGATATAGTGGTCCGATCCGGAACAAACTTCTAAAAATATTGTATGGCTATGTCAAATTAATAAATGTTAAATTTGGTTGCAATAGGTTGGAAAACAAAAAAGTTCCCAATAGAAAGACTTGTTTTCATATCGGTTGTTGTATGGCAGATATATGATATAGTGGTCCGATCCGGACCAAACTTTTACAAATCGTGTATGGCTATGTCCTATGACTAAATGTTGAATTCGGTTGCAATAGCTGGGAAAACAAAAAAGTTTCCTATACAAAGACTTGTTTTCATATAGGTTGTTGTATGGCAGCTATATGATATAGTGGTCCGATCCGGACCAAACTTTTACAAATCGTGTATGGCTATATGAAATGAATAAATTTTTAATTCGGTTGCAATAGGTTGGAAAACAAAAAGTTTTCCATACAAAGACTTGTTTTCATATCGGTCGTTTGTAGGGCAGCTATATGATATAGTGGTCCGATCCGATCAATTTTTTCCATACAATGACTTGTTTTCATATCGGTCGTTTGTATGGCAGCTATATGATATAGTGGTCCAATCCGGACCAAACTTTCACAAATCATGTATGGCTATGTCAGATAAATAAATGTTGATTTCGGTTGCAATAGCTTGGAAAACAAAAAAGTTTCCCATATAAAGACTTGTTTTTATATCGTTCGTTTGTATGGCAGCTATATGATATAGTGGTCCGATCCGGACCAAACTCCTAAAAATAATGTATGGCTATGTCAAATTAATAAATGTAAAATTCGGTTGCAATAGGTTGGAAAACAAAAAAGTTCCCAATACAAAGACTTGTTTTCATATCGGTTGTTGTATGGCAGCTATATGATATAGTGGTCCGATCCGGACCAAACTTTTACAAATCGTGTATGGCTATATGAAATGAATAAATTTTTAATTCGGTTGCAATAGGTTGGAAAACAAAAAAGTTTTCCATACAAAGCCTTGTTTTCATATCGGTCGTTTGTAGGGCAGCTATATGATATAGTGGTCCGATCCGATCAATTTTCCATACAATGACTTGTTTTCATATCGGTCGTTTGTATGGCAGCTATATGATATAGTGTTCCGATCCGGACCAAACTTTCACAAATCATGTATGGCTATGTTAAACGAATAAACGTTGAATTCAGTTGCAATAGCTTGGAAAACAAAGAAGTTTCCCATACAAAGACTTGTTTTCAAATCGGTCGTTTGTATGGCAGCTATATGATATAGTGGTCCGATCCGGAACAAACTTCTAAAAATATTGTATGGCTATGTCAAATTATTAAATGTTGAATTCGGTTGCAATAGGTTGGAAAACAAAAAAGTTCCCAATATAAAGACTTGTTTTCATATCGGTTGTTGTATAGCAGCTATATGATATAATGGTCCGATCCGGACCAAACTTTTACAAATCATGTATGGCTATGTCAAATTAATAAATGTTGAATTCAGTTGCCATAGCTTGGAAAACAAACAACAAAAAAGTTTTCCATACAAAGCCTTGTTTTCATATCGGTCGTTTGCATGGCAGCTATATGATATAGTGGTCCGATCCAGACCAAACTTTCACAAATCGTGTATGGCTATATGAAATACATAAATGTTGATTTCGGTTGCAATAGCTTGAGAAACAATTTTCCATACAATGACTTGTTTTCATATCGGTCGTTTGTATGGCAGCTATATGATATAGTGTTCCGATCCGGACCAAACTTTCAAAAATCATGTATGGCTATGTTAAACGAATAAACGTTGAATTCAGTTGCAATAGCTTGGAAAACAAAGAAGTTTCCCATACAAAGACTTGTTTTCAAATCGGTCGTTTGTATGGCAGCTATATGATATAGTGGTCCGATCCGGAACAAACTTCTAAATATATTGTATGGCTATGTCAAATTAATAAATGTTAAATTTGGTTGCAATAGGTTGGAAAACAAAAAAGTTCCCAATAGAAAGACTTGTTTTCATATCGGTTGTTGTATGGCAGATATATGATGTAGTGGTCCGATCCGGACCAAACTTTTACAAATCGTGTATGGCTATGTCCTATGAATAAATGTTGAATTCGGTTGCAATAGCTTGGAAAACAAAAAAGTTTCCTATACAAAGACTTGTTTTCATATAGGTTGTTGTATGGCAGCTATATGATATAGTGGTCCGATCCGGACCAAACTTTCACAAATCATGTATGGCTATGTCAGATAAATAAATGTTGATTTCGGTTGCAATAGCTTGGAAAACAAAAAAGTTTCCCATATAAAGACTTGTTTTTATATCGGTCGTTTGTATGGCAGCTATATGATATAGTGGTCCGATCCGAACCAAACTCCTAAAAATTATGTATGGCTATGTCAAATTAATAAATGTAAAATTCGGTTGCAATAGGTTGGAAAACAAAAAAGTTCCCAATACAAAGACTTGTTTTCATATCGGTTGTTGTATGGCAGATATATGATATAGTGGTCCGATCCGGACCAAACTTTTACAAATCGTGTATGGCTATATGAAATACATAAATGTTGAATTCGGTTGCAATAGCTTGGAAAACAAACAACAAAAAATTTTTCCATACAAAGCCTTGTTTTCATATCGGTCGTTTGCATGGCAGCTATATATAGATATAGTGGTCCGATCCGGACCAAACTTCTGAAAATAATGTATGGCTATGTCAAATTAATAAATGTTAAATTCGGTTGCAATAGGTTGGAAAACAAAAAAGTTCCCAATACAAAGACTTGTTTTCATATCGGTGTTGTATGGCAGATATATGATATAGTGGTCCGATCCGGACCAAACTTTCACAAATCATGTATGGCTATGTCAAATGAATAAATGTTGAATTCAGTTGCAATAGCTTGGAAAACAAACAACAAAAAAGTTTTCCATACAAAGCCTTGTTTTCATATCGGTCGTTTGCATGGCGGCTATATGATATAGTGATCCGATCCGGACCAAACTTCTGAAAATATTGTATGGCTATGTCAAATTAATAAATGTTAAATTTGGTTGCAATAGGTTGGAAAACAAAAAAGTTCCCAATACAAAGACTTGTTTTCATATCGGTTGTTGTATGGCAGATATATGATATAGTGGTCCGATCCGGACCAAACTTTTACAAATCGTGTATGGCTATGTCCAATGAATAAATGTTGAATTCGGTTGCAATAGCTTGGAAAACATACAAAGCCTTGTTTCGATACAAAGCCTTGTTTTCATATCGGTCGTTTGCATGGTAGCTATATGATATAGTGGTCCGATCCGGACCAAACTTCTGAAAATAATGTATGGCTATATCAAATTAATAAATGTTAAATTTGGTTGCAATAGGTTGGAAAACAAAAAAGTTCCCAATAGAAAGACTTGTTTTCATATCGGTTGTTGTATGGCAGATATATGATATAGTGGTCCGATCCGGACCAAACTTTTACAAATCGTGTATGGCTATGTATAATGAATAAATGTTGAATTCGGTTGCAATAGCTTGGAAAACAAAAAAGTTTCCCATACAAAGACTTGTTTTCATATAGGTTGTTGTATGGCAGCTATATGATATAGTGGTCCGATCCGGACCAAACTTTTACAAATCGTGTATGGCTATATGAAATGAATAAATTTTGAATTCGGTTGCAATAGGTTGGAAAACAAAAAAGTTTTCCATACAAAGACTTGTTTTCATATCGGTCGTTTGTAGGGCAGCTATATGATATAGTGGTCCGATCCGATCAATTTTCCATACAATGACTTGTTTTCATATCGGTCGTTTGTATGGCAGCTATATGATATAGTGGTCCGATCCGGACCAAACTTTCACAAATCATGTATGGCTATGTCAGATAAATAAATGTTGATTTCGGTTGCAATAGCTTGGAAAACAAACAACAAAAAAGTTTTCCATACAAAGCCTTGTTTTCATATCGGTCGTTTGCATGGCAGCTATATGATATAGTAATCCGATCCGGACCAAACTTCTGAAAATATTGTATGGCTATGTCAAATTAATAAATGTTAAATTCGGTTGCAATAGGTTGGAAAACAAAAAAGTTCCCAATACAAAGACTTGTTTTCATATCGGTTGTTGTATGGCAGATATATGATATAGTGGTCCGATCCGGACCAAACTTTTACAAATCATGTATGGCTATGTCAGATAAATAAATGTTGATTTCGGTTGCAATAGTTTGGAAAACAAACAACAAAAAAGTTTTCCATACAAAGCCTTGTTTTCATATCGGTCGTTTGCATGGCAGCTATATGATATAGTAATCCGATCCGGACCAAACTTCTGAAAATATTGTATGGCTATGTCAAATTAATAAATGTTAAATTCGGTTGCAATAGGTTGGAAAACAAAAAAGTTCCCAATACAAAGACTTGTTTTCATATCGGTTGTTGTATGGCAGATGTATGATATAGTGGTCCGATCCGGACCAAACTTTTACAAATCGTGTATGGCTATATGAAATACATAAATGTTGAATTCGGTTGCAATAGCTTGGAAAACAAACAACAAAAAATTTTTCCATACAAAGCCTTGTTTTCATATCGGTCGTTTGTAGGGCAGCTATATGATATAGTGGTCCGATCCGGCCAAACTTCTGAAAATAATGTATGGCTATGTCAAATTAATAAATGTTAAATTCGGTTGCAATAGGTTGGAAAACAAAAAAGTTCCCAATACAAAGACTTGTTTTCATATCGGTGTTGTATGGCAGATATATGATATAGTGGTCCGATCCGGACCAAACTTTCACAAATCATGTATGGCTATGTCAAATGAATAAATGTTGAATTCAGTTGCAATAGCTTGGAAAACAAACAACAAAAAAGTTTTCCATACAAAGCCTTGTTTTCATATCGGTCGTTTGCATGGCAGCTATATGATATAGTGGTCCGATCCGGACCAAACTTCTGAAAATATTGTATGGCTATGTCAAATTAATAAATGTTAAATTCGGTTGCAATAGGTTGGAAAACAAAAAAGTTCCCAATACAAAGACTTGTTTTCATATCGGTTGTTGTATGGCAGATATATGATATAGTGGTCCGATCCGGACCAAACTTTTACAAATCATGTATGGCTATGTCAAATGAATAAATGTTGAATTCAGTTGCAATAGCTTGGAAAACAAACTACAAAAAAGATTTCCATACAAAGCCTTGTTTTCATATCGTTCGTTTGCATGGCAGCTATATGATATAGAGGTCCGATCCGGACCAATAAATAAATAAATGTTGAATTCAGTTGCAATAGCATGGAAAACAAAAAAGTTTCCCCTACAAAGTCTTGTTTTCATATCGGTCGTTTGTAGGGCAGCTATATAATATAGTGGTCCGATCCGAACCAAACTTCTAAAAATAATGTATGGCTATGTCCAATTAATTAGTGTTGAAGTCGGTTGCAATAGGTTGGAAAACAAAAAGTTTCCAATACAAAGACTTGTTTTCATATCGGTCGTTTGTATGGCAGCTATATGATATAGGGATCCGATCCGGTCCAAACTTCTACAAATAATGTATGGCTATGTCAAAATAATAAATGTTAAATTCGGTTGCAATAACTTGGAAAACAAAAAAGTTTCCCATACAAAGACTTGTTTTCAAATCGGTCGTTTGTATGGCAGCTATATGATATAGAGGTCCGATCCGCACCAAACTTTCACAAATCATGTACGGCTATGTCAAATGAATAAATGTTGAATTCAGTTGCAATAGCTTGGAAATCAAACAACAAAAAAGTTTCCCATACAAAGACTTGTTTTCATATCGGTCATTTGTATGGCAGCTATATGATATAGAGGTCCGATCCGGACTAAACTTTCACAAATCATGTATGGCTATGTCAAATGAATAAATGTTGAATTCAGTTGCTATAGCTTGGAAAACAAACAACAAAAAAGTTTTCCATACAAAGCCTTGTTTTCATATCGTTCGTTTGCATGGCAGCTATATGATAGTGGTCCGATCCGGACCAATAAATAAATAAATGTTGAATTCAGTTGCAATAGCTTGCAAAACAAAAAAGTTTCCCCTACAAAGTCTTGTTTTCATATCGGTCGTTTGTAGGGCAGCTATATGATATAGTGGTCCGATCCGGACCAATAAATAAATAAATGTTGAATTCAGTTGCAATAGCTTGGAAAACAAAAAAGTTTCCCATACAAAGACTTGTTTTCAAATCGGTCGTTTGTATGGCAGCTATATGATATAGATGTCCGATCCGGACTAAACTTTCACAAATCATGTATGGCTATGTCAAATGAATAAATGTTGAATTCAGTTGCTATAGCTTGGAAAACAAACAACAAAAAAGTTTTCCATACAAAGCCTTGTTTTCATATCGTTCGTTTGCATGGCAGCTATATGATAGTGGTCCGATCCGGACCAATAAATAAATAAATGTTGAATTCAGTTGCAATAGCTTGGAAAACAAAAAGTTTCCCCTACAAAGTCTTGTTTTCATATCGGTCGTTTGTATGGCAGCTATATGATATAGTGGTCGGATCCGGACCAAACTTTCACAAATCATGTATGGCTATGTCAAATGAATAAATGTTGAATTCAGTTGCAATAGCTTGGAAAACAAACAACAAAAAAGTTTTCCATACAAAGCCTTGTTTTCATATCGGTCGTTTGCATGGCAGCTATATGATATAGTGGTCCGATCCGGACCAAACTTCTGAAAATATTGTATGGCTATGTCAAATTAATAAATGTTAAATTCGGTTGCAATAGGTTGGAAAACAAAAAAGTTCCCAATACAAAGACTTGTTTTCATATCGGTTGTTGTATGGCAGATATATGATATAGTGGTCCGATCCGGACCAAACTTTCACAAATCATGTATGGCTATGTCAAATAAATAAATGTTGAATTCAGTTGCAATAGCTTGGAAAACAAACTACAAAAAAGTTTTCCATACAAAGCCTTGTTTTCATATCGTTCGTTTGCATGGCAGCTATATGATATAGGGGTCCGATCCGGACCAATGAATGAATAAATGTTGAATTCAGTTGCAATAGCATGGAAAACAAAAAAGTTTCCCCTACAAAGTCTTGCTTTCATATCGGTCGTTTGTAGGGCAGCTATATAATATAGTGGTCCGATCCGAACCAAACTTCTAAAAATAATGTATGGCTATGTCCAATTAATTAGTGTTGAAGTCGGTTGCAATAGGTTGGAAAACAAAAAAGTTTCCAATACAAAGACTTCTTTTCATATCGGTCGTTTGTATGGCAGCTATATGATATAGGGATCCGATCCGGTCCAAACTTCTACAAATAATGTATGGCTATGTCAAATTAATAAATGTTAAATTCGGTTGCAATAACTTGGAAAACAAAAAAGTTTCCCATACAAAGACTTGTTTTCAAATCGGTCGTTTGTATGGCAGCTATATGATATAGAGGTCCGATCCGCACCAAACTTTCACAAATCATGTACGGCTATGTCAAATGAATAAATGTTGAATTCAGTTGCAATAGCTTGGAAATCAAACAACAAAAAAGTTTCCCATACAAAGCCTTGTTTTCATATCGTTCGTTTGCATGGCAGCTATATGATAGTGGTCCGATCCGGACCAATAAATAAATAAATGTTGAATTCAGTTGCAATAGCTTGGAAAACAAAAAAAGTTTCCCCTACAAAGTCTTGTTTTCATATCGGTCGTTTGTATGGCAGCTATATGATATAGTGGTCCGATCCGGACCAATAAATAAATAAATGTTGAATTCAGTTGCAATAGCTTGGAAAACAAAAAAGTTTCCCATACAAAGACTTGTTTTCAAATCGGTCGTTTGTATGGCAGCTATATGATATAGAGGTCCGATCCGGACTAAACTTTCACAAATCATGTATGGCTATGTCAAATGAATAAATGTTGAATTCAGTTGCTATAGCTTGGAAAACAAACAACAAAAAAGTTTTCCATACAAAGCCTTGTTTTCATATCGTTCGTTTGCATGGCAGCTATATGATAGTGGTCCGATCCGGACCAATAAATAAATAAATGTTGAATTCAGTTGCAATAGCTTGGAAAACAAAAAAGTTTCCCCTACAAAGTCTTGTTTTCATATCGGTCGTTTGTATGGCAGCTATATGATATAGTGGTCCGATCCGGACCAATAAATAAATAAATGTTGAATTCAGTTGCAATAGGTTGGAAAACAAAAAGTTTCCCATACAAAGACTTGTTTTCAAATCGGTCGTTTGTATGGCAGCTATATGATATAGTGGTCCGATCCGGAACAAACTTCTAAAAATAATGTATGGCTATGTCAAATGAACAAATGTTGAATACGGTTGCAATAAGTTGGAAAACAAAAAAGTTCCCCATACAAAGACTTGTTTTCATATCGGTTGTTATATGGCAGCTATATAATATAGTGGTCCGATCCGGACCAAACTTTAACAAATCGTGTATGGCTATATGAAATGAATAAATGTTGAATTCGGTTGCAATAGGTCGGAAAACAAAAAAGTTTTCCATACAAAGACTTGTTTTCATATCGGTCGTTTAGAGGGCAGCTATATGATATAGTGGTCCGATCCGGACAAAACTTTCACAAATCATGTACGGCTATGTCAAATGAATAAATGTCGAATTCAGTTACCATAGCTTGGAAAACAAACAACAAAAAAGTTTTCCATACAAAGCCTTGTTTTCATATCGGTCGTTTGCATGGCAGCTATATGATATAGTGGTCCGATCCGGACCAAACTTTCACAAATCGTGTATGGCTATATGAAATACATAAATATTGATTTCGGTTGCAATAGCTTGGAAAACAATTTTCCATACAATGACTTGTTTTCATATCGGTCGTTTGTATGGCAGCTATATGATATAGTGTTCCGATCCGGACCAAACTTTCACAAATTATGTATGGCTATGTTAAACGAATAAACGTTGAATTCAGTTGCAATAGCTTGGAAAACAAAGAAGTTTCCCATACAAAGACTTGTTTTCAAATCGGTCGTGTGTATGGCAGCTATATGATATAGTGGTCCGATCCGGATCAAACTTCTAAAAATATTGTATGGCTATGTCAAATTAATAAATGTTGAATTCGGTTGCAATAGGTTGGAAAACAAAAAAGTTCCCAATATAAAGACTTGTTTTAATATCGGTTGTTGTATGGCAGCTATATGATATAGTAGTCCGATCCGGACCAAACTTTCACAAATCATGTATGGCTATGTCAAATGAATAAATGTCGAATTCAGTTGCCGTAGCTTGGAAAACGAACAACAAAAAATGTCTAAATATGTGTTAAGACATGATAAGTAGGCAAACTATAAACATATTCTATTTATGGGCTGCAATAAACATGTCACAGGACAGCATGAGTGGCAACTACAGATAAGTACAATTGCAGCGGCCTATTGCCGAAGTGTCAAGAGATGTGACCACGCGGGAGGTGATTAGCGCGGTCATAGGCCTCAAACATAGATTTAAGAATAAAACTCAGCTGCATTTAGAAACGCAGACTGCGGCGTCTTACAAGCGCTGCATTATATAATTAGATGATAAGAACCTATGTAAGAATGAATAAAAGGCGAAGCCCTCGCAGTAGCGAGTCAGTTAGATTCAAACACCCGAATTGAACTCATTAAATGTACGCACAAGTTTATAGTGTGAACATTTTGGTCCTTCGAGAAATTCTGTTGTTTCCCCCACCAGTGGTAAGAAACACAGAATAAAAAACCAGCGCTTCGAAGTAAAAAGAGCAAGGTTATTCGAGTGATTCTGTTGTTTCCCCACCAGTGGTAAGAAACACAGAATAAAAGACCACGCCTTAAAGTACTAGGACTATAAGGTAAAACATTGTGCTCTTGCTTTTCTTTGGCTGATCAAATCAGCTGTGAGTCGAGGCACAGCTAGGTCAACTGGGCGACCAATCAAAAAATCCTCCAACGGATCACGCCAAAGAATACAAGCAGAAAGCACAAAAAAGTCACAGTGATTGTTTTCCCAAGATGTTGTCGGAAAGATCTGTGAAATTGATGCAAGACCAAGGAGAGCTGCAGAACAAAATACTGCAAGCCATCAAGGAAAAGGCATCTATACCAGCAATAGAAGTATTGGTAGTCCGATTCACTACTAACAACAATGCGCTGGTAAAATTGGGAGTTGGCGATCATCAATATTTTAATGACAAAATATTTATTAAAACTATGGATGCTGTCAAGGCCTACAAGGAGTCACAGTTAAAGGTAGAAAAACTTGAAGAAATAAATCTACCAAGCGGATCAAAATTATCTGATACCGCATCAGCTCGGAGCTCCAGTCCAGTTGATAATCTAGTTCAACTGGTGGATAGAAGAGCGGACAGGGGTGAGGCAACAGATGAGCCTAATCTACGAAACCCTAGATAGTTCAAGTGAGATTGAACTAGTCAAGCAGCTAGCAATGATGAAAAGTCATTGGTCCAACGTGACGGACACACTAAAACTGCTTGAAAACAAGTATGACAGAACTGCCTTTGATCAAGATGAGGCAGACATTCTGCAATCGGAAGTTGCCGCATTAGAGATGGTACTTCAAATGAAGTTGGAACAGTTCAAAAAGTTCCAACTATGACGTGCCAGAACTCCCAAAAGTGGACCTTCCAACATTCAATGGAAATGCGAAGGAATGGCCAACATTTTACGAGCTGTTCTCTGAGCTAATAGACAGCAGGAAGGATCTCAGCAACACAAGGAAGCTAGGATATCTAAGAGCCTGCTTAAAAGGAGAAGCTCAAATGGTGGTTAGCCATTTGATAACGGGATCAGCGGCTAGCTATTCAGCAGCATGGGAGCTTATCTGCAAACGCTATGAGAATAGCAGAAAAATATTCTCCCAACACTTCAACAAATTAATGGAACTGGAGTGCTTGCTGCCCCATGATGAGAAAAATTTAAGGAAGTTTTTGGATACTGCGACCGAGAGCATATTCATCATAAAGGAGAAAGGAAAAATAGAAAGCTCGGCTGACGTAATTTTAGCAGAAATTCTACTGCGGAAATTTTCGCCAGAAGCCTTGCAGCTGTATGAACAGCATGTAAAAAAGGCAAGAGCTATACAGTCCTTACAAGACGTACTGGAGTTTATTGAGCAACAATACAACTCAGTAAATGCCATTACCAAAAATACCGCTCAGCTTGCTACAAGAAAAGTGCAAGTTAGATCGTGTGCCTTTTGCTCTAAGGATGGCCACGATATGATAAAGTGTCTCAAATTCAGAGCACAATCAATCGAAAAAAGAAAAGAGTTCGTTCAAAAGAACAGCATGTGCTTTAGATGCTTTGGAAAGCATAATGCTATCGACTGCAGAAAGGAAATTACATGCAATCGATGCTCCAAAGGACACAACAGCCTTCTTCATGAAGACACGAAACGCAGTATCAACAGCAATAGCCTCAAGCAAGGCCAAGACACACTATTGGCTACAGCTGTGGTTTTAGTTAAAAACAAAGCTGGAGGTTACAACGAGTTGAGGGCGCTTATTGACGGTGGATCCCAGAAGACGCTGATTTCAGAGGAGGCAGCACAAATATTAAGGATTCCCAGAGTAAGGAGTACTGTAGAGGTAGAAGGTATCTCCCAGACTACTCAATTATCAAAAAATAGCGTCCACCTGACGATCAAACCAAAAATTCCAAGCAGCTTCAAAACATCAACGGAAGCATTGGTTTTACCAACACTCCATAGAGCCCTTCCCAGCAAAAAGTTTGATATTGATATCAACAAAGAGTGGAAGGGCTACAGGCTAGCAGATCCACGATTCAACGAGCCAAGCAGAATTGACATGGTGATAGGTGTGGATCTAATTCCCCTGATTATGATGGAGAAAATAAAAACCGTAAATGGAATCTTGGGACAAAAAACCAGATTTGGATGGATTGTGTCCGGAAATATAACTCGGGCAGCAAAGCAAAAAATTATAAGTGCCACTACAACGATAAATCTAAAGGACCTGGAACGCTTTTGGGAATTGGAAGATGAAGCCGAGGAGACGATTACAGACAATGCAGAATGCGAACGAAAATTCCAAGAAACAACTGTCATCAACGAGGAAGGCAGATTTGTAGTTTCAATTCCATTCCACAAAGAGGCAAAGCTGGGAGACTCTCGCAAACAGGCAATGGCAAGGCTTATGCAAATGGAAAAGAAGTTTCAAAGAAACCCAAAGAACTGGGCTGCATACAACGAATTCATGAAAGAATACCTTAAAATGGGACATATGGAATCTGTAAAGACAACGGGTCAAGGTAAATACTATTTACCCCATCAAGCAATCATCAGGCCTGGAAGCTTAACTACGAAGCTACGAGTAGTTTTTGACGCATCCGCAAAGACGACAAATGGACTAAGCCTAAATGACGTTATTATAGCTGGTCCTAAGATTCAAAAGGATATATTCGATATTCTAATTAAATGGCGCAAGTGGCAATATGTTGTGGTAGCTGACATTGAAAAAATGTATCGCCAAATAAAGGTTGCTGAAAAAGACCAAGAATACCAATATATCCTATGGAGAGATGATCCAAAATTACCGATCAGTGAGTTTAAGTTAACAACCGTAACTTATGGCACATCGGCAGCACCTTTCTTAGCAGTACGATGTCTACGAGAGTTGGCAGATCGCTTTTGCCAAGAGGATAGCGTCTTAGCAGAAACAATTAGAGACGACTTTTATATGGATGACCTCATAACTGGTGGAGACACAGTCAATGAGTGCTATGAACTTCAAAGAAAATTGAGGAAAGTGATGGAGAATGCCGGCATGCATCTGCGAAAATGGGTTGCAAATGACAATCGGATTTTAGCCGATATTCAGGACGACCGTGCTACGGAGAAAATCTGCATTGAGGAGAATGAATCGATCAAAACCTTAGGACTTCAATGGGATCCGAAAAAGGATACATTTACGTTTTCGGCAGAAAACCCAATGCTAACACGTATAACAAAGCGGTTAGTGTTATCACAGTTGTCCAGAATTTTCGACCCACTAGGATGGTTGGCACCTGTAACGATTCAAGGCAAATGTTTCATTCAGGAACTGTGGAAGTTACCGATGACTTGGGACGTTGAATTGGAATCCAACTTAGCTAACTGGTGGATGGAATATGCTAAAGGTCTATCATATTTAGAAGAAATTAGCATTTCACGCTGGACTGGATGCTTCAAAGGTATTATGGAGCTACATGGATTCTGCGATGCATCAGAGAAAGCATATGCAGCGGCTGTGTATACAAAAGTAGACGACAGAGTGACTTTGCTAGCAGCAAAAAGCAAAGTAAATCCTATAAAAAACAGGAAAACAATTCCAAAGTTGGAATTATGTGCTGCGCATTTATTAGCAAAGTTATTAGCTAAGGTGCAGGCTATATGGAGCAATGAGATCACAATGCATGCATGGAGTGATTCCCAAATTACTATTGCTTGGATACAGAACAAGCGCAGCAAAGATAAGTTCGTCAGAACTAGAGTTGAAGAAATCAATAAACTAATTCCCAATGTCAAATGGAATTACGTTAAATCTGAAGAAAATCCAGCAGACGTGGCTTCAAGAGGGATATCACCGCAAGCTCTTAAAATCTGTGAAATTTGGTGGAGAGGGCCGAATTGGCTAGCTATGGATGCTCAACACTGGCCCACTCAAAAGGTATCGGAAATTGTTGTGGTATCCACATTGATACAATCCGAATATCTGCAAAATCATCTTTTATCGAAGTATTCATCGATCGACAAACTTTTTAGAGTAATGGCGTATATATTGCGCTTCATAACAAACCTAAGAGGAAAGTCGCAACAGCCTTCATATCTTACGGTGGAGGAATTAAAGCTAGCGAAAATTGCCGTGGTAAAGATACAACAACAGCTGGATTTTGGACACGAAGTCAGACTACTCAAAAACAAAAGACCATTAGACCCCAAGAGTAAGTTACAGGCGCTAAATCCGTTTTTGGATAGTGATGGCGTACTTCGAGTTGGTGGACGACTACAAAACGCAATGATACCCTATAATGTAAAACATCCAATTATACTAGATAAGTCACATTTGACTTGGTTAATTGCAAAGGATGCGCATAAGAAAACTCTGCATGGCGGAATTAACATTATGAGAACTTACATTCAGAGGGAGTTCTGGATATTTGGCATACAAAATTCCTTAAAGAAATTTTTAAGGGAATGTATTGTATGCATACGATACAAGCAAGAGATGTCCAGTCAACTGATGGGAAATTTACCAGTTTATCGAGTAACGGCTAATTACTCGTTTCAAAATACTGGAATCGACTACGCCGGACCGTTCCAGATTCGCTGCTCCAAGGGAAGAGGTCAAAAAACGTATAAAGGATACATTTGTGTATTTGTTTGTATGGCAACAAAAGCGATACATCTGGAAGCTGTTAGCGACCTATCGTCAGACAAATTCCTGGAGGCTCTTCGACGGTTCTTTGCAAGACGAGGCAAGAGTGAGAACCTATACTCAGATAATGGAACAAACTTCGTGGGAGCTTCAAGAGTATTGGACAAAGAATTTGTAGCTGCCATTAAAAACAATAATGAGTTAGCACCTACACTGGAAACAGAAGGCATCAAGTGGCACTTTATTCCCCGGGAAGCCCCCATATGGGAGGTTTATGGGAAGCCGGTGTAAAATCAGTGAAGCATCACCTTAAACGAGTTATTGGTGAAAACAGCTTTACATATGAAGAATTTGCATCGCTGCTATGTCAAATCGAAGCAGTGCTAAACTCACGTCCATTAGTCACTGTAAGGAGCGAAATAAATGGTGAGGACATATTAACGCCGGGTCATTTTCTGGTGGGAAGACCTCTAATTGGAGCTCCTGAACATTTTGACGAAAGTAAGACAATCAGCTCTTTGGATAGATGGAAGCTTATTCAACGCATCAGAGGTGATTTTTGGAAGAAATGGAAGGAGGAGTATCTGGTGTCATTGCAACAGCGAACCAAATGGCGCCAAGAAAAGCCAAATCTGAAGGAGGGACAGCTGGTTCTTATAAAACATGAGAACACTCACCCTGCAAGATGGCCAATGGGAAGAATCATTAGTACGACTAAAGGACAAGATGATAAAGTCCGGGTAGTCACAGTCAAAACAAACGATGGGGAAGTAAAAAGATCGCTAAACAAGATCTGTCAACTTCCTGTTAGCGAAGCAAAACCAGCTGGAGCTGCAACGCCATCTATAACGGAGTCAATGCAGCTACGCAAGGACAAGAAGCTTAGGCAGCGAGTTCCAAGAGAGAAAAGGAATGGCACTGGAAGCATAGCTACTGTGCTATGCTGTTTATTGATATTGCAAGCTACAACTGCGACAGAAAATTCGGAACCTCGAAAAACAGGCCAAAGAGCTTGGGAAAATTTACGACATCGACGCAAAAGCTGCAGTTATGGTGAACAAAATTGGTAAAATTGAAGTCGCTACATCCAGTTGGCAATTATTGTTTTATTATGATATGCAAGCCTATTTTGATGTCATAAAACAATCAGAGGACTTCCTGGAAAAATCCCGCTTGGTTTGCGAAAGAATGGGAGACTTCAAGTACTACTGCGATTCCTTCGGCACTACAATACGGACAAAAATTGACAACATCAAAGAAAAAGACAAAATACTACGGCACCGTACCAACCGAAAGAAAAGGTTTATACTGTTCTTTGATATCGGAAATGCAAATAGGATCCAGGAAAATATGCAAACAATCATAAAAAATGAAAAACATCTAAGGGAATATGTTGACAATCAGACCTCGGTCATCAATGCAACGGAAGAATTAGTAAGAGCAACTACGATAGAAGCAAACCGGAATTTGGGAAAACTGACCCAACAAGTTAATATTATTGCAGAAACCATGAAGGAGCACTTTATGGTATATAAGGAGTCAATTAAATTCCTTATGTTATCAAATCAAGTGCGAAACTGGATTGAAGAGGCAGAAAGCCTACAAGCAACAGCGATCTCAATGATAACGGACATTAGTGAAGGAAGAATTCATCCTACACTAATTGCGCCTAACAAAATGTTGGAGGAGCTCGAGAAAGTTAAGCAAAAATTAGGACGACAACAAATGCTACCGGGTGGAAATTCAGTTACACAATTACCACTGATCTATAAACTGATGAAGGCACAAGCTATGTTTAAGGATAATGTACTATTCATTGAAGCAAAATTGCCGATATACAACAATCAGGAAACGGATCTTTTTGAAGTAATTCCAATACCACTGTGGATAAACGGAACGAAGCTTATTCCGAAATTGAATTCTAAATTTTTTGCGTTGAATACAGACATAAACGCATATCACCTAATGTCTGAAATGGAAATTAACCAATGCAGACAAGAGGATTCGACAACATGGCTTTGCGAAAGTAATTGGGCATGGAAAAACACGGATGATCACTCTTGCGAAATATCACCATTGAAACCAAGCAATGCACACTCATGCGAAATGATGGAATTTCAAGGCAATTCGTTCATCAAAGAGATAAGTGGATCCAATCGTTGGCTATTTAGACTGTTTCGGAATACAACAGCTAATATAAGATGCAACGAACAGCATCAAGTTATAAGACTGCCCAATCAAGGCATTATACAACTACTTGCAGGATGCACAGCGATATTAGGGGATACAACAATAATTACTCCTCATAAGATAATTTCGACAGCTTCTGAAATGTCTATCTTCCCCAGTTTACGAATTATAGATGACAAGGAGACATGGAACGTGGTCCCGCTGAAGCACTTGATTATCAACAACACTAATGAACTGCAAAATCTTCAAATGCGCATCAATACTCTGAAAAATAACAAGGTACACATTGATGACTTGATCTTTCACACTGCAAGCGGACACTCGGCTCTAGGGTTGACAACGATTATCATAATTATATTGGTCATTTATATCCGGAGGCAACGCATAAATGAGAGACGACTACTGGCCGTACATTTTTCCCCCCCGGAGAATGTCTAAATATGTGTTAAGACATGATAAGTAGGCAAACTATAAACATATTCTATTTATGGGCTGCAATAAACATGTCACAGGACAGCATGAGTGGCAACTACAGATAAGTACAATTGCAGCGGCCTATTGCCGAAGTGTCAAGAGATGTGACCACGCGGGAGGTGATTAGCGCGGTCATAGGCCTCAAACATAGATTTAAGAATAAAACTCAGCTGCATTTAGAAACGCAGACTGCGGCGTCTTACAAGCGCTGCATTATATAATTAGATGATAAGAACCTATGTAAGAATGAATAAAAGGCGAAGCCCTCGCAGTAGCGAGTCAGTTAGATTCAAACACCCGAATTGAACTCATTAAATGTACGCACAAGTTTATAGTGTGAACAAAAAAGTTTTCCATACAAAGCCTTGTGTTCATATCGGTCGTTTGCATGGCAGCTATATGATATAGTGGTCCGATCCGGACCAAACTTTTACAACTCGTGTATGGCTATGTCAGATAAATAAATGTTGATTTCGGTTGCAATAGGTTGGAAAACAAAAAAGTTCCCAATATAAAGACTTGTTTTAATATCGGTTGTTTGTATGGCAGCTATATGATATAGTGGTCCGATCCGGACCAAACTTTCACAAATCATGTATGGCTATGTCAAATTAATAAATGTTGAATTCAGTTGCAATAGATTGAAAAATAAACAACAAAAGTTTTTGATACAAAGCCTTGTTTTCATATCGGTCGTTTGTAGGGCAGCTATATGATATAGTGGTCCGATCCGGACAAAACTTTCACAAATCAGTGTACGGCTATGTCAAATGAATAAATGTCGAATTCAGTTGCCATAGCTTGGAAAACAAACAACAAAAAAGTTTTCCATACAAAGACTTGGTTTCATATCGGTCGTTTGTAGGGCAGCTATATGATATAGTGGTCCGATCCGATCAAAATGATTTTCCATACAATGACTTGTTTTCATATCGGTCGTTTGTATGGCAGCTATATGATATAATCGTCCGATCCGGACCAAACTTTCATAAATTATGTATGGCTATGTCAAATGAATAAACGTTGAATTCAGTTGCAATAGCTTGAAAAACAAAAATGTTTCCCATACAAAGACTTCTTTTCAAATCGGTCGTTTGTATGGCAGCTATATGATATAGTGGTCCGATCCGGAACAGACTTCCAAAAAGAATGTATGGCTATGTCAAATGAACAAATGTTGAATTCGGTTGCAATAGGTTGGAAAACAAAAAAAGTTCCCCATACAAAGACTTGTTTTAATATCGGTTGTTGTATGGCAGCTATATGATATAGTGGTCCGATCCGGACCAAACTTTCACAAATCATGTATGGCTATGTCAAATGAATAAATGTCGAATTCAGTTGCCGTAGCTTGGAAAACAAACAACAAAAAAGTTTTCCATACAAAGCCTTGTTTTCATATCGTTCGTTTGCATGGCAGCTATATGATAGTGGTCCGATCCGGACCAATTTTAAATAAATAAATGTTGAATTCAGTTGCAATACCTTGGAAAACAAAAAAGTTTCCCCTACAAAGTCTTGTTTTCATATCGGTCGTTTGTATGGCAGCTATATGATATAGTGGTCCGATCCGGACCAATAAATAAATAAATGTTGAATTCAGTTGCAATAGCTTGGAAAACAAAAAAGTTTCCCATACAAAGACTTGTTTTCATATCGGTCGTTTAGAGGGCAGCTATATGATATAGTGGTCCGATCCGGACAAAACTTTCACAAATCATGTACGGCTATGTCAAATGAATAAATGTCGAATTCAGTTACCATAGCTTGGAAAACAAACAACAAAAAAGTTTTCCATACAAAGCCTTGTTTTCATATCGGTCGTTTGCATGGCAGCTATATGATATAGTGGTCCGATCCGGACCAAACTTTCACAAATCGTGTATGGCTATATGAAATACATAAATATTGATTTCGGTTGCAATAGCTTGGAAAACAATTTTCCATACAATGACTTGTTTTCATATCGGTCGTTTGTATGGCAGCTATATGATATAGTGTTCCGATCCGGACCAAACTCTCACAAATTATGTACGGCTATGTTAAACGAATAAACGTTGAATTCAGTTGCAATAGCTTGGAAAACAAAGAAGTTTCCCATACAAAGACTTGTTTTCAAATCGGTCGTGTGTATGGCAGCTATATGATATAGTGGTCCGATCCGGATCAAACTTCTAAAAATATTGTATGGCTATGTCAAATTAATAAATGTTGAATTCGGTTGCAATAGGTTGGAAAACAAAAAAGTTCCCAATATAAAGACTTGTTTTAATATCGGTTGTTGTATGGCAGCTATATGATATAGTAGTCCGATCCGGACCAAACTTTCACAAATCATGTATGGCTATGTCAAATGAATAAATGTCGAATTCAGTTGCCGTAGCTTGGAAAACGAACAACAAAAAAGTTTTCCATACAAAGCCTTGTGTTCATATCGGTCGTTTGCATGGCAGCTATATGATATAGTGGTCCGATCCGGACCAAACTTTTACAACTCGTGTATGGCTATGTCAGATAAATAAATGTTGATTTCGGTTGCAATAGGTTGGAAAACAAAAAAGTTCCCAATATAAAGACTTGTTTTAATATCGGTTGTTGTATGGCAGCTATATGATATAGTGGTCCGATCCGGACCAAACTTTCACAAATCATGTATGGCTATGTCAAATTAATAAATGTTGAATTCAGTTGCAATAGATTGGAAAATAAACAACAAAAAAGTTTTTGATACAAAGCCTTGTTTTCATATCGGTCGTTTGTAGGGCAGCTATATGATATAGTGGTCCGATCCGGACAAAACTTTCACAAATCATGTACGGCTATGTCAAATGAATAAATGTCGAATTCAGTTGCCATAGCTTGGAAAACAAACAACAAAAAAGTTTTCCATACAAAGACTTGGTTTCATATCGGTCGTTTGTAGGGCAGCTATATGATATAGTGGTCCGATCCGATCAATTTTCCATACAATGACTTGTTTTCATATCGGTCGTTTGTATGGCAGCTTTATGATATAGTCGTCCGATCCGGACCAAACTTTCACAAATCATGTATGGCTATGTCAAATGAATAAACGTTGAATTCAGTTGCAATAGCTTGAAAAACAAAAATGTTTCCCATACAAAGACTTCTTTTCAAATCGGTCGTTTGTATGGCAGCTATATGATATAGTGGTCCGATCCGGAACAGACTTCCAAAAAGAATGTATGGCTATGTCAAATGAACAAATGTTGAATTCGGTTGCAATAGGTTGGAAAACAAAAAAGTTCCCCATACAAAGACTTGTTTTAATATCGGTTGTTGTATGGCAGCTATATGATATAGTGGTCCGATCCGGACCAAACTTTCACAAATCATGTATGGCTATGTCAAATGAATAAATGTCGAATTCAGTTGCCGTAGCTTGGAAAACAAACAACAAAAAAGTTTTCCATACAAAGCCTTGTTTTCATATCGTTCGTTTGCATGGCAGCTATATGATAGTGGTCCGATCCGGACCAATAAATAAATAAATGTTGAATTCAGTTGCAATACCTTGGAAAACAACAAAGTTTCCCCTACAAAGTCTTGTTTTCATATCGGTCGTTTGTATGGCAGCTATATGATATAGTGGTCCGATCCGGACCAATAAATAAATAAATGTTGAATTCAGTTGCAATAGCTTGGAAAACAAAAAAAGTTTCCCATACAAAGACTTGTTTTCAAATCGGTCGTTTGTATGGCAGCTATATGATATAGTGGTCCGATCCGGAACAAACTTCTAAAAATAATGTACGGCTATGTCAAATGAACAAATGTTGAATACGGTTGCAATAAGTTGGAAAACAAAAAAGTTCCCCATACAAAGACTTGTTTTCATATCGGTTGTTATATGGCAGCTATATGATATAGTGGTCCGATCCGGACCAAACTTTTACAAATCGTGTATGGCTATATGAAATGAATAAATGTTGAATTCGGTTGCAATAGGTCGGAAAACAAAAAAGTTTTCCATACAAAGCCTTGTTTTCATATCGGTCGTTTGCATGGCAGCTATATGATATAGTGGTCCGATCCGGACCAAACTTTCACAAATCGTGTATGGCTATATGAAATACATAAATGTTGATTTCGGTTGCAATAGCTTGGAAAACAATTTTCCATACAATGACTTGTTTTCATATCGGTCGTTTGTATGGCAGCTATATGATATAGTGTTCCGATCCGGACCAAACTTTCACAAATCATGTATGGCTATGTTAAACGAATAAACGTTGAATTCAGTTGCAATAGCTTGGAAAACAAAGAAGTTTCCCATACAAAGACTTGTTTTCAAATCGGTCGTTTGTATGGCAGCTATATGATATAGTGGTCCGATCCGGATCAAACTTCTAAAAATATTGTATGGCTATGTCAAATTAATAAATGTTGAATTCGGTTGCAATAGGTTGGAAAACAAAAAAGTTCCCAATATAAAGACTTGTTTTAATATCGGTTGTTGTATGGCAGCTATATGATATAGTGGTCCGATCCGGACCAAACTTTCACAAATCATGTATGGCTATGTCAAATGAATAAATGTTGAATTCGGTTGCAATAGGTCGGAAAACAAAAAAGTTTTCCATACAAAGCCTTGTTTTCATATCGGTCGTTTGCATGGCAGCTATATGATATAGTGGTCCGATCCGGACCAAACTTTCACAAATCGTGTATGGCTATATGAAATACATAAATGTTGATTTCGGTTGCAATAGCTTGGAAAACAATTTTCCATACAATGACTTGTTTTCATATCGGTCGTTTGCATGGCAGCTATATGATATAGTGGTCCGATCCGGACCAAACTTTTACAACTCGTGTATGGCTATGTCAGATAAATAAATGTTGATTTCGGTTGCAATAGGTTGGAAAACAAAAAAGTTCCCAATATAAAGACTTGTTTTAATATCGGTTGTTGTATGGCAGCTATATGATATAGTGGTCCGATCCGGACCAAACTTTCACAAATCATGTATGGCTATGTCAAATTAATAAATGTCGAATTCAGTTGCCATAGCTTGGAAAACAAACAACAAAAAAGTTTTCCATACAAAGACTTGTTTTCATATCGGTCGTTTGTAGGGCAGCTATATGATATAGTGGTCCGATCCGATCAATTTTCCATACAATGACTTGTTTTCATATCGGTCGTTTGTAGGGCAGCTATATGATATAGTGGTCCGATCCGGACCAAACTTTCACAAATCATGTATGGCTATGTCAAATGAATAAATGTCGAATTCAGTTGCAATAGATTGGAAAATAAACAACAAAAAAGTTTTTGATACAAAGCCTTGTTTTCATATCGGTCCTTTGTAGGGCAGCTATATGATATAGTGGTCCGATCCGGACAAAACTTTCACAAATCATGTACGGCTATGTCAAATGAATAAATGTCGAATTCAGTTGCCATAGCTTGGAAAACAAACAACAAAAAAGTTTTCCATACAAAGACTTGTTTTCAAATCGGTCGTTTGTAGGGCAGCTATATGATATAGTGGTCCGATCCGATCAATTTTCCATACAATGACTTGTTTTCATATCGGTCGTTTGTATGGCAGCTATATGATATAGTGGTCCGCTCCGGACCAAACTTTCACAAATCATGTATGGCTATGTCAAATGAATAAACGTTGAATTCAGTTGCAATAGCTTGAAAACAAAATGTTTCCCATACAAAGACTTGTTTTCAAATCGGTCGTTTGTATGGCAGCTATATGATATAGTGGTCCGATCCGGAACAGACTTCCAAAAAGAATGTATGGCTATGTCAAATGAACAAATGTTGAATTCGGTTGCAATAGGTTGGAAAACAAAAAGTTCCCCATACAAAGACTTGTTTTAATATCGGTTGTTGTATGGCAGCTATATGATATAGTGGTCCGTATGGCTATGTCAAATTAATAAATGTTGAATTCAGTTGCAATAGGTTGGAAAACAAAAAAGTTCCCAATACAAAGACTTGTTTTCATATCGGTTGTTGTATGGCAGCTATATGATATAATGGTCCGATCTGGACCAAACTTTTACAAATCATGTATGGCTATGTCAAATGAATAAATGTTGAATTCAGTTGCAATAGATTGGAAAACAAACAACAAAAAAATTTTTGATACAAAGCCTTGTTTTCATATCGGTCGTTTGCATGGCAGCTATATGATATAGTGGTCCGATCCGGACCAAACTTTCACAAATCATGTATGGCTATGTCAAATGAATAAATGTTGAATTCAGTTGCAATAGATTGGAAAACAAACAACAAAAAAGTTTTCGATACATAGCCTTGTTTTCATATCGGTCGTTTGCATGGCAGCTATATGATATAGTGGTCCGATTCGGAACAAACTTCTAAAAATAATGTATGGCTATGTCAAATTAATAAATTTTAAATTCGGTTGCAATAGGTTGGAAAACAAAAAAGTTCCCAATAGAAAGACTTGTTTTCATATCGGTTGTTGTATGGCAGATATATGATATAGTGGTCCGATCCGGACCAAACTTTTACAAATCGTGTATGGCTATGTCCAATGAATAAATTTTGAATTCGGTTGCAATAGCTTGGAAAACAAAAAAGTTTCCCATACAAAGACTTGTTTTCATATCGGTCGTTTGTATGGCAGCTATATGATTTAGAGGTCCGATCCGGACCAAACTTTCACAAATCATGTATGGCTATGTCAAATGAATAAATGTTGAATTCAGTTGCAATAGCTTGGAAAACGAAAAAGTTTCCTATACAAAGACTTGTTTTCATATCGGTCGTTTGTATGGCAGAGGTCCGATCCGGACCAAACTTTCACAACTCGTGTATCGCTATGTCAGATAAATAAATGTTGATTTCGGTTGCAATAGCTTGGAAAACAAACAACAAAAAAGTTTCCATACAAAGACTTGTTTTCATATCGGTCATTTGTATGGCAGCTATATGATATAGAGGTCCGATCCGGACTTAACTTTCACAAATCATGTATGGCTATGTCAAATGAATAAATGTTGAATTCAGTTGCAATAGCTTGGAAAACAAACAACAAAAAAGTTTTCCATACAAAGCCTTGTTTTCATATCGGTCGTTTGCATGGCAGCTATATGATATAGTGGTCCGATCCGGACCAATTAAATAAATAAATGTTGAATTCAGTTGCAATAGCTTGGAAAACAAAAAGTTTCCCATACAAAGACTTGTTTTCATATCGGTCGTTTGTAGGGCAGCTATATGAGATAGTGGTCCGATCCGAACCAAACTTCTAAAAATAATGTATGGCTATGTCCAATTAATAAATGTTGAATTCAGTTGCAATAGCTTGGAAAACAAAAAGTTTCTCCTACAAAGACTTGTTTTCATATCGGTCGTTTGTAGGGCAGCTATATGATATAGTGGTCCGATCCGAACCAAACTTCTAAAAATAATGTATGGCTATGTCCAATTAATAAATTTTGAATTCGGTTGCAATAGGTTAGAAAACAAAAAAGTTTCCAATACAAAGACTTGTTTTCATATCGGTCATTTGTATGGCAGCTATATGATATAGAGGTCCGATCCGGACTTAACTTTCACAAATCATGTATGGCTATGTCAAATGAATAAATGTTGAATTCAGTTGCAATAGCTTGGAAAACAAACAACAAAAAAGTTTTCCATACAAAGCCTTGTTTTCATATCGGTCGTTTGTATGGCAGCTATATGATATAGTGGTCCGATCCGGACCAATAAATAAATAAATGTTGAATTCAGTTGCAATAGCTTGGAAAACAAACAACAAAAAAGTTTCCATACAAAGACTTGTTTTCATATCGGTCATTTGTATGGCAGCTATATGATATAGAGGTCCGATCCGGACTTAACTTTCACAAATCATGTATGGCTATGTCAAATGAATAAATGTTGAATTCAGTTGCAATAGCTTGGAAAACAAACAACAAAAAGTTTTCCATACAAAGCCTTGTTTTCATATCGGTCGTTTGCATGGCAGCTATATGATATAGTGGTCCGATCCGGACCAATAAATAAATAAATGTTGAATTCAGTTGCAATAGCTTGGAAAACAAAAAAGTTTCCCCTACAAAGACTTGTTTTCATATCGGTCGTTTGTAGGGCAGCTATATGAGATAGTGGTCCGATCCGAACCAAACTTCTAAAAATAATGTATGGCTATGTCCAATTAATAAATGTTGAATTCAGTTGCAATAGCTTGGAAAACAATAAAGTTTCCACTACAAAGTCTTGTTTTCATATCGGTCGTTTGTAGGTCAGCTATATGAGATAGTGGTCCGATCCGAACCAAACTTCTAAAAATAATGTATGGCTATGTCCAATTAATAAATATTGAATTCAGTTGTAATAGCTTGGAAAACAAAAAAGTTTCTCCTACAAAGACTTGTTTTCATATCGGTCGTTTGTAGGGCAGCTATATGATATAGTGGTCCGATCCGGACCAAACTTTTACAAATCGTGTATAGCTATATCAAATTAATAAATGTTGAATTCGGTTGCAATAGGTTGGAAAACAAAAATATGTTCCTTACAAAGACTTGTTTTCATATCGGTCGTTTGTATGGCAGCTATATGATATAGGGATCCGATCGGGACCAAACTTCTACAAATAATGTGTGGCTATGTCAAACTAATAAATGTTAAATTCGGTTGCAATAGCTTGGAAAACAAAAAAGTTTCCCATACAAAGACTTGTTTTCATATAGGTCGTTGTATGGCAGCTATATGATATAGTGGTCCGATCCGGACCAAACTTTTACAAATCGTGTATGGCTATATAAAATAAATAAATTTTTAAGTCGGTTGCAATAGGTTGGAAAACAAAAAAAGTTTTCCATACAAAGACTTGTTTTCATATCGGTCGTTTGTAGGGCAGCTATATGATATAGTGGTCCGATCCGATCAATAAATGAAAAATATTGTATTTTCCATACAATGACTTGTTTTCATATCGGTCGTTTGTATGGCAGCTATATGATATAGTGGTCCGATCCGGACCAAACTTTCACAAATCATGTATGGCTATGTCAAATGAATAAACGTTGAATTCAGTTGCAATAGCTTGGAAAAGAAAAGTTTCCCATACAAAGACTTGTTTTCAAATCGGTCGTTTGTATGGCAGCTAAATGATATAGTGGTCCGATCCGGAACAGACTTCTAAAAAGAATGTATGGCTATGTCAAATAACCAAATGTTGAATTCGGTTGCAATAGGTTGGAAAACAAAAAAGTTCCCCATACAAAGACTTGTTTTAATATCGGTCGTTGTATGGCAGCTATATGATATAGTAGTCCGATCCGGACCAAACTTTTACAAATCATGTATGGCTATGTCAAATGAATAAATGTGGAATTCAGTTGCCGTAGCTTGGAAAAACAAACAACAAAAAAGTTTTCCATACAAAGCCTTGTTTTCATATCGGTCGTTTGCATGGCAGCTATATGATATAGTGGTCCGATCCGGACCAAACTTTTACAACTCGTGTATGGCTGTGTCAGATAAATAAATGTTGATTTCGGTTGCAATAGCTTGGAAAACAAAAAAGTTTCCCATATAAAGACTTGTTTTCATATCGGTCGTTTGTATGGCAGCTATATGATATAGTGGTCCGATCCGGACCAAACTTTCACAAATCATGTATGGCTATGTCAAATGAATAAATGTTGAATTCAGTTGCAATAGCTTGGAAAACAAACAACAAAAAAGTTTTCCATACAAAGCCTTGTTTTCATATCGGTCGTTTGCATGGCAGCTATATGATATAGTGATCCGATCCTTACTAAACTTCTGAAAATAATGTATGGCTATGTCAAATTAATAAATGTTAAATTCGGTTGCAATAGGTTGGAAAACAAAAAAGTTCCCAATACAAAGACTTGTTTTCATATCGGTTGTTGTATGGCAGATATATGATATAGTGGTCCGATCCGGACCAAACTTTTACAAATCGTGTATGGCTATATGAAATACATAAATGTTGAATTCGGTTGCAATAGCTTGGAAAACAAACAACAAAAAAGTTTTCCATACAAAGCCTTGTTTTCATATCGGTCGTTTGCATGGCAGCTATATGATATAGTGGTCCGATCCGGACCAAACTTCTGAAAATAATGTATGGTTATGTCAAATTAATAAATGTTAAATTCGGTTGCAATAGGTTGGAAAACAAAAAAGTTCCCAATACAAAGACTTGTTTTCATATCGGTTGTTGTATGGCAGATATATGATATAGTGGTCCGATCCGGACCAAACTTTCACAAATCATGTATGGCTATGTCAAATGAATAAATGTTGAATTCAGTTGCAATAGCTTGGAAAACAAACAACAAAAAGTTTTCCATACAAAGCCTTGTTTTCATATCGGTCGTTTGCATGGCAGCTATATGATATAGTGGTCCGATCCGGACCAAACTTGAAAATAATGTATGGCTATGTCAAATTAATAAATGTTAAATTCGGTTGCAATAGGTTGGAAAACAAAAAAGTTCCCAATACAAAGACTTGTTTTCATATCGGTTGTTGTATGGCAGATATATGATATAGTGGTCCGATCCGGACCAAACTTTCACAAACCATGTATGGCTATGTCAAATGAATAAATGTTGAATTCAGTTGCAATAGCTTGGAAAACAAACAACAAAAAAGTTTTCCATACAAAGCCTTGTTTTCTTATCGGTCGTTTGCATGGCAGCTATATGATATAGAGGTCCGATCCGGACCAATAAATAAATAAATGTTGAATTCAGTTGCAATAGCATGGAAAACAAAAAAGTTTCCCCTACAAAGTCTTGTTTTCATAGTGGTCCGATCCGAACCAAACTTCTAAAAATAATGTATGGCTATGTCCAATTAATTAGTGTTGAAGTCGGTTGCAATAGGTTGGAAAACAAAAAAGTTCCCAATACAAAGACTTGTTTTCATATAGGTTGTTGTATGGCAGCTATATGATATAGTGGTCCGATCCGGACCAAACTTTTACAAATCGTGTATAGCTATATCAAATTAATAAATGTTTAATTCGGTTGCAATAGGTTGGAAAACAAAAAAATGTTCCTTACAAAGACTTGTTTTCATATCGGTCGTTTGTATGGCAGCTATATGATATAGGCATCTGATCCGACCAAACTTCTACAAATAATGTATGGCTATGTCAAATTGATAAATGTTAAATTCGGTTGCAATAGCTTGGAAAACAAAAAAGTTTCCCATATAAAGACTTGTTTTCATATCGGTCGTTTGTATGGCAGCTATATGATTTAGAGGTCCGATCCGGACCAAACTTTCACAAATCATGTATGGCTATGTCAAATGAATAAATGTTGAATTCAGTTGCAATAGCTTGGAAAACGAAAAAGTTTCCTATACAAAGACTTGTTTTCATATCGGTCGTTTGTATGGCAGAGGTCCGATCCGGACCAAACTTTCACAACTCGTGTATCGCTATGTCAGATAAATAAATGTTGATTTCGGTTGCAATAGCTTGGAAAACAAACAACAAAAAAGTTTCCATACAAAGACTTGTTTTCATATCGGTCATTTGTATGGCAGCTATATGATATAGAGGTCCGATCCGGACTTAACTTTCACAAATCATGTATGGCTATGTCAAATGAATAAATGTTGAATTCAGTTGCAATAGCTTGGAAAACAAACAACAAAAAAGTTTTCCATACAAAGCCTTGTTTTCATATCGTTCGTTTGCATGGCAGCTATATGATATAGTGGTCCGATCCGGACCAATTAAATAAATAAATGTTGAATTCAGTTGCAATAGCTTGGAAAACAAAAAAGTTTCCCATACAAAGTCTTGTTTTCATATCGGTCGTTTGTAGGGCAGCTATATGAGATAGTGGTCCGATCCGAACCAAACTTCTAAAAATAATGTATGGCTATGTCCAATTAATAAATGTTGAATTCAGTTGCAATAGCTTGGAAAACAAAAAAGTTTCTCCTACAAAGTCTTGTTTTCATATCGGTCGTTTGTAGGGCAGCTATATGATATAGTGGTCCGATCCGAACCAAACTTCTAAAAATAATGTATGGCTATGTCCAATTAATAAATTTTGAATTCGGTTGCAATAGGTTAGAAAACAAAAAAGTTTCCAATACAAAGACTTGTTTTCATATCGGTCATTTGTATGGCAGCTATATGATATAGAGGTCCGATCCGGACTTAACTTTCACAAATCATGTATGGCTATGTCAAATGAATAAATGTTGAATTCAGTTGCAATAGCTTGGAAAACAAACAACAAAAAAGTTTTCCATACAAAGCCTTGTTTTCATATCGGTCGTTTGCATGGCAGCTATATGATATAGTGGTCCGATCCGGACCAAATTTAAATAAATAAATGTTGAATTCAGTTGCAATAGCTTGGAAAACAAACAACAAAAAGTTTCCATACAAAGACTTGTTTTCATATCGGTCATTTGTATGGCAGCTATATGATATAGAGGTCCGATCCGGACTTAACTTTCACAAATCATGTATGGCTATGTCAAATGAATAAATGTTGAATTCAGTTGCAATAGCTTGGAAAACAAACAACAAAAAAGTTTTCCATACAAAGCCTTGTTTTCATATCGTTCGTTTGCATGGCAGCTATATGATATAGTGGTCCGATCCGGACCAATAAATAAATAAATGTTGAATTCAGTTGCAATAGCTTGGAAAACAAAAAAGTTTCCCCTACAAAGTCTTGTTTTCATATCGGTCGTTTGTAGGGCAGCTATATGAGATAGTGGTCCGATCCGAACCAAACTTCTAAAAATAATGTATGGCTATGTCCAATTAATAAATGTTGAATTCAGTTGCAATAGCTTGGAAAACAATAAAGTTTCCACTACAAAGTCTTGTTTTCATATCGGTCGTTTGTAGGTCAGCTATATGAGATAGTGGTCCGATCCGAACCAAACTTCTAAAAATAATGTATGGCTATGTCCAATTAATAAATATTGAATTCAGTTGTAATAGCTTGGAAAACAAAAAAGTTTCTCCTACAAAGTCTTGTTTTCATATCGGTCGTTTGTAGGGCAGCTATATGATATAGTGGTCCGATCCGGACCAAACTTTTACAAATCGTGTATAGCTATATCAAATTAATAAATGTTGAATTCGGTTGCAATAGGTTGGAAAACAAAAATATGTTCCTTACAAAGACTTGTTTTCATATCGGTCGTTTGTATGGCAGCTATATGATATAGGGATCCGATCGGGACCAAACTTCTACAAATAATGTGTGGCTATGTCAAACTAATAAATGTTAAATTCGGTTGCAATAGCTTGGAAAACAAAAAAGTTTCCCATACAAAGACTTGTTTTCATATAGGTTGTTGTATGGCAGCTATATGATATAGTGGTCCGATCCGGACCAAACTTTTACAAATCGTGTATGGCTATATAAAATAAATAAATTTTTAAGTCGGTTGCAATAGGTTGGAAAACAAAAAAGTTTTCCATACAAAGACTTGTTTTCATATCGGTCGTTTGTAGGGCAGCTATATGATATAGTGGTCCGATCCGATCAACTTTTCCATACAATGACTTGTTTTCATATCGGTCGTTTGTATGGCAGCTATATGATATAGTGGTCCGATCCGGACCAAACTTTCACAAATCATGTATGGCTATGTCAAATGAATAAACGTTGAATTCAGTTGCAATAGCTTGGAAAAGAAAAAAGTTTCCCATACAAAGACTTGTTTTCAAATCGGTCGTTTGTATGGCAGCTAAATGATATAGTGGTCCGATCCGGAACAGACTTCTAAAAAGAATGTATGGCTATGTCAAATGACCAAATGTTGAATTCGGTTGCAATAGGTTGGAAAACAAAAAAGTTCCCCATACAAAGACTTGTTTTAATATCGGTTGTTGTATGGCAGCTATATGATATAGTAGTCCGATCCGGACCAAACTTTTACAAATCATGTATGGCTATGTCAAATGAATAAATGTGGAATTCAGTTGCCGTAGCTTGGAAAACAAACAACAAAAAAGTTTTCCATACAAAGCCTTGTGTTCATATCGGTCGTTTGCATGGCAGCTATATGATATAGTGGTCCGATCCGGACCAAACTTTTACAACTCGTGTATGGCTGTGTCAAATAAATAAATGTTGATTTCGGTTGCAATAGCTTGGAAAACAAAAAAGTTTCCCATATAAAGACTTGTTTTCATATCGGTCGTTTGTATGGCAGCTATATGATATAGTGGTCCGATCCGGACCAAACTTTCACAAATCATGTATGGCTATGTCAAATGAATAAATGTTGAATTCAGTTGCAATAGCTTGGAAAACAAACAACAAAAAAGTTTTCCATACAAAGCCTTGTTTTCATATCGGTCGTTTGCATGGCAGCTATATGATATAGTGATCCGATCCTTACTAAACTTCTGAAAATAATGTATGGCTATGTCAAATTAATAAATGTTAAATTCGGTTGCAATAGGTTGGAAAACAAAAAAGTTCCCAATACAAAGACTTGTTTTCATATCGGTTGTTGTATGGCAGATATATGATATAGTGGTCCGATCCGGACCAAACTTTTACAAATCGTGTATGGCTATATGAAATACATAAATGTTGAATTCGGTTGCAATAGCTTGGAAAACAAACAACAAAAAAAGTTTTCCATACAAAGCCTTGTTTTCATATCGGTCGTTTGCATGGCAGCTATATGATATAGTGGTCCGATCCGGACCAAACTTCTGAAAATAATGTATGGCTATGTCAAATTAATAAATGTTAAATTCGGTTGCAATAGGTTGGAAAACAAAAAAGTTCCCAATACAAAGACTTGTTTTCATATCGGTTGTTGTATGGCAGATATATGATATAGTGGTCCGATCCGGACCAAACTTTCACAAATCATGTATGGCTATGTCAAATGAATAAATGTTGAATTCAGTTGCAATAGCTTGGAAAACAAACAACAAAAAAGTTTTCCATACAAAGCCTTGTTTTCATATCGGTCGTTTGCATGGCAGCTATATGATATAGTGGTCCGATCCGACCAAACTTCTGAAAATAATGTATGGCTATGTCAAATTAATAAATGTTAAATTCGGTTGCAATAGGTTGGAAAACAAAAAAGTTCCCAATACAAAGACTTGTTTTCATATCGGTTGTTGTATGGCAGATATATGATATAGTGGTCCGATCCGGACCAAACTTTCACAAACCATGTATGGCTATGTCAAATGAATAAATGTTGAATTCAGTTGCAATAGCTTGGAAAACAAACAACAAAAAAGTTTTCCATACAAAGCCTTGTTTTCTTATCGTTCGTTTGCATGGCAGCTATATGATATAGAGGTCCGATCCGGACCAATTAAATAAATAAATGTTGAATTCAGTTGCAATAGCATGGAAAACAAAAAAGTTTCCCCTACAAAGTCTTGTTTTCGTTGATAGTGGTCCGATCCGAACCAAACTTCTAAAAATAATGTATGGCTATGTCCAATTAATTAGTGTTGAAGTCGGTTGCAATAGGTTGGAAAACAAAAAAGTTCCCAATACAAAGACTTGTTTTCATATAGGTCGTTTGTATGGCAGCTATATGATATAGTGGTCCGATCCGGACCAAACTTTTACAAATCGTGTATAGCTATATCAAATTAATAAATGTTTAATTCGGTTGCAATAGGTTGGAAAACAAAAAAATGTTCCTTACAAAGACTTGTTTTCATATCGGTCGTTTGTATGGCAGCTATATGATATAGGCATCTGATCCGGACCAAACTTCTACAAATAATGTATGGCTATGTCAAATTGATAAATGTTAAATTCGGTTGCAATAGCTTGGAAAACCAAAAAGTTTCCCATACAAAGACTTGTTTTCATATAGGTTGTTGTATGGCAGCTATATGATATAGTGGTCCGATCCGGACCAAACTTTCACAAATCATGTATGGCTATGTCAAATGAATAAATGTTGAATTCAGTTGCAATAGCTTGGAAAACAAACAACAAAAAAGTTTTCCATACAAAGCCTTGTTTTCATATCGGTCGTTTGCATGGCAGCTATATGATATAGTGGTCCGATCCGGACCAAACTTTCACAACTCGTGTATCGCTATTTCAGATAAATAAATGTTGATTTCGGTTGCAATAGCTTGGAAAACAATTTTCCAAACAATGACTTGTTTTCATATCGGTTGTTGTATGGCAGCTATATGATAAGTGGTCCGATCCGGACCAAATTGTTACAAATCGTGTATAGCTATATCAAATTAATAAATGTTGAATTCGGTTGCAATAGGTTGGAAAACAAAAAAGTTTTCCAAACAAAGACTTGTTTTCATATCGGTCGTCTGTAGGGCAGCTATATGATATAGTTATCCGATCCGGACCAAACTTTCACAAATCATGTATGGCTATGTCAAATGAATAAATGTCGAATTCAGTTGCCATAGCTTGGAAAACAAACAACAAAAAGTTTTCCATACAAAGCCTTGTTTTCATATCGGTCGTTTGCATGGCAGCTATATGATATAGTGGTCCGATCCGGACCAAACTTTCACAAATCGTGTATGGCTATGTTAAATGAATAAACGTTGAATTCAGTTGCAATAGCTTGGGAAAAGAAAAAAATTTCCCATACAAAGACTTGTTTTCAAATCGGTCGTTTGTATGGCAGCTATATGATATAGTGGTCCGATCCGGAACAAACTTCTAAAAATAATGTATGGCTATGTCAAATGAACAAATGTTGAATTCGGTTGCAATAGGTTGGAAAACAAAAAAGTTCCGCATACAAAGACTTTTTTTCATATCGGTTGTTTGTATGGCAGCTATATGATATAGTGGTCCGATCCGGACCAAACTTTCACAAATCGTGTATGGCTATATAAAATGAACAAATGTTGAATTCGGTTGCAATAGGTTGGAAAACGAAAAAGTTTTCCATACAAAGACTTGTTTTCATATCGGTCGTTTGCGTGGCAGCTATATGATATATTAGCCCGATCCGGACCAAACTTTAACAACTCGTGTACGGCTATATTAGATAAACAAATGTTGATTTCGGTTGCAATACGTTGGAAAACAAAAAAGTTTCCCATATAAAGACTTGTTTTCATATCGGTCGTTTGTATGGCAGCTATATGATATAGTGGTCCGATCCGGACCAAACTTTCACAAATCATGTATGGCTATGTCAAATAAATAAACGTTGAACTCAGTTGCAATAGCTTGGAAAAGAAAAAAGTTTCCTATACAAAGACTTGTTTTCAAATCGGTCGTTTGTATGGCAGCTAAATGATATAGTGGTCCGATCCGGAACAAACTTCTAAAAAGAATGTATGGCTGTGTCAGATAAACAAATGTTGAATTCGATTGCAATAGGTTGGAAAACAAAAAAGTTCCCAATACAAAGACTTGTTTTAATATCGGTTGTTGTATGGCAGCTATATGATATAGTGGTCCGATCCGGACCAAACTTTCACAAATCATGTATGGCTATGTCAAATAAATAAATGTCGAATTCAGTTGCCGTAGCTTGGAAAACAAACAAAAAGTTTTCCATACAAAGCCTTGTTTTCATATCGGTCGTTTGTATGGCAGCTATATGATATAATGGTCCGATCCGGACCAAACTTTTACAACTCCTGTATGGCTATGTCAGATAAATAAATGTTGATTTCGGTTGCAATAGCTTGGAAAGCAAAAAAGTTTCCCATACAAAGACTTGTTTTCATATCGGTCGTTTGTATGGCAGCTATATGATATAGTGGTCCGATCCGGACCAAACTTCTAAAAATAATGTATGGCTATGTCAAATTAATAAATGTTAAATTCGGTTGCAATAGGTTGGAAAACAAAAAAGTTTTCCATACAAAGACTTTTTTTCATATCGGTTGTTGTATGGCAGCTATATGATATAGTGGTCCGATCCGACCAAACTTTTACAAATCGTGTATGGCTATATGAAATAAATAAATGTTGAATTCGGTTGCAATAGCTTGGAAAACAAACAACAAAAAAGTTTTCCATACAAAGCCTTGTTTTCATATCGGTCGTTTGTATGGCAGCTATATGATATAGTGGTCCGATCCGGACCAAACTTCTGAAAATCATGTATGGCTATGTCAAATTAATAAATGTTAAATTCGGTTGCAATAGGTTGGAAAACAAAAAAGTTCCCAATACAAAGACTTGTTTTCATATCGGTCGTTGTATGGCAGCTATATGATATAGTGGTCCGATCCGGACCAAACTTTCACAAATCATGTATGGCTATGTCAAATGAATAAATGTTGAATTCAGTTGCAATAGCTTGGAAAACAAACAACAAAAAAGTTTTCCATACAAAGCCTTGTTTTCATATCGGTCGTTTGCATGGCAGCTATATGATATAGTGGTCCGATCCGGACCAAACTTCTAAAAATAATGTATGGCTATGTCAAATTAATAAATGTTGAATTCGGTTGCAATAGGTTTGAAAACAAAAAAGTTTCCAATACAAAGACTTGTTTTCATATCGGTCGTTTGTATGGCAGCTATATGATATAGTTGTCCGATCCGGACCAAACTTTCACAAATCATGTATGGCTATGTCAAATGAATAAATGTTGAATTCGGTTGCAATAGCTTGGAAAACAAACAACAAAAAAGTTTTCCATACAAAGCCTTGTTTTCATATCGGTCGTTTGTATGGCAGCTATATGATATAGTGGTCCGATCCGGACCAAACTTCTGAAAATCATGTATGGCTATGTCAAATTAATAAATGTTAAATTCGGTTGTAATAGCATGGAAAACAAAAAAGTTTCCCCTACAAAGTCTTGTTTTCATAGTGGTCCGATCCGAACCAAACTTTTAAAAATAATGTATGGCTATGTCCAATTAATAAGTGTTGAAGTCGGTTGCAATAGGTTGGAAAACAAAAAAAGTTTCCAATACAAAGACTTGTTTTCATATCGGTCGTTTTGTATGGCAGCTATATGATATAGTGGTCCGATCCGGACCAAACTTTTACAAATCGTGTATGGCTATATCAAATTAACAAATCTTGAATTCGGTTGCAATAGGTTAGAAAACAAAAAAGTTTTCCATACAAAGACTTGTTTTCATATCGGTCGTTTGTAGGGCAGCTATATGATATAGTGGTCCGATCCGGACCAAACTTTCACAAATCATGTATGGCTATATCAAATGAATAAATGTTGAATTCAGTTGCAATAGCTTGGAAAACAAACAACAAAAAAGTTTTCCATACAAAGCCTTGTTTTCATATCGGTCATTTGTATGGCAGCTATATGATATAGTGGTCCGATCCGGACCAAACTTTCACAAATCGTGTATCGCTATGTCAGATAAATAAATGTTGATTTCGGTTGCAATAGCTTGGAAAACAAAAAATTTTCCAAACAAAGACTTGTTTTCATATCGGTCGTTTGTATGGCAGCTATATGATATAGTGGTCCGATCCGGACCAAATTGTTACAAATCGTGTATAGCTATATCAAATTAATAAATGTTGAATTCGGTTGCAATAGGTTGGAAAACAAAAAAGTTTTCCATACAAAGACTTGTTTTCATATCGGTCGTTTGTAGGGCAGCTATATGATATAGTGGTCCGATCCGGACCAAACTTTCACAAATCATGTATGGCTATGTCAAATGAATAAATGTCGAATTCAGTTGCCATAGCTTGGAAAACAAACAACAAAAAAGTTTTCCATACAAAGACTTGTTTTCATATCGGTCGTTTGTATGGCAGCTATATGATATAGTGGTCCGATCCGGACCAAACTTTTACAAATCGTGTATGGCTATATGAAATGAATAAATGTTTAATTCGGTTGCAATAGGTTGGAAAACAAAAAGTTTTCCATACAAAGACTTGTTTTTTCATATCGGTCGTTTGTAGGGCAGCTATATGATATAGTGGTCCGATCCGGACCAAACTTTCACAAATCATGTATGGCTATGTCAAATGAATAAATGTTGAATTCAGTTGCAATAGCTTGGAAAACAAACAACAAAAAAGTTTTCCATACAAAGACTTGTTTTCATATCGGTCGTTTGCATGGCAGCTATATGATATAGTAGTCCGATCCGGACCAAACTTTCACAACTCGTGTATCGCTATTTCAGATAAATAAATGTTGATTTCGGTTGCAATAGCTTGGAAAACAAAAATTTTCCAAACAATGACTTGTTTTCATATCGGTCGTTTGTATGGCAGCTATATGATATAGTGGTCCGATCCGGACCAAATTGTTACAAATCGTGTATAGCTATATCAAATTAATAAATGTTGAATTCGGTTGCAATAGGTTGGAAAACAAAAAGTTTTCCATACAAAGACTTGTTTTCATATCGGTCGTTTGTAGGGCAGCTATATGATATAGTGGTCCGATCCGGACCAAACTTTCACAAATCATGTATGGCTATGTCAAATGAATAAATGTTGAATTCAGTTGCAATAGCTTGGAAAACAAACAACAAAAAAGTTTTCCATACAAAGACTTGTTTTCATATCGGTCGTTTGTATGGCAGCTATATGATATAGTGGTCCGCTCCAGACCAAAGTTTTACAAATCGTGTATGGCTATATCAAATGAATAAATGTTTAATTCGGTTGCAATAGGTTGGAAAACAAAAAAAGTTTTCCATACAAAGACTTGTTTTCATATCGGTCGTTTGTATGGCAGCTATATGATATAGTGGCCCGATCCGGACCAAACTATCACAAATCATGTATGGCTATGTCAAATGAATAAATGTTGAATTCAGTTGCAATAGCTTGGAAAACAAACAACAAAAAAGTTTTCCATACAAAGACTTGTTTTCATATCGGTCGTTTGTATGGCAGCTATATGATATAGTGGTCCGATCCGGACCAATTACAAATGTGTATGTATTTAATTAAATAAATAAATGTTGAATTCGGTTGCAATAGCTTGGAAAACAAACAACAAAAAATTTTCCATACAAAGCCTTGTTTTCATATCGGTCGTTTGTATGGCAGCTATATGATATAGTGGTCCGATCCGGACCAAACTTCTAAAAATAATGTATGGCTATGTCAAATTAATAAATGTTGAATTCGGTTGCAATAGGTTGGAAAACAAAAAAGTTTCCAATACAAAGACTTGTTTTCATATCGGTCGTTTGTATGGCAGCTATATGATATAGTGGTCCGATCCGGACCAAACTTTCACAAATTATGTATGGCTATGTCAAATGAATAAATGTTGAATTCAGTTGCAATAGCTTGGAAAACAAAAACAAAAAAGTTTTCCATACAAAGACTTGTTTTCATATCGGTCGTTTGTATGGCAGCTATATGATATAGTGGTCCGATCCGGACCAAACTTCTGAAAATCATGTATGGCTATGTCAAATTAATAAATGTTAAATTCGGTTGCAATAGGTTGGAAAACAAAAAAGTTCCCAATACAAAGACTTGTTTTCATATCGGTTGTTGTATGGCAGCTATATGATATAGTGGTCCGATCCGGACCAAACTTTCACAAATCATGTATGGCTATGTCAAATGAATAAATGTTGAATTCAGTTGCAATAGCTTGGAAAACAAACAACAAAAAAGTTTTCCATACAAAGCCTTGTTTTCATATCGGTCGTTTGTATGGCAGCTATATGATATAGTGGTCCGATCCGGACCAAACTTCTGAAAATAATGTATGGCTATGTCAAATTAATAAATGTTAAATTCGGTTGCAATAGGTTGGAAAACAAAAAAGTTCCCAATACAAAGACTTGTTTTCATATCGGTCGTTGTATGGCAGATATATGATATAGTGGTCTGATCCGGACCAAACTTTCACAAATCATGTATGGCTATGTCAAATGAATAAATGTTGAATTCAGTTGCAATAGCTTGGCAAACAAACAACAAAAAAGTTTTCCATACAAAGCCTTGTTTTCATATCGGTCGTTTGCATGGCAGCTATATGATATAGTGGTCCGATCCGGACCAAACTTCTGAAAATAATGTATGGCTATGTCAAATTAATAAATGTCAAATTCGGTTGCAATAGGTTTGAAAACAAAAAAGTTCCCAATACAAAGACTTGTTTTCATATCGGTTGTTGTATGGCAGATATATGATATAGTGGTCCGATCCGACCAAACTTTCACAAATCATGTATGGCTATGTCAAATGAATAAATGTTGAATTCAGTTGCAATAGCTTGGAAAACAAACAACAAAAAGTTTTCCATACAAAGCCTTGTTTTCATATCGGTCGTTTGCATGGCAGCTATATGATATAGTGGTCCGATCCGGACCAAACTTCTGAAAATAATGTATGGCTATGTCAAATTAATAAATGTTAAATTCGGTTGTAATAGCATGGAAAACAAAAAAGTTTCCCCTTCAAAGTCTTGTTTTCATAGTGGTCCGATCCGAACCAAACTTCTAAAAATAATGTATGGCTATGTCCAATTAATTAGTGTTGAAGTCGGTTGCAATAGGTTGCAAAACAAAAAAGTTTCCAATACAAAGACTTGTTTTCATATCGGTCGTTTGTATGGCAGCTATATGATATAGGGATCCGATCCGGACCAAACTTCTACAAACTTCTTTCACAAATCATGTATGGCTATGTCAAATTAATAAATGCTAAATTCGGTTGCAATAGCTTGGAAAACAAAAAAGTTTCCCATACAAAGACTTGTTTTCATATCGGTCGTTTGTATGGCAGCTAAATGATAAGTGGTCCGATCCGGACCAAACATTTACAAATCGTGTATGGCTATATGAAATGAATAAATTTTTAATTCGGTTGCAATAGGTTGGAAAACAAAAAAGTTTTCCATACAAAGACTTGTTTTCATATCGGTCGTTTGTAGGGCAGCTATATGATATAGTGGTCCGATCCGGACCAAACTTTCACAAATCATGTATGGCTATGTTAAATGAATAAATGTTGAATTCAGTTGCAATAGCTTGGAAAACAAAAAAGTTTCCCATACAAAGACTTGTTTTCATATAGGTTGTTGTATGGCAGCTATATGATATAGTGGTCCGATCCGGACCAAACTTTTACAAATCGTGTATGGCTATATGAAATGAATAAATTTTTAATTCGGTTGCAATAGGTTGGAAAACAAAAAAGTTTTCCATACAAAGACTTGTTTTCATATCGGTCGTTTGTAGGGCAGCTATATGATATAGTGGTCCGATCCGGAGCAAACTTTCACAAACCATGTATGGCTATGTCAAATGAATAAATGTTGAATTCAGTTGCAATAGCTTGGAAAACAAACAACAAAAAGGTTTTCCATACAAAGCCTTGTTTTCATATCGGCCGTATGCATGGCAGCTATATGATATAGTGGTCCGATCCGGACCAAACTTTCACAACTCGTGTATGGCTATGTCAGATAAATAAATGTTGATTTCGGTTGCAATAGCTTGGAAAACTATTTTCCATACAGTGACTTGTTTTCATATCGGTCGTTTTGTATGGCAGCTATATGATATAGTGGTCCGATCCGGAACAAACTTTTACAAATCGTGTATGGCTATATGAAATGAATAAATTTTTAATTCGGTTGCAATTGGTTGGAAAACAAAAAAGTTTTCCATACAAAGACTTGTTTTCATATCGGTCGTTTGTAGGGCAGCTATATGATATAGTGGTCCGATCCGGACCAAACTTTCACAAATCATGTATGGCTATGTCAAATGAATAAATGTTGAATTCAGTTGCAATAGCTTGGAAAACAAACAACAAAAAAGTTTTCCATACAAAGACTTGTTTTCATATCGGTCGTTTGCATGGCAGCTATATGATATAGTAGTCCGATCCGGACCAAACTTTCACAAATCGTGTATCGCTATGTCAGATAAATAAATGTTGATTTCGGTTGCAATAGCTTGAAAACAAAAAATTTTCCATACAAAGACTTGTTTTCATATCGGTCGTTGTATGGCAGCTATATGATATAGTGGTCCGATCCGACCAAATTTTTACAAATCGTGTATGGCTATATCAAATAAATAAATGTTGAATTCGGTTGCAATAGGTTGGAAAACAAAAAGTTTTCCATACAAAGACTTGTTTTCATATCGGTCGTTTGTATGGCAGCTATATGATATAGTGGTCCGATCCGGACCAAACTTTCAACAAATCGTGTATGGCTATGTCAAATGAATAAATGTTGAATTCAGTTGCCATAGCTTGGAAAACAAACAACAAAAAAGTTTTCCATACAAAGACTTGTTTTCATATCGGTCGTTTGTATGGCAGCTATATGATATAGTGGTCCGATCCGACCAAACTTTTACAAATCGTGTATGGCTATATCAAATGAATAAATTTTTAATTCGGTTGCAATAGGTTGGAAAACAAAAAAGTTTTCCATACAAAGACTTGTTTTCATATCGGTCGTTTGTAGGGCAGCTATATGATATAGTGGTCCGATCCGACCAAACTTTCACAAATCATGTATGGCTATGTCAAATGAATAAATGTTGAATTCAGTTGCAATAGCTTGAAAACAAACAACAAAAAAGTTTTCCATACAAAGACTTGTTTTCATATCGGTCGTTTGTATGGCAGCTATATGATATAGTGGTCCGATCCGGACCAAACTTTCACAAATCGTGTATGGCTATGTCAAATAAATAAATGTTGATTTCGGTTGCAATAGCTTGGAAAACAAATTTTCCATACAGAGACTTGTTTCTTCATATCGGTCGTTTTGTATGGCAGCTATATGATATAGTAGTCCGATCCGGACCAAACTTTTACAAATCGTATGTGGCTATGTCAAATGAATAAATTTTTAATTCGGTTGCAATAGGTTGGAAAACAAAAAAGTTTTCCATACAAAGACTTGTTTTCATATCGGTCGTTTGTATGGCAGCTATATGATATAGTGGTCCGATCCGGACCAAACTTTCACAAATCATGTCGCAATCTATGTCAAATGAAAAAATGTTGAATTCGGTTGCAATAGCTTGGAAAACGAAAAAGTTTTCCATACAAAGACTTGTTTTCATATCGGTCGTTTGTATGGCAGCTATATGATATAGTGGGCCGATCCGGACCAAACTTTTCCAACTCATGTATGGCTATTTCAGATTATTAAATGTTTAAATCGGTTGCAATAGCTTGGAAAACAATTTTCCATACAAAGACTTGTTTTCATATCGGTCGTTTGTATGGCAGCTATATGATATAGTAGTCCGATCCGGACCAAACTTTTACAAATCGTGTATGGCTATATCAAATTAACAAATCTTGAATTCGGTTGCAATAGGTTAGAAAACAAAAAAGTTTTCCATACAAAGACTTGTTTTCAAATCGGTCGTTTGTATGGCAGCTATATGATATAGTGGTCCGATCCGACCAAACTTTCACAAATCATGTATGGCTATGTCAAATGAATAAATGTCGAATTCAGTTGCCATAGCTTGGAAAACAAACAACAAAAAGTTTTCCATACAAAGACTTGTTTTCATATCGGTCGTTTGTATGGCAGCTATATGATATAGTGGTCCGATCCGGACCAAACTTTCACAAATCGTGTATGGCTATGTCAAATGAATAAATGTTGAATTCAGTTGCAATAGCTTGGAAAACAAACAACAAAAAAGTTTTCCATACAAAGCCTTGTTTTCATATCGGTCGTTTGTATGGCAGCTATATGATATAGTGGGCCGATCCGGACCAAACTTTCTCAACTTATGTATGGCTATTTCAAATAATTAAATGTTTAATTCGGTTGCGATAGCTTGGAAAACAAAAAAATTTTCCATACAAAGACTTGTTTTCATATCGGTCGTTTGTATGGCAGCTATATGATATAGTGGTCCGATCCGGACCAAACTTTCAACAAATCATGTATGGCTATGTCAAATGAATAAATGTTGAATTCAGTTGCAATAGCTTGGCAAACAAAAAAGTTTTCCATACAAAGACTTGTTTTCATATCGGTCGTTTGTATGGCAGCTATATAATATAGTGGTCCGATCCGGACCAAACTTTCACAACTCTGTATGGCTATGTCAGATAAATAAATGTTAAATTCGGTTGCAATAGGTTGGAAAACAAAAAAGTTTTCAATACAAAGACTTGTTTTCATATCGGTTGTTGTATGGCAGCTATATGATATAGTGGTCCGATCCGACCAAACTTTCACAAATCGTATGGCTATGTCAAATGAATAAATGTTGAATTCAGTTGCAATAGCTTGGAAAACAAACAACAAAAAAGTTTTCCATACAAAGACTTGTTTTCATATCGGTCGTTTGTATGGCAGCTATATGATATAGTGGTCCGATCCGACCAAACTTTCACAACTCGTGTAGGCTATGTCAAATAAATAAATGTTGATTTCGGTTGCAATAGGTTGGAAAACAAATTTTCCATACAAAGACTTGTTTTCATATCGGTCGTTTGTATGGCAGCTATATGATATAGTGGTCCGATCCGGACCAAACTTTCACAAATCATGTATGGCTATGTCAAATGAATAAATGTTGAATTCAGTTGTAATAGCTTGGAAAACAAAACAAAAAAGTTTTCCATACAAAGCCTTGTTTTCATATCGGTCGTTTGTATGGCAGCTATATGATATAGTGGTCCGATCCGACCAAACTTTCACAACTCGTGTATGGCTATTTCAGATAAATAAATGTTGATTTCGGTTGCAATAGCTTGGAAAACAAATTTTCCATACAAAGACTTGTTTTCATATCGGTCGTTGTATGGCAGCTATATGATAAGTGGTCCGATCCGACCAAACTTTTACAAATCGTGTATAGCTATATCAAATTAATAAATGTTGAATTCGGTTGCAATAGGTTGGAAAACAAAAAAGTTTTCCATACAAAGACTTGTTTTCATATCGGTCGTTTGTAGGGCAGCTATATGATATAGTGGTCCGATCCGACCAAACTTTCACAAATCATGTATGGCTATGTCAAATGAATAAATGTTGAATTCAGTTGCAATAGCTTGGAAAACAAACAACAAAAAAGTTTTCCATACAAAGACTTGTTTTCATATCGGTCGTTTGCATGGCAGCTATATGATATAGTAGTCCGATCCGACCAAACTTTCACAAATCATGTATGGCTATGTCAAATGAATAAATGTTGAATTCAGTTGCAATAGCTTGGAAAACAAAAAAATTCTCCCATACAAAGACTTGTTTTCAAATCGGTCGTTTGTATGGCAGCTATATGATATAGTTGTCCGATCCGGACCAAACTTTCACAAATCATGTATGGCTATGTCAAATGAATAAATGTTGAATTCAGTTGCAATAGTTTGGAAAACAAAAAATTTTCCATACAAAGACTTGTTTTCATATCGGTCGTTTGCGTGGCAGCTATATGATAAATTAGCCCGATCCGGACCAAACTTTAACAACTCGTGTATGGCTATGTCAAATGAATAAATGTTGAATTCAGTTGCAATAGCTTGGAAAACAAACAACAAAAAAGTTTTCCATACAAAGACTTGTTTTCATATTGGTCGTTTGCATGGCAGCTATATGATATAGTGGTCCGATCCGGACCAAACTTCTAAAAATCGTGTATGGCTACGTCAAATGAATAAATGTTGAATTCGGTTGCAATAGGTTGGAAAACAAAAAAGTTTTCCATACAAAGACTTTTTTTCATATCGGTTGTTGTATGGCAGCTATATGATATAGTGGTCCGATCCAGACCAAACTTTCACAAATCGTGTATAGCTATATAAAATAAATAAATGTTGAATTCGGTTGCAATAGGTTGGAAAACAAAAAAGTTTTCCATACAAAGACTTGTTTTCATATCGGTCGTTTGTATGGCAGCTATATGATATAGTAGTCCGATCCGGACCAAACTTTTACAAATTATGTATGGTTATGTCAAATGAATAAACGTTGAATTCACTTGCAATAGTTTGGAAAACAAAAAAGTTTTCCATACAAAGACTTGTTTTCATATCGGTCGTTTGCGTGGCAGCTATATGATATAGTAGTCCGATCCGGACCAAACTTTAACAACTCGTGTATGGCTATGTCAGATAAATAAATGTTGATTTCGGTTGTAATAGGTTGGAAAAAAAAAAGTTTTCCATATAAAGACTTGTTTTCAAATCGGTCGTTTGTATGGCAGCTATATGATATAGTGGTCCGATCCGGACCAAACTTTCACAAATTGTGTATAGCTATATCAAATAAATAAATGTTGAATTCGGTTGCAATAGGTTGGAAAACAAAAAAGTTTTCCATACAAAGACTTGTTTTCAAATCGGTCGTTTGTATGGCAGCTATATGATATAGTAGTCCGATCCAGACCAAACTTTCACAAATCGTGTATGGCTATATCAAATAAATAAATGTTGAATTCGGTTGCAATAGGTTGGAAAACAAAAAAGTTTTCCATACAAAGACTTGTTTTCATATCGGTCGTTTGTATGGCAGCTATATGATATAGTGGTCCGATCCGGACCAAACTTTCACAAATCATGTATGGCTATGTCAAATGAATAAATGTTGAATTCAGTTGCAATAGCTTGGAAAACAAACAACAAAAAGTTTTCCATACAAAGCCTTGTTTTCATATCGGTCGTTTGTATGGCAGCTATATGATATAGTGGTCCGATCCGGACCAAACTTTCACAACTCGTGTACGGCTATGTCAGATAAATAAATGTTGATTTCGGTTGCAATAGCTTGGAAAACAAACAACAAAAAAGTTTCCCATATAAAGACTTGTTTACATATCGGTCGTTTGCATGGCAGCTATATGATATAGTGGTCCGATCCGACCAAACTTCTGAAAATCATGTATGGCTATGTCAAATTAATAAATGTTGAATTCGGTTGTAATAGCTTGGAAAACAAAAAAGTTTCCATACAAAGACTTGTTTTCATAGTGGTCCGATCCGAACCAAACTTCTACAAATCGTGTATGGCTATGTCCAATTAATTAATGTTGAAGTCGGTTGCAATAGGTTGGAAAACAAAAAGTTTTCAATACAAAGACTTGTTTTCAAATCGGTCGTTTGTATGGCAGCTATATGATATAGGGATCCGACCCGACCAAACTTCTACAACTTCTTTCACAAATCGTGTATGGCTATGTCAAATAAATAAATGTTAAATTCGGTTGCAATAGCTTGGAAAACAAAAAAGTTTCCCATACAAAGACTTGTTTTCATATCGGTCGTTTGTATGGCAGCTATATGATATAGTGGTCCGATCCGGACCAAACTTTTACAAATCGTGTATGGCTATATGAAATGAATAAATTTTGAATTCGGTTGCAATAGGTTGGAAAACAAAAAAGTTTTCCATACAAAGACTTGTTTTCATATCGGTCGTTTGTATGGCAGCTATATGATATAGTGGTCCGATCCGGACCAAACTTTCACAAATCATGTATGGCTATGTCAAATAAATAAATGTTGAATTCAGTTGCAATAGCTTGGAAAACAAAAAAGTTTCCCATACAAAGACTTGTTTTCATATCGGTCGTTTGTATGGCAGCTATATGATATAGTGGTCCGATCCGGACCAAACTTTTACAAATCGTGTATGGCTATATCAAATGAATAAATGTTGAATTCGGTTGCAATAGGTTGGAAAACAAAAAAGTTTTCCATACAAAGACTTGTTTTCATATCGGTCGTTTGTATGGCAGCTATATGATATAGTGGTCCGATCCGACCAAACTTTCACAAATCATGTATGGCTATGTTAAATGAATAAATGTTGAATTCAGTTGCAATAGCTTGGAAAACAAAAAAGTTTCCCATACAAAGACTTGTTTTCATATAGGTCGTTGTATGGCAGCTATATGATATAGTGGTCCGATCCGGACTAAACTTTTACAAATCGTGTATGGCTATATTAAATGAATAAATTTTGAATTCAGTTGCAATAGGTTGGAAAACAAAAAAATTTTTCATACAAAGACTTGTTTTCATATCGGTCGTTTGTATGGCAGCTATATGATATAGTGGTCCGATCCGGAGCAAACTTTTCACAAACCGTGTATGGCTATGTCAAATGAATAAATGTTGAATTCAGTTGCAATAGCTTGGAAAACAAACAACAAAAAGGTTTTCCATACAAAGACTTGTTTTCATATCGGTCGTTTGCATGGCAGCTATATGATATAGTGGTCCGATCCGGACCAAACTTTCACAAATCGTGTATGGCTATGTCAGATAAATAAATGTTGATTTCGGTTGCAATAGCTTGGAAAACTAAATTTTCCATACAGTGACTTGTTTTCATATCGGTCGTTTTGTATGGCAGCTATATGATATAGTAGTCCGATCCGGACCAAACTTTTACAAATCGTGTATGGCTATATGAAATGAATAAATTTTGAATTCGGTTGCAATAGGTTGGAAAACAAAAAAAGTTTTCCATACAAAGACTTGTTTTCATATCGGTCGTTTGTAGGGCAGCTATATGATATAGTGGTCCGATCCGGACCAAACTTTCACAAATCATGTATGGCTATGTCAAATGAATAAATATTGAATTCAGTTGCAATAGCTTGGAAAACAAACAACAAAAAGTTTTCCATACAAAGCCTTGTTTTCATATCGGTCGTTTGCATGGCAGCTATATGATATAGTAGTCCGATCCGGACCAAACTTTCACAACTCGTGTATCGCTATTTCAGATAAATAAAATGTTGATTTCGGTTGCAATAGCTTGAAAACAATTTTCCAAACAATGACTTGTTTTCATATCGGTCGTTTGTATGGCAGGCTATATGATATAGTGGTCCGATCCGACCAAACTTTCACAAATCATGGCTACGGCTATGTCAAATGAATAAATGTTGAATTCAGTTGCCATAGGTTGGAAAACAAACAACAAAAAGTTTTCCATACAAAGCCTTGTTTTCATATCGGTCGTTTGCATGGCAGCTATATGATATAGTGGTCCGATCCGGACCAAACTTTTACAAATCGTGTATGGCTATATGAAATGAATAAATTTTGAATTCGGTTGCAATAGGTTGGAAAACAAAAAAGTTTTCCATACAAAGACTCTGTTTTCATATCGGTCGTTTGTATGGCAGCTATATGATATAGTGGTCCGATCCGACCAAACTTTCACAAACCATGTATGGCTATGTCAAATGAATAAATGTTGAATTCAGTTGCAATAGCTTGAAAACAAACAACAAAAGTTTTCCCATACAAAGCCTTGTTTTCATATCGGCCGTATGCATGGCAGCTATATGATATAGTGGTCCGGTCCGACCAAACTTTCACAACTCGTGTATGGCTATGTCAGATAAATAAATGTTGATTGTTGCAATAGCTTGGTAAACAATTTTCCATACAAAGACTTGTTTTCATATCGGTCGTTTTGTATGGCAGCTATATGATATAGCAGTCCGATCCGGACCAAACTTTTACAAATCGTGTATGGCTATATCAAATTTAAATAAATTGTTGAATTCGGTTGCAATAGGTTGGAAAACAAAAGTTTTCCATACAAAAGACTTGTTTTCATATCGGTCGTTTGTATGGCAGCTGTATGATATAGTGGTCCGATCCGGGACCAAACTTTCACAAATCATGTATGTGCTATGTCAGATAAATAAATGTTGAATTCAGTTGCAATAGCTTGTAAACAAAAAGTTTTTCATAAAAGACTTGTTTTCATATCGGTCGTTTGTATGGCAGCTGTATGATATAGTGGTCCGATCCGGACCAAACTTTCACAAATCGTGTATGGCTATTACAGATAAATAAATGTTGATATTCAGTTGCAATAGCTTGAAAACAAAGTTTTCCATACAAAGACTTGTTTTCATATCGGTCGTTTGTATGGCAGCTATAGTGAGTATAAGTGGTCCGATCCGGACCAAACTTTTTAAATCGTGTATAGCTATATCAAAATTAATAAATGTTGAATTCAGTTGAATAGGTTGGAAACAAAAGTTTTCCATACAAAGACTTGTTTTCATATCGGTCGTTTGTAGGGCAGCTATATGATATAGTGGTTTCCGATCCGACCAAACTTTCACAAATCATGTATATAGTCAAATGAATAAATGTTGAATCCAGTTGCAATAGTTTGAAAACAAAAGCAAGAAAAAAGTTTTCCATACAAAGCCTTTGTTTTCATATAGGTCGTTTGTGCTAGGTAGAGGATAGTATGGTCCGAACTGGATCAAAGTAATAATCGCGTATGGCTAAATCAAATAAATGTTGAATTCGGTCGTGCAATAGGTTGAAAATAAACAAACAAAAAAGTTTTCCATACAAAGACTTGTTTTCATATCGGTCGTCTTGTATGGCAGCTGTATGATATAGTGGTCCACCCAAACTTTCACAAATCGTGTATGGCTTGTAAAAGATAAATAAATGTTGATTTTGCCGTAATAGTTTGAAAACAAATTTTCCATACAAAGCACTTGCTTGTTTCATAGTCGTTTGTATGGCAGCTATATGATATAGTGGTCCGATCCGACCGAAACTTTACAAATCATGTATGGCTATGTCAAATGAATAAAATGTTGAATTCAGATGCAATAGGTTGAAATCAACAACAAAAAAGTTCTCATACAAAGACTTGTTTTCATATCGGTCGTTTGCATGGCAGCTATATGATATAGTGGTCCGATCCAGACCAAACTTTTCACAACTCGTGTATGGCTATGTCAGATAAATAAATGTTGAATTCGGTTGCAATAGGTTGGAAAACAAAAAAGTTCCCCATACAAAGACTTGTTTTCATATCGGTCGTTTGTATGGCAGCTATATGATACCAAGTGCGGTCCGATCGGACGCAACTTCACTAAATCGTGTATATGCGGCTATGTCAAATGAATAAATGTTGAATTCAGTTGCAATAGCTCAGAAAACAAACAACAAAAAAAGTTTCCTCCATACAAAGCCTTGTTTTCTTATCGGTCGTTTGCATGGCAGCTATATGCATATAGTGGTCCGATCGGACCAAACTTTCACAACTCGTTAGTATGGCTATGTCAGATAAATAAATGTTGATTTCGGTTGCGTAGTAGCTTGGAAAACAATTTTCCATACAGAGACTTGTTTTCTTCATATCGTAGTCGTTTGTATGGCAGCTATGATGATATAGTGGTCCGATCCGAGACCAAACTTTCTCAAATCATGTACGGCTATGTCAAATGAATAAATGTTAAATTCAGTTGCAATAGCTTGGAAAACAAACAAGAAAAAAGTTTTCCATACAAAGACTTGCTTATCATATCGGTCGTTTGTATGGCAGCTATATGATATAGTGGTCCGATCGGACCAAACTTCTGAAAAATCGTGTATGGTTATGTCAAATTAATAAATGCTGAATTCGGTTGCAATAGGTTGGAAAACAAAAAAGTTTCCAATACAAAGACTTGTTTTCATATCGGGTTGTTGTATGGCAGCTATATGATATAGTGGTCCGATCGGGACCAAACTTCTCACAAATCATGTATGGCTATGTCAAATGAATAAATGTTGAATTCAGTTGCAATAGCTTGGAAAACAAAAACAACAAAAAAAGTTTTCCTTCAAAGCCTTGTTTTCATATCGGTCGATTTGTATGGCAGCTATATGATATGGAGTGGTCCGATCCGGACCAATTCACAAATGAGCATATAAATAAATAAATGTTGAATTCAGTTGCAATAGCATGGAAAACAAAAAAGTTTCCCATACAAAGACTTGTTTTTCATAGTGGTTACGATCCGAACCAAACTTCTAAAAACAGTGTAGTGGCATATACTGTCAAATTGATAATGTTGGAAGTCGGTTGCAATAGGTTGTAAAACAAAAAGTTTCCAATACAAAGACTTGTTTTCATATCGGTCGTTTGTATGGCAGCTATATGATATAGTGGTCCGATCCGGACCAAACTCTCACAAATAATGTACGGCTATTTCAAATTAATAAATGTTGAATTCGGTTGCAATAGGTTGGAAAACAAAAATGTTTTCCATACAAAAGACTTGTTTCTCATATCGGTCGTTTGTGGAGGCAATATATGATATAGTGGTCCGATCCGGACCAAACTTTCACAAATCATGTATGGCTATGTCAAAATACAATAAATGTTGAATTCAGTTGCAATAGCTTGGAAAACCATAGCAAAAAGTTTTCCATACAAAGCCTTGTTTTCATATCGGTCGTTTGTATGGCAGCTATATGATATAGTGGTCCGATCCAGACCAAACTTTCACAACTCGTGTATGGCTATGTCAGATAAATAAATGTTGATTTCGGTTGAAATAGCTTGGAAAACAATTTTCACTGCTTGACTGACTTGTCATATCGGTCGTTTGTATGGCAGCTATATGATATAGTGTGGTCCGATCCGGACCAAACTTACAAATCGTGTATGGCTATATGAAATGAATAAATGTTGAATTCGGTTGCAATAGGTTGGAAAACAAAAAAGTTTTCCATACAAAGACTTGTTTTCATATCGGGTCGTTTGTATGGCAGCTATATGATATAGTGGTCCGATCCGGACCAAACTTTCACAAATCATGTATGGCTATGTCAAATGAACAAATGTCGAATTCAGTTGCCATAGCTTGGAAAACAAACAACAAAAAAGTTTTCCATACAAAGCCTTGTTTTCATATCGGTCGTTTGCATGGCAGCTATATGATATAGTAGTCCGATCAGACCAAACTTTCATAAATCAGTGTATGGCTTATGTCAAAATGAATAAACGTTGAGATTCAGTTGCCAATAGCTGGAAACAAAAAAAATTTCCCATACAATGACTTGTTTTCAAATCGGTCGTTTGTATGGCAGCTATATGATATAGTTGTCCGATCCGGACCAAACTTTCACAAATCATGTATGGCTATGTCAAATGAATAAACGTTGAATTCACTTGCAATAGTTTGGAAAACAAAAAAATTTCCCATACAAAGACTTGTTTTCATATCGGTCGTTTGCGTGGCAGCTATATGATAAATTAGCCCGATCCGGACCAAACTTTAACAACTCGTGTATGGCTATGTCAAATGAATAAATGTTGAATTCAGTTGCCATAGCTTGGAAAACAAACAACAAAAAAGTTTTCCATACAAAGCCTTGTTTTCATATTGGTCGTTTGCGTGGCAGCTATATGATATATTGGCCCGATCCGGACCAAACTTTAACAACTCGTGTACGGCTATGTCAGATAAATAAATGTTGATTTCGGTTGCAATAGGTTGGAAAACAAAAAAGTTTCCCATATAAAGACTTGTTTTCAAATCGGTCGTTTGTATGGCAGCTATATGATATAGTGGTCCGATCCGGAACAAACTTCTAAAAATAATGTAAGGCTACGTCAAATGAACAAACGTTGAATTCGGTTGCAATAGGTTGGAAAACAAAAAAGTTCCCCATACAAAGACTTTTTTTCATATCGGTTGTTGTATGGCAGCTATATGATATAGTGGTCCGATCCAGACCAAACTTTCACAAATCGTGTATAGCTATATCAAATAAATAAATGTTGAATTCAGTTGCAATAGGTTGGAAAACAAAAAAGTTTTCCATACAAAGACTTGTTTTCATATCGGTCGTTTGTATAGCAGCTGTATGATATAGTGGTCCGATCCGGACCAAACTTTCACAAATCATGTATGGCTATGTCAAATGAATTAATGTTGAATTCAGTTGCAATAGCTTGGAAAACAAACAACAAAAAGTTTTCCATACAAAGACTTGTTTTCAAATCGGTCGTTTGTGTGGCAGCTATATGATATAGTGGTCCGATCCGGACCAAACTTTAACAAATCGTGTATGGCTATATCAAATAAATAAATGTTGATTTCGGTTGCAATATGTTGAACAACAAAAAAGTTTTCCATACAAAGACTTGTTTTCATATCGGTCGTTTGTATGGCAGCTATATGATATAGTGGTCCGATCCGGACCAAACTTTTACAAATCGTGTATGGCTATATCAAATAAATAAATGTTGAATTCGGTTGTAATAGGTTGGAAAACAAAAAAGTTTTCCATACAAAGACTTGTTTTCAAATCGGTCGTTTGTATGGCAGCTATATGATATAGTAGTCCGATCCGAACCAAACTTTTACAAATCGTGTATGGCTATATCAAATAAATAAATGTTGAATTCGGTTGTAATAGGTTGGAAAACAAAAAACAAAAAGTTTTCTATACAAAGACTTGTTTTCATATCGGTCGTTTGTATGGCAGCTATATGATATAGTAGTCCGATCTGGACCAAACTTTCTGACAAATCATGTACGGCTATGTCAAATTAATAAATGTTGAATTCGGTTGCAATAGGTTGGAAAACAAAAAAGTTCCCTATACAAAGACTTGTTTTCATATCGGTCTGTTGTATGGCAGCTATATGATATAGTAGTCCGATCTGGACCAAACTTTCACAAATCGTGTATGGCTATGTCTAATGAATAAATGTTGAATTCGGTTGCAATAGGTTGGAAAACAAACAACAAAAAAGTTTTCCACACAAAGACTTGTTTTCAAATCGGTCGTTTGTATGGCAGCTATATGATATAGTAGTCCGATCTGGACCAAACTTTTACAAATCGTTTATGGCTATATCTTATAAATAAATGTTGAATTCGGTTGTAATAGGTTGGAAAACAAAAAAGTTTTCCACACAAAGACTTGTTTTCAAATCGGTCGTTTGTATGGCAGCTATATAATATAGTAGTCCGATCCGAACCAAACTTTTGCAAAAATCATGTATGGCTATGTCAAATAAATAAATGTTGAATTCGGTTGTAATAGGTTGGAAAACAAAAAAGTTCTCCA